>WELA01009535.1:707900-728167 GCA_009602735.1 Mesotaenium endlicherianum | reverse complement strand
TCTCTCTCTCTCTCTCTCTCTCTCTCTCTCTCTCTCTCTCTCTCTCTCTCGCTATGTGTGTGTACCTCATATTGAGGGGTCTGCTGCAAAAGGCATAGCCATTCCATGACTCTGGAACATGTGGAACCTGGACTGCCATCTTAAAGCTGGTGGTCCCCACTACTACACAGCTCGCAAGTTTGCTTGATGAGAGACGCAGATGTGAGTTCAAGTACAGTGTTATCTTTATCATCCGCACAGTGCATGTACAATGATATGTTTTGTTTCTGTAGACGCCTACGCTTGTACTATCTCCAAATAAAATCAGGTGATTTGCTTGAGAGCAATGCTTGCGAGGCGTGCTCTTCAACGGACAACGGACTTTGCAAAAGCAGATCATAACAAAGAACATTGTTTCGATGTTCAAATCTTGACACGGCATCTCACGCTCCGTCTTGCTCTACTCTCCTCCCTCTTCACGCACCCGTGTATTATGCACTCAATATGTTATGAAAGAATACCTTGTTTGTGCCTTGTGGCGGGTTGCGTGCGTGCCATCTTGTAAATTTCTATTGGTGCAGCTTGTTGTGTCTGTCGCTCAAGAGGGCCTCATTCGAGTTGCCAACAGACCTCCAGCAAAGGCAAACCAATCTGCATCGGCGGCACCTGTGGCATTTCAAGATGATGGCGTTAGCACATTGATGTCAAGAGAGGCATTTCAAGGAGGTGTCTGGGCGAGGCTATGAGGAGTCACGTCGTAGTCCAACAATGGAGCAAATGGTTTTGTGATGCGGAGGAAGCTTGCCAAATTCTTGTACTTATTTGAGCCAGTAAGTCAAAGAGAAGGTGCACATTTGGTTCTCAAAAGGAGAGCTATTCTATTCAATGGCAATGTATAGTGCACTATGTGTATGCAACCTATTTTCTAGTGACATATTTGAAAAGCTTGGTGATCAAGATATAGCATCTGTTGCGACACATGCAATGCTCTGACGTGGACTTGTGACGTGCTTTCCTGGTTTCAAATATGACGTGTCTAGCACATGAGCTTGCAAGGATTGAGCTGTAACCTTAATTGAAGAAGCCTCAAAGCTCTCAAAGATGATGAATGGGCTTGCATGATGGCATTAAAGTGTTTGCAGATCTGTCAATAAGTATCATTGTACTGCATCCATTAGTAATACGTGAATTCAATTGAAAATTAAAATGAAGTCTAAAAATGCCTGCAATCTCGAGATGAGAAGAGGCGGGCATTATATGCCCGCCATACTCAGAACTCATCCTCTTTCTCACGAGAAGAGAGCTGTGTTCTCTCTTCTCACACTATATAACCATGCACTCTGCATGCACTCTGCATGCAAGTGCAACTCTTACAGATTTGATTGCTGATAGAGCCCACCCACCCACCCACTCACCATGAAAAAAGATAGCCAGACAATACCATAGTGCACTAGAAAGTTTTTCGTGCCTTAAAGTCACTGCTTCAGTCCTTTGGCCTACTCAGCTCTCTGGAGTATTTGCACATCTTCTTCGCGCCGAGACTGAGGACCCTGCCCTCATCCATGGCAAAGCTCGTTGCCCTCAAGAAGCTAAGTATTAGAGAATGTGAGCAACTGAGATCCCTGCCAAATTGCCTCTGGTCCCTTAGCTCTCTCCAAGAGCTTATGTTTGGTGGGGTTGATAACATTGCTCATGTACCCGACGCCATTGGAAAGCTTACCAGATTGGAGACTCTGTACCTCGGGCACATGCCTTCCATGAAGCATTTGCCAGCAACCTTGGAGAAGCTCACTCGGCTTAAGGATCTCAAATTAAATAGGTTGGGGATGAAATCGCTGAAGGTCTTGAATAATCTCCAGAGTCTTGAGAAGCTGAAAGTTACATACTGCAAGGGGCTCCCCCACGAAGTAGAGAATCTTGACCTGAGGGACGACCTCAAGTCAATAATCCACTTTGAACCCCCCTTTTAAGACCTGTAGTAGTGGCCAAGGTAGTTGTAGACGACATTTTTAATGGTTGACCACAAACCTTAGTGGAGGTCTATCGTATTTAGAAAACCTTTCGTCTAGGAAGCAAGTAGCTTTTCTTAGTGATTGACAAAAGGCCAAAGAATGTTGTGTGGTATAAATGTCGTTGGTTAGGAACCTATTTTCTCGGAATTGATTATTAATTCGGTTGTCGTGGTCATGTCTTTACTATAAGCCATGCTCATTCTACCCGATCTGCGATTGTTGGGCCTGGTCTGCCCACGAGCCATGCTGCAGTTCATTTGCACTCGACAATCTTGTGCACAGGAATTCACTTTTGCTAGTGCATGCACATGAACATGCATGCTGATCAAAACGCTTATGTAAATGTGGACTTGGTATCCCTCCTATGAACCTGCTTTCAGAATGCTTTTCGACATATTTCTGGGTTTATTGTGCATAACGTCTATAACCTGCATACTTCTGATCTTAAATGAATGTAAAATTGCTGCGGTATGCAAGAGCATATTGTAGCAGGCACAATTGTGTCATACAGTCTTGGTGTCCATTGTCTTTCAGATATCTTTCCTATTTGTATAAGGATCACAACCCATCATGATATAATTTGATAGTGAAGGAGTAATATTCTCCCACAAGCCAATGTCCATCATTAGTATAGGTCTCTTTGGCAATATCTGATCGAGGTCTTTTAAAGAGTACCATAGAGACAGGGCTATCGTACACCACCTTGTGTTTACTTTCACGCACAAAAAGTATCAGGTTCCAGCTCGTCACGAAGTACATCACATACTCCGACATCACAAGGTCAACAGAGGATTGGCAAGAGTCCAAAAGAATGCCTAGCATTAAAGTTGTCTCGAAGGAAATGCTCAAACGACACCTCGATGGTCACAAATTCAAGGTGGCGAATCACATTAAGGAAATCCTCGCCTCCATGACCACGTCATGAGCATCCAAAAGCTAGCTCCCCGCATTATCTGGATTACACAAGAAAGTTAACACTACATTCTATTCAACCTTGTCCTCAGCCACTCAGCACTGCCGGTTGACGCATAAGGCGACAAAGCTATCAGCATAGGCGTCCAACAGTCAGAGACGACAACACTTGGACAAGCACATTCAGCATCTTCAGGGTAGCTCTTATACGAAGACGGACGACACAACGAGCTGGTCCATGTGGCTTCCGCTCCCATGCATGACGTCGCGTCCTCAGATGAGCAACTTCTCAATGGCATCCTGCAGATGCAACCAACACAACCACCACATAAACAGTGGACCCATTGAGTGCAAGTGGTCAAAGACCGCTTGGGGCTTTTTAGCTGGCTCCAGCTGCCTCACGCTTGCGTGCCTGGCCTGAATGTCAAGGCCACAAACACTTCAATCAAAGTCGAGAGAATCCTCAAGGTGTACACCGCTCATGGCACCGGATTGAACAATGCACGCTCTCTGCCGCTTCCACACTCATGCATGGCTGCATTGGAATACATCACCACAGTTCCTCCCCCACGCTGGTCCAAAGGATTACATATCAGAGATTGCAGGACCTGCAAATAGGAGGGCCTGTTGCAGAAGCATAAGCTGCTGAAGGCATAAGCTTCTTGAGGCAACCCTCCCCCCCCCCCCCCCCCCCGCGTCACAAAAGTCAGACCCGCTTCTAGCACTCAGACAAATCACAGATGCTCCGTACACAGCTGTGAAGAGATGCGCTCCGAGTCATTATCGGCAGATGAATTCTTCCAGCAACCAGCACTTCTACATCAGACCAAGCGCACCATCATACAAAGACTACCCCTTGTGGTGATGTACCTCGATACCCTTTTAACAGTTTAGTGTACTGTCCCCACGATCTGCACAGTAAAAGCCAGCAACATACATGGGTTCCACATGTCTAATAATTTGCCTCTAAAAATAAGACTTACTGTACCTTCAACTCTGCATGACGTAATATCGGCTGCTTCTTGGCAGATGAAAAACTCACATATGCTTGAGTCAAGCCTAACTTCAAGGGCACCCGAAGTCCACTCTTAATGGACTGATGTATCACACGACTTCCTATGCGAGACTGTAAAAGAGACAGCTTGGTAATGCACAAGCTTGGATGAGTGTTCAGATGGTGCATGTCCAGCTTAGGTGGGAAAGGGAAGGAGGGAGAAGGATGCACCTTGAGCTGCTGAATCTGAGACTTGAGCTGACTGCCCTCATTGGTGGTGACAGAGCACGAGATAACAGGCCTGGACACCCCGCACGCGCGCCCCAGCGCCTGCTTTGAGGGCACAAACACATATGGCACATTCTGCACCCACATCCCAGCCATTTGACAAACAGTTATTTCAGGTTAGAGCAGGACAATTGTGCACAACAGCCCCCACCACTGATGCGCAACTTGAGCATGACTGGTAGTGGAGAGAGAGAGAGAGAGAGAGAGAGAGAGAGAGAGAGANGAGAGAGAGAGAGAGAGAGAGAGAGAGAGAGAGAGAGAGAGAGAGAGAGAGAGAGACCTTGTCCTCAGCCAGTAGGGGCAAGTGGAGAAGAATTTCAAGGGGCTCAGTGTCAGCAGCCATGACCACAAACTCTGCAATTCCTCTGTTCAGAGTCTTGGTAGCTGCACAACATACAGAACCACGTGGCGTCAGCTCGTCTGCAGCCTTAAACAAAGAACACCCGCCCTGCAAGTAACTTGCAAAGTTAAACCTACCATTCCTGGTAGTCATTGTCATACACCATGTCAAAGATACCGGAAAGGGGTTCAGGTATCCATTGCATCAGCAAAGAGTCTGGCACTCTGCCGAGGGACAGTAACAGCAAAGAGTTGATTTGTCCCCAAATTATATATGTGTTGTGACGGCTTCTATATGCAATCTGGGGAGGTCACTTTGGATAGACCAGCATCTACATTACACAGGTGGAGAAACCCTGAGCACAGTCAAAGTATGCCATCTTGGCATGCAACCACTATATTTACAACATTCATTCTAAGATATGAGCTTTTAGCAATCCGGAGTGCAAAGGGCCATGAAAGGTCTGCAGCTACTCAGAAGCACTATATGATGGAGGATGACCCTCCCCATTCTCTCAAGGTCTCCTCAAAACGAGCGAGAAAACAACCCTATAACACCAATTTAAAGCCTCTCCACCTTGAAAGAAAGCCAACGTCTTTTCAAATCAACACCTGTGCTCGTGAAGCAGCTGCTTGTAAACAAATGCCGATCACCTTCTTTCCTTCTATATAGCATAAACGATCCACTTCTTGTAGCGGACGACATTCATCACCAATGGCACCAGGCTTGATGTAAAAATATGGATGTGTGCAAGATGGTCTGCGGCACAAAAGGAGGTCCTACGTCACTCACCCTCATTGGCGCCTTTCTTAAGCTGTTTGTAGTTAGCAGCCTGCTGGACAATGTCCAGAATTGTAATAGCTAGCTGAGCATCAGCAAGTGGGTACGCCTTTGGATTAACAGCCTCAGAGCCCTACCAAATCAAAAGAAACAAGCGGAAAACCAAGCTTTCACTAAGTCGACTCTCAATGGTCACCAAGAGCCATCATACATCACCACAGAGTTGTAGAAGCAAGCGAAGATGTCAATTGCATAATGATTCCATTGCTTTTTAACAGCACCCGCTTTCTGCAGAGAATGGCAACCGAAAACTCAAAAGGAGAACCTTGAAGGTGGGCTACGTATAGAACACGACACAAGATCAAACAAAACCTCAATATTGTCACACACAGAAGTCCTAACACGTCACACAATCGGCCCTTTGACCTGCACCAAGCCCAGCTCACAGAGCATTGAAGAAAATCTTCAGCCCAGAAGGCACGAGAACATGACATCCACTTACCATGGCTAATCCCTGGCTGTAATCCTGGAGAATAAGAAAGTTGAAGGAAGGAAAGGCCTAAGAAGCAAAAGAAATGTGGCAATGGGTTGAGGGCTGCTCTTAAGCAACTGGAACTCGCCGGCCGGTCACCATTTAGAGAGAGACCAGTGGACTCAGCAGGACTAAGTGGCTGCTATAGGCTCGTAAGCGAGTGGCGGCAGACGGACGATTGTGGGCGACGGCGGGCGACGTGGTGGCATGAAACAAACGACGCCATATTAGACGTCCGGCTAGGCACGAGTTGTCGATAACCTGTCGTTATGTAGTGAAAAAGGTGGGAAAAAGAAGAAACAACTGCATGAGTAAACCTGCACTTTGTTTCCCTGCTTTCCGACCCTGGCTTTCTATTTCGATCCTGTTCCTGCAGAGGCCAGCTTATAGGCGTGTCAGCTCTACGTGCAGTTTGAGTCGCGAGACATGCAGTATTAGTAAAGAGATCAGGAAGGAGTGGAAAGGAGGAACAATTTGCGTGCTTCATACTTGCTAAAGCAGTGTGGGTGGCATTCCTTCGTGCTCTAAAGGCTGTTAGTTGAATTAGAATCATCAGCTATAAATAGAGAATGGAGGAAATATACCGTTGGGTGTAGTAGCAGTTTCAGCGATCTTGGTAGGTTGCCTCAAGTTCAGAGTCCAGAATAAGGTATATTACATCTTCTTCGGGATCAGTGGAATGGTGCTCTTTTTGCGGAGTTTGCTGAGAGTAAGTAGTACTAAAAAGCTCCCCTGCCTAGGTGGGGCACCGCTCTTCACGAGGAGTATCGGATCCGCGCTGGACTGCCCCGAGCATCGAGAGGCAGAAATCAGAGACAAGCTTAAAAGATCTCTTGATGCTGAGCAAGTTGTGGTCGAGGATACATCAGGCACGTATGAAATATCATTAACAATCTTAAAATTTCAATGAGGACTCTTGCTGGTCAATTTGGCACCTGGACTCTCCTGCTCCGGCTTACCCAAACGAACTTGCTCGAGGAGCATTAAATGCTTCTACTGGCTACACCATTTCAGTCTCTAAAATAGAGGGGCAGTTGCCACCATGTACAGGTTTATGCTGACACGTCGAGCCCTGTTTTAGTAGCATACATGGCAAGGTCTGAGAATTGGCCCTGTGTGGCTTGTGTGACACCAGGGGGTTGCGGCACTATGTACAACATTATGGTAGTTTCTCCCAAATTTGTCGGAGTTGGTATAGTTCAACAGCATCGCCTTGTTACAGAGGCACTCAAGGGGGACGTGGAACAATGGCATGGACTAACAATTCGCACCGTGAAGCCTTCCACCTCTTAGTTTTTGTACTAAAATTAAGTCTGCAGTCAGCACTAATTGAGTCCTCAAGCAGCTTGGGAATTCTGTATGTTAACATATGTATGGTATATCACGTACGTGATCTCTGTATGTTTACATATGGATGGTATATCACGTACGTGATCTTATCATGCATGTTTGAGACGACCAAACTATTCTGCATATATATGAATGTCCTAAGGACGTCATTGATGCGTCTGAATGTAGACTTCCAAAAGTGTTACTACATCTACAAATGTATTTCACAACAAAATGCAAGGTGCTATTTATCAGGCAATCAAGTCTATGCAAACTGTTGCATCATGCGTGGTTAGCCATGAAGCTACCCTGCCTATGGAAAGAAAAATGCTTCCACCTAGATGTGCATCGTTCAACCCGCGAAGTTGACAAAAAATATGTCTTATGCCAAACTCACTACCAAGTCAGACCTAAGTGAATGTTTGACATGACTAGCTGTGAACACACCCAATGACAAAGAGGTATTGTACTCCAGGTCCCCTGTAGTGTCTCCATTTACTTCTCAAATCGATTGAGTGCATTCAATGTTTAAATAAGCAGAGCTACTGTGTCTTGTCGTGCTCAACTAGCTTGCTACTCGTCATCAGACTTCTTGACACTACACTTTCAAAGACTAACTAAAACCCCTTGCATCCAATCTCATCCCAGTCAACATCCCGAGTTGAGACAGAAAGTGACTCCCACTATGCTAAACAGGACTCGGGTATGCTTGCTCAAAACATAGGACACAACCGAGATAAACAGTAACACAAGTCCATGACGATGCGCTGTTTTCAACCAACGTCAATAAGCAAGACGCTTGCGCCTGAAGAACTTAAATATCACATATGTACCGTACTGAAATCTTACAAACCCTGAACAAGGGTGTCACTACAATCTGCAGTCATATGGCGACCTCTCTGATCTGCCCTCTAACCAATCCCACCATACTCTTATCCCAGTTTCCAGGTCAGCCATTCCCACTCACTTCAAATCACATGGTCGCTTGCATAAAAGCTCATCACAAACACTAAGGAGCCAATATCAGCTATTATATGCACTGATTCTACTACATACAGAGTGATCAACCTAGAAGAAACAGGTCTTAAATCTGCAAAGAAGCTTAGTCAGAACGAGACTGGCCAGCACGAGACGACAGGATGATTCCAACAATAAGTCCGTAGAGAGCAAGTGCCTCGGCAAAAATGAGAATCAAGATCATGCCAACGAAGAGCTTGGGTTGCTGCGCGTTCGCGCTGCACATTCACAACCAAGCACCAATATTTACTCAGAGGACATCTTTTACAAACCCTAGTGGCCAAATATAGAGGACACTCCTGAGGCACCTAAAGAGTTGTCAACCCAAGAGTATTTTCGATTTAAATATAGCATACATTTAACTTGCTTTGACGACATAACCTTATGTCCTTAAGGCAATTCTACTACTAGAGCAGGTGGAAAGAGAGCATGAAGGGATGGATCACTCACCGGACACCCGCATCTCCAACTATGCCAATAGCCATGCCGGCAGCAAGACCAGCGAGACCACAGGCAAGACCAGAAGACAGATGTGCATATCCGTCAAAGATATAGTAGGGCTTTGACTTGGGGTTGATGCCGGTACTGATAATAACAGCTATAATCAACCCGTATATACCGAGCACACCAGCCATGACCACTGGCACGATGGACTTCATCACCAACTCGGGTCGCATAACTCCCATTGATGCAACACCGACACCACTCTTTGCTGTACCGTAGGCAGCGCCCATACCTGAAAAATACCCACCTAGGATGTCATCACTCTTCCAAATATCATTTCGAGATTCACCTACTACAGAAGTCACTCGTCTTTATACTATTGAGGCGACACATCCATTTGAAGGTGAAAAACCAGAGCCTACATATAGGAAGAAGAGCAACAACAATCAATACTTCAGTTTACCGGCCCATGTGAGCCTTCAAAATACATGTGGCACGTTCGCGAAAGGAATATGGAACCTTACAGGCGAACACCAAAGCAGATGCTGCTCCAAGAAAACCAAACAAAGGAGCAGTCTCATCTCCATTGAACGTGGAAGACATGGTGATATGATGATATAGTCTTCTGAACACTGGAAATGAAGCACTAGTTCTAATAAGCAAGAGAAAGAGACGCCAACACAAACTACGATAAGGAGAACGAAGACAAACTTAACCAACAGCTTATAGTGAATGGAGGGTGGGTGGTCCGGAAATTGATCAGATATGCATCGATTGAAAGACATACCGGAACAACCTCCTCTGGCGGTCTATGTCGCACTTTGGTCGCAAGTTGCTCGCTTGTTCAGGTGCACCTGTATCCTTTCGAGTGGCGACGTGGTACCCCTTTGTCAAGCCCCCTACGACATCCTGCGACTGTATATGCGTTGCGTCAATAAGGACGTTGATGGAACCTTGGAAGACCTCCAAGCCCAGCTTTACTGCGAAGTCTCGACAGCATACTGAAACGGGAGTCCCCGCCGTATATATAACGTCGTTGGACTCCACCGCCCGGGCCAAAAAACGTTTGCGTGACACTTCTGCGTCACCCTTAAAGGAAACTTTGGGCCAGTTCTATACGGTCTGGAAGTATTAATCTCGTTTTCTCCACGATCGAACCCATTGCCCCTCACCAACGTATAAATGATGTGGAGAACGAACCTGACCACTTTTTTCAATTCAATTGTCTTGCCGCTTCTTTTGCAATTTTCATGGAGTTTTTGTTCTGATGGCTCTGCTGATCGGGACCCAGATAAATTTACTTGCATGCAGGGTATGAACAGAGCCTGCACATGCTTGTGAATACGCTTTTTCATTTCAGGCTGCTGCAGCTCGAAGTGCCGCTGTTGCCTCCCTCCGAAAGTGTCCACACTACATACAGTTCACGCTTATACGGGTCAGTGCGAACGTGGCAGGTCGAACGTCGTCTCCCATCTCTCATTCTAACAATGCAGTAGCCCAGGTAACGAGGCAACCGAGCACGATTAAATCGTCCTTTCCGCGCGAACTTCTTTTAGGTTCACGAGCTCTGGCGCTAGCATGACTCCATATCTTCCAGTGAATCACGCACTTTAAGTTCCCCTTGTATATGAAAGTCATGAGAAGGAAGCGGTTCTTCGTTTAAAACGCCACGTCTAAGCTTCACAGCACAGTGCAGTTTGCATTGTCGCAACAAGGTGCTGGTTCTGTTGGCACTGTTGTGTTGCACGTTAGCAGTTCCACCCTTTCTACGTCAATTTGGTAGATCAGGTTCCGGAGGAAGCAATGGTGGCCCTAGCATGCATGGTTTTAACTTGTCCGACTCATGTGATTGCTGAGTTGACGCTGGGCACTCGTCCTGTGTTACCCCCTGCTCTCAATTCGTTGCCTGCATTGCCACAACAGAAAGTACCTGTTGCATTGAAAGTCGGAGATGCTCGTTCGTCATACACTGGTCTTAGGTATCCAGATAGGGACATGTTTGGCATAGCAGAGAGAGCTGGATACAGTGAAGCTGCTGAAAGATCTGAGCGAGAACAACCCGAGAGCACGGGAAGGACTGAAAGAGATGACGAGAGCTCGACCATGTATTCAGCAGAGGGGCTAGAAAGAATTGCTGTTGTCGCACAAGCAGAAAGATCTGAATGTGCTGATGACAGCTGCGAAAGATCTGAAGGCATGGAAAGGGCCCAAGGAAGTGAAAGAGACAGAGGAGCAATTGGGAGAGCTGAAAGAGCCGAAAGAACAGGAAAGAGTAGGAGGGCTGTTGGGGTTATGCGTGGTAAAGCGTGGGTGAATGTGGTCAGGGTTGAACGTCCTTGGGTGAAGAGTGGATCCGGCAAGTATGTGAGAAGAGCCCAAACTGCCGAAAGTGCCAGCAGTGCCGATGAAAGAGCTGGAAGTTCTGGATGGCTGAACAGCAAGAGCAGTAGAGGCAACAGCATAGCAGGTGGCATGAGAGCAGCAGGGGCAGGAGCAGCAGCAACAGCAGGAGGAGGAGGAGGAGGAAACGTGTGGAAGGAGGTGGAGGAGAAGCAGCTGGACCCCCAGAGGCTCTTTGTCGGGAACCTTCCCTGGAAGATTCCTGCCTTTGAGCTCATTCCAGGTGGGTAGCTTGCTCCGAGCTACTCTACACTCCTGCGAACACTTGCTCCCTCCGCCGGCCCTCTCGCATGGCACAGGGAGCATGTCTCACACCCACTCTCTCACACAAGCACACACACACACACACAAACACAAAGACTCGCCGCGGGGCATCGTGTGTCTCTAAGATGTGTGCCTCTTCCATATCTTTTCCCTGCAGTTCTGCCCCAGACTCCATCTCAGGGGCTATGTCCCCCCAAGAAAGCGGTTGTTTTGTTGTCTCAACCAAACACCAGTTCTCAAGAAACCTTGAAACACCAAAACTGATACATCCTTTAGCCCCCTTCTTCTCCCCTTCCCCCCCCTCACCCCCCCCTCATTCCACCTTCATAGCAGCCTGGGCTGCTGAACGCCTGGCCCCCAATCCGGAAGCCTGCTGCTCCTCATGGAAGGCTTTTGATTCGTGAGTTACCTGAGTCATCCCCCGCGTGAATCTGTCAAAGAAGAGTACTTCTCTCCAGCTCAGAGCCTGCAAGTGAAGGCCTGCCAGCCTGCCTTGGGCCTCCCCTGCCCCTGCCCCTGCCCCTACCCCTGAGCCCCCAGAGCCCGCCGTCCCCTCCTCCAACTCGTTGCACAGCACCACACTGCACCAGAGCTACCCCAGCACCTCTTGCCTCTCGTCCAAGTCCCGCCTTCTTCTCAGAACATCGGAGACAGGTGCACATGTCTGAGCGTGGGTCGGCGCGATGCGAGCAGATGGGTGCTCTCCCCGGTGATCTGACTGGGGGGCATTGCAGGCGGTCCTCGGCTGCGCCACTCCAAGGAAGGGAGGGGGGCCTGACCGGCCAGCTGGCTGGCTGGCTGGTGCTGGTCGGGTGCATAGGGGGCTGCTGCATGGCCGCAAGTGGGGTGTGCCGGGATCGCGATCGAGATCCAGATCAGAATCAGATCGAGATCGAGATCGCAATCGAGATCGAGATCGAGACCAGAATCGAGATCGAGATCGAGATCGGCTTGTCGGAGTGGCTTGTTCTTCTCTGGGCGCTACTCCTTCCGACGAGATCATGGTGCTGGGGAGTCAGCTCTGGCGCTCGACGCGCCTTCCACGGGCTTCCTCTGGGGATGCGAATTTCACCACGCCCTCTCTCGTCGTCCGGGTGCTGGATGCCGTCAATGACTTCAACCGCCCGGCTCTTTGCGAAGCGCGAGGGCAACCGTAGTCTCACGCACGGGCGTGTAGGACAGCTGTGCTCGCTCCCGTACCGTGTGCTTCTACCACGCGCTGCATGTGGTGTCCGCGCTACCTCGCCGCACGGGAGGGGCTGCTCCCCACCCCGCACCAGGGCCCATGTGAGTTCTGTCGCGGTGTGCTATGCACGGAGTCTCTGGGAGGGGGGGAGCAGCCGGCGAGTAGAAAGTCTTTTGTGCCGTTCTGAGACGACAGGGGTGTCTTGGAATCACACGTTGATAACAACGCTTGGAGATACAATCGGGTGACACGATCCTGTGGGCTGAGATGCAAACACCTCTCTGGAGGTAAGCACTCGAGGAGTGGGCGTCCGGATCTTCATGTCGGTGTCATCGAGTGAACTTGGGAGGCTGGATCAGTCTTCTGGAGCCCACTCCCTTTGCACTTCCGGCGAACCTGACGGGGCAGAAGAGCGTGCTTGTGCACGTGTATTTGCGTGTGTGTGCGCGTGCGCGTGCGTGTGCATGTGCGCGCGCGCGTGTGTGTGTGTGTACCTGCGCGCACGTGTGGGATCCGGTGTGTGGTACAGCGCTGGTGGAGATGTTCGCGCAGTTTGGGAGCGTGGAGAACGTGGAGGTGGCCTACTACCCCTTGCAGACCAAGACGGCGATGGTACCACCACCACCATCCCCCCCCTCCCCCTACCTTGTTTGCGTCCACGCTAGTGCTGGCTTCTGGTACTTGTGTGCGTGTGTTGTTCTGGGCTGCTCGCGCACATCCACACTTTGCGCGTGTGCACACAAACTGGCACACACCCACACCCCGCATACACTCGCATACACCCATGCACCAAATGCACGCACGCGCGCGCGCACACACACACACACACACACACACACACACACACACATCCGTAGTAATGTGTTCAATGCCAAGACTGAGGAGGAGTTGGGGTCTAAGAATTGGAAACTATTTTAATGCATGCGTGCTTGTGCTTGTGCGTGTGTGTGTGTGTATGTTTGTGCCTGGAGGCTGCGCCTTATACTTTCTTTCTCCCCCTTGTGGGTCGAAGAAAGGCAACAGAAAGTAGATTCATGTCAAGATATAGTTACACGTAACGTTTCTCCTCTTGCGTGCGTACACACCATCTTCGCAAGTGCATGTGCTCTTATACTTGTGCACAGAGCCGTATAGACTGGCACTTGTGAGGAGTGGCCGTGGTCCAGGATACCGGGTGGGGGGGGGGGAGGGGGGGCATGTCGGGTTATCTGCAGACACTTGCCAGTGACATTGTTGTGTCATTGCCCTTCCTTTTCCTTCATCTGTGGCCTCTCATGTAACGCCTCTTAACTTCCTGTCAGCTTTGTGCGATGTTTGGCATGTGGCTCGTATGTTGCGCTTCCCAACGCCAGGAGAGGGGCAAGCACCGGGGCTATGCGTTTGTGCGCATGAGCAGCCAGCTGGAGGCCGCCACCTGTATGGCTGCCCTCCACGGGACCTCTTGGAACGGCTTTGCAATGCAGGTGGGGCGCGGGCATGCCCTCCATGGCCTCTCTCCTTCCCCTCGTCATGTGCACGCGCGTGCGTGCTTGCGTCTGTGTGCCTTGTGTCTGTATTTGTGCGTGTCTATATGCCGCGTCCAACACCCGTATATTTGTGTAATTTGTGAACGTTGTTGGTTGGCAGTGCAGGCCTGTGCCGGCGTTGTGCGTGAACCAGACCTTCCCACAGAGCCATGTGCTCAATCAAAAGATTATTCGTCTTTTTCTATCTGCAAGATGGGACAGGCTTGCAGAAGAATCGAGTGCTCTGAGTGTCCCATTCATCCATGTTAATTGCACTACATGGCGCCTTCGCGTGTTTCATTTCAAACTCACTTCTGAGCCTGAGAGGGTGCAGAGGGTGCGGTCGAAGAACCTTCCTCGTATAAAAAACGTCATGCATATACGTCCTCTCGTCTCTGAAAGCCCTTTTCTAGCTTCACGCCTGTTCCTCATCAACCTGTGCCCATTCAGGTGCTCGCGGTCGCTCTTCATCTGAAGGCTCCAGACATGCCAATCTCGCTCCGATTCCTCCAGCCTCAAGTTGCTAAACCCTGAAATGCGCGCACTACCCTCATCTTCATGTTACAAAAAAATCCTACCCCCCATGTCACGCTTTTCACCCTTTTCACCCAAACAAGTAACGTAGCCAAATTCAGCAGGCTTCAACACCGGATGTCAGATCCTGACGCTGCCTTGCCTTCTGGACTCCTTGCGCTGTCCTCTTCCCTCTGGCCAACAAGCAGGTTCTTCCCGGCACCATGAAGACCCCCCCTCCTGTCTCGCCCTTGAGACCCACTGTTGACTCCAGCGAGGATCCTGAGTCCAGCAATGGCAGCCGCTCCTGGGACTTGCCCCGCTCAAGAGCGGGGGATCGACCGCGGGCCAGGGAGCAAAGAGGGCCCGCCCCCTGGAAGCACTATACGAAGATCTATGTGGGGGGGCTGTCGCAGAGCACCACCGATGAAACTTTGAGGAAGCATTTCGGCGCCTTTGGCAACGTCGTCGACTGCAAGGTGTGTACATACATGTGCTTGGGACCCCCTCTCCCCCTCCCCCCCCTTCCTTTCCTTCCCAACTTGCTCAAGCAAGCTTCCAAAAATTGCAGGAGTCTTGCTTCTTAGGGGTTGCTCTCACAGCGCGAGTAGTTTTTGCATCCTCCCATCTTGACTTACTGCTAGGCCTGTCGATCTGCTCATCTGTGCCCTACATGCGTGCAGATTGTGCGGAGCCACAGCACGGGGAGGTCGCGCGGAACTGCGTATGTCACGATGGCCGACGAGGTAAGCTCTAGCAGGGCGGAGTGGCTCAGGTCAATCCGCTCGACCTGCTGGGCAACTTCAGTGCTCGCACAGACTTTCTGACGACTTCTTTTGCGGATATGCTGACGTGAGCAATGCCCCGCACATGTGGGTGCATTTCTATAGTTTGGGTGTCAAATGTTTGCCCTATGAGCGCGTCTATGGTTCAATTTTTTGTTGGTTGCTGTGTTGAATTCCGTCTCAGGAGTTACTAGATCATGCGAGGCTCTGACTCTGCACGACTGTTTCTGTACGAGCTGATTTGTTAGTCACCAAGTGCGGCTGACTGCTGTGGGATGAGCAGCTGTCAGCGTGGAGGGCAGCCGAAGGAACAAACGGGCGGCAGCTCGACGACATGGTCCTGAATGTACGCATAGCTAATGACCAAGACCGTATAAACGCACGATCTTAATAAAGCGTTCTTACTTCTTTGGTGGAAGTTATGAAGTTTGCAAACCAAGCAAGTGTGTAGAGTTCAGACATGGCTAGTAGTAAGTGCATCATGATATAGCTCTTATTCATGTCCCTTTTCTGTTACTGCCAACTAGTGCAGTCCAGCAGAGGGGTTTCTACTAAAAGTAGTATTGCTAGTAGTTTCTTATTGCACTGCGGAGTGCCAAAATCGGGCTGCACTCCGTTTCGGCACACTGTTAGGCCAGCTGGCGCACGTTGCATTTCACTGCTCCAGATCTCTGTACTGCTTCGGCTTCAAGCAAGCAAACCTCTCTTTTTTAAATGTGCAGGTACCTGACCTAGAAGACGTTATCTCATCTTTCTTTGGTAATGCCAATGTACAGAATAATAAAATAGATAAATCTGTATATAGTTTCAACAATGTAAGTAATGAAATTCTTACATGGTAGGAAACGATCTAATTGAAACATGCTTCATGTGCAAGCAAAAGCGTCCAATTGCATGTCAAAATAATGAGCTAGCACAAGGAGAAAGACCTAGTGCTACAGTTTTCAATTGGTACATGCTTACATTATATAATGTCTGGTGTGTAATATTGCGACCGAGTCTTCAAAAGAAACACCACTTATACATACTATTAGCTTAATTGATGACTGCTTGTCTGGTGCGTCTTGTGTTCCAATTTGATGCATCACACGCGACCTGAAGCTCATCTTCACGAATGTGGCATAGAGGCATCACTGAAATACAACTATCCATATTTCCACTCCGTCATATTACCATGACAGTCAACAACTTAGACCCACGGGCCACGAGTAAGATCGAAGACATAGCTTGCGTTCATAAGGTCAACTTCTCTACAGAAACTCTTAGACCCACACCTTGCTTGAAAATAGTTACCTCACTTCACATGCAACTCATCAAATGACTGCGTAGTCCACCGTGTACACCTATCCTTCTCCAATCTAAGCGACCATACGTCTTTCACAACTCTAGCTCCAAGATGTCCTAACTGCATTCTCTGCTGGCCGTGGTCGTGCTTTGTTGCCTCCAAGACGTTTAGAACCCGCAATTGAGCACCCAAATGTACTCAACAGTGCACAAGGGAATCAATATTGACTATGTACGTGTCAGATCCTCACCCTTCATGTCAGTCACAGACATTTGAGTGCGCCCTTGCCAGCCAAGCGTGTAGTCATGGGCTTCAGAAGCGGGAGGGGCACATACATGCCTAGTCCACATCCTCGACTGCCTTGCTCTCAGTCGGAGCACACGAAATGCGCAAAACAAGGTTCTCCAACTGAGTGCTCGCTGGTCAAGTTGCTTGCTGCAATTGGACGTCAAGCCTCCCACATGCGCACGAGCCGGTACACCTGTGCATTCACACGCACGCACACGCGCGCACACACACACACACACACGCACGCACACACACACACACACGTGCGCGCGCGCGCGCGCCCGCGCGCACGTACACACGCACAAGATACTCGAGCAGGTAAGAACCAGGCCTGAGTACAACCTGTCAGCAACACAAAATCTGAGACAAGTCGCAACCCGCGAGGCAGGAAGCTTGATGCCCTCACGCTACCTTCGAGTCACCGAGCTCAACTTTCATCACAGGTAGAGTGCATTTTCTGAAAATAGAGCAACCCGGTGACACTATTACTGGCCTCTTGGCTCTGAGTCTAGTAGTACGTTGGCAGCGAGGGAGCTGACTGACTCTCAGCCGACAACGAGTACGTCTAACCCGCAGCCCGAAAGATACCTGCCGACACAGCATACGTGGCTTCCACCCAAAACCTCTGCAGTGCTCAAGGTAATCATGCCAGGAAGGGTGTTCCCTTTGTTCCAGACTATCACCTGAACAAACTGGAGAGACAAAATCCATGGAAGAACTCATGAAAACAGGCACAAAGGGAGATGCTACACTTGCCTGGGCTGAGAGAGCAGGGAGATGCAAGATCGCCATGTGGCGCTTGGATGAGTCCCTGCATTGCTCACAGAAACCCCCTCCAGAGTGCATGTCCGCAAAAGTCAGGCAACACCACGCAGCTCCTTGGTTCCCCAACCACCATGGAGCTGAGCCAGTTAGCTCCACCTGCTCCTGCAAGGCTGCTTGCCTGCGCACTAATCACTACACTAGCAGCAGCTGGTAGCCGCCTGAGACCTCCCCGCTCGTGGTCAGGTGGTGGCGACTTGGAGTTACTACGGCACGTCCTCCCAGGCACGGGGTGGCATCGCTCAAGCAAGCACAAAACAGCCTCCACAATGCACAACCTGAAGGGACTCGGCTTAAGCTTGGATCTGGAAGTGAGCCCCCCGTCCACCAATGTGCTCCTCAGACGCATCATCTCACACTACAACCTTCACAAGCCACAACCCCTGCGATCTGGGACAACCGAAAACAGAGGGAGGAGCGGCCAGAGGCAAGCCCGAAGCCCCGTGGGGCAACGGATCAGCGCCAAGAAGAAGAGCAGAGCCGCCGCCTCGCAGAGCAGCGCCTGCTTCTCTGCCAAGGCTGACTAGCTTGGGGCTTGGTTTCAACGTCAGCTGCCGAACCCCCAACTCAAACATCTTGGGCCGACGCACTCCAGCCACGCCAGGCAGGACGGCTCTTTGATCTGAGATGAAGGCACGAGCGTGCGTGCAAGCACCTGGTGAGCAGCAGCGTGAGCAGCTTGGGGGCGACGGCGTCCAGCTCCGCGAGCCCGCCGAAGCGCGCCTCGTCCGAATCGAGCACCCTCTGCACCCCCGACCCCACCCCCCCTTTCACCACGTGTGGAGGGGGGCACGCATCCTAGCAGTACTAAACACCGTACGACTATACAGTATGAGGCGAAGAATGCAGATGGTTCTCGTCGTGAAGGACGTGCACACACGTATGCGCGCGCACGTGAGGCTCCTTTGCTGAAGGCAAGATTGCCAGTCTGCGCACCGGTGTTTGTGGCGTGGCCTAGGGGGGAAGAGAGGAGACGGGAGATGACAGCCGGGCTTCTTAAAGCAGTATGTGGGAGCAGCAAGAGGAGGAGAACGCGTGCTGCAGCCAGATCCCATGTGGCGGAAGGGGAGGAGGAAGCACGGATGCCTTGCGGCGGCACAGCCACCTCCTCCCTCCTTGACAGCTCCTTGATCCTATATATGCACGCTCTGAAAGTAGCCTTCAACATCAAAGCCCACAATGTGGATATGTACATGTAACACGCACACACGCACACACACACGCACGGCCGCGTGCGCGCGCACGCATGCCCGTGCTGGAGCACGAGTGAGGGAGGGCTGGGGGAGGGCAGGTACCGCAAACTCGCTGGCTTCGGGGAGGCCCACGCGGTACTGCCTGTAGCTCTGCGAGGGGTGGAAGTTGAAAGCCAACAGCAGCCTGCCCTTGAGCACCAAAATTACCTGCTCGCACGCACGCACACACGCACACGCGCACACATGCACGCATGCCAGCTCCCACACCACCCCACGTGTTACGGCCGCTGCCTTGCAGCTTGCAGAGCCTACCCACTGGTTGTGCTTCTTCTCAATTCCATTTCCTTTGGTGCTTCTTGTGGGACTGCCAACACACTGGTGGAGGACGTGTAAGAGTGCGACTTGGGCGATGAAGGAGCCAAACAGGTGGGGCTGCGGAAGAGCATAGAGCCTTGCAGATTTGAAGTGAGCTGGCGCAACCCTGTGAAGCCCACAAACTTTCCCGAGTGTGTGTGGGGTGTGAGGGGTTCCACATTATGCACCACCGCATTCGTGGGAAGCGTGAGCGTGAGCGCGCGTGCCCCCGTCGTGAGCATCCATCTGAGATAGAAATCTCGCAGCGTGCAAACACAGGTATAGACACTTGTTTGTTGGAGACACGGCTGCACGAATGCAAGGGTGTGCACACAGTATGGAGGTGTCTTCTGGTGCTCATTAGCGGCAGGCGAGTGGGCAGCGAAAGCCGGATGTCCGCTAACGCGACAAACTTAGAATGACGCATTTCACACGAGATGCAAGAGGGAGCACCACGTCCGGGGAGGGGCATGAACGAGCGGTGCAGCGGTCAAACGTGCATGCAGACGCTTCGATGCACAGCAATGCACAGCCCAATAGGGGAAGCAAGTGAGCAAGGCAGCTCCTCTCCTCTCCTCCTGGGAAGGGGGAGGCCAGGCAGGGTCGAATGTTCCCGGCTTGCCTCGTGAGTGTATGCTTGCAGAAGAAACAATGAGTAGCATATCAGGTGTCTCCTTCCACATGGCGGTAGTGAGCATGCCGAGAAGGGACGAGAGTGGAGCACCAATGAGATGCCAGAGAGTGGGGGGGTTGGCTTAGGCGGGCACCTTGTAGTCCTCGCTGACGTGGCACACCGAGAGGCGGCCAGGTGCCAGGATCTCGTGAGCCTCGTCCGCTGCCATCATTGCCTGCGCATCAGCTCAACAGAAAACTCTTATGTTTTAAAAACGTCAGCTGGAAGCGCCTGTGTTACCGCAGCTGCTGGCACAGAGCTAGTTATAAGACTCATTCCGTTGCCACAATCTGCAACTCCACGTACATGAGTTGCCATGACACGAGTTAAGATTGAGGGCACGAGTGACAGCTGGCCAGCGTGCCCCCCCCC
>WELA01009535.1:666343-681538 GCA_009602735.1 Mesotaenium endlicherianum | reverse complement strand
TGTGTGTGTGTGTGTGTGTGTGTGTGTGTGTGTGTGTGTGTGTGTGTGTGTGTGTGTGTGTGTGTGTGTGTGCGCGCGCGCGCGCGTGCGTGCGCTTACAAGGTACAGATAAGCACGTATATAACTATCTCTGCAAAATGCTAGAATAGAAAAATGAATAAGTTTGGTAGGTGCGTGTATCAGGGGCAGGATTGCAGACTGGCAGGAGTGAGGGGGAGAGGCCACGCCCACGTGGCAGCAGGGGACAGGTCGAAGGAGGAAGAGGGGCTGGAGTGCAGGAGCTGCAATGTCACACGCGCATACCCGGGCACACATACCCAGTTGCAAACTCGAGAAGGTTGACATCCTCTTGCTCGATGATCTCCCGCAGCGTCTTCAGGGCCTTGTACCTGTTGGCCCCACCAGTCAGAAGCAACACGAGCAGATTTGGTACCACATGCGCTCACAGGTGGACGCGTGGTTACTCCATACGTACAGTCAAGTCACACGATTCAAAATTTCATGATTTATATCTGTGTGCATACATATGTGCAAATACACACACATGTGTGTGTGTGTGTGTGTGTGTGTGTGTGTGTGTGTGTGTGTGTGTGTGTGTGCGCACGCGTGCAATGTTTATATGTATATACACATATATTTCATATACATATATATTTATTATACTTATATATTTATATTTATGTATGTATGTATGTGTGTATAGACACATGTTCTAAAATGCATATGGAGAGAAATGCATATGGAGAGAAATGCATGTATACATGCATATCATGTATGCTTCAACAGTTCAACCCTACAATTTGTATGCTTTGTCTCAGAGCTGGCATGAGGGCCAGCTGATGAGAGGGAATATGAGGCTAAAGTTCCCAGTACACAAGATTATTCCTGCAGATAACATCCGTACCAGTATTGATGCTGTTACGGCATCAGAATACAATGGCACTTGATGGGCAAGCAGCCGCGAACATGCCAGGCAGGTATGTCTGCAATCACACGTGCCAGTTTGGTGCTCTGACAATTGTCCACCTATGCACGTCTTTAAGAAGTATAGAGCGTGTCTAGAGCGTGTCTCCTCTGATGCTAGAGTTACAGCTCGAAGTATACCTTTCCCTGAGATGCTTATCAAAGGGTTTCAGCTTGGGGTCACCACGAATGAATCCTACAGGATCATTTGGAACTGCTTTAGTTTGTCGTTTCTGTTTTCTCCTCTCAGCTTGATTAACATCGTCACCTACTCCTGTTTCGCTCTTTTGTGCAGAGACAGCACACCAGTTGCGTGGTGTTCCTTTTCTTAAATATGTGCGCCGACACGAGCCTTTTGGCCTCACAGATAGAGGGAACCGATTGTTTAAGCAAGACCTATCGTATTGGAAAGAACATACGGTACTCGACGTTGGAGGCCGAGGCCCTAAGGAACACTTTGAGAGTGTGTTCGAGGGGCACAAGAAGAGTGGACAGGAAGCTGCTGACTGCAGCAACTGAAGCATCTCAAATTGCTTCGAGTGTCACGATTCCTTTCTGCAGCCTACTTTCAAGTTGCACTATACACTGAGGGCAATACCAGTAATAGCAGGGTTAATAATAGTGCGCATGCCACCTAGAGCTTCGCAGTGGCACACACACTACATGAAACTTCGGAATTAAGCATAAAGCATGTTCCCTTTCGGGTTCGAATCCTGTCGGGTTCAAATTTATGTTGGCCTGTTGGTTGCGGGATACGATCGGACCCGTTTACGAACTAGAACTGCCATCTGTCACCCGCGTGGCCCTCAGTGATCAGAACCACCAACTCAGCTTTCCATTCACTTCTTTCCCCCCAACTTTTTGGTTCTGCTTTCTGCTTAGAAGATAAACTATCACAAATGGCTCGTGCCACAACATTGTCATTGAAGCGCTTCAGATTTCTCCAAACCAGGAAAATATTTCCTTTGTGTGGATTATAGACCTTGCTATAAAAAGGGCAGAGTTTGTCCTCACAAAGACTACTGTAACACAAAGGGAAAGTTGCAGAGATGGCTATTACAAGATGTGGAGAGTGTCTTCAGCTGTCGCAATAACGACTGGCAAAATGACACTGCAAGTAAACTCCAGTGTTTTAGCCATGCCTTGCGGTGCATGTGTTCTGGTCTGCTAGAACTCTCGAGTCTAATTGCTTCATGGAGATGGCTCCACCAAACATACGCTTGTTGAGTGACCCCTGCTTTCTCAAGGTATTAACTTTCCAAGACATTTCTGAAGCCAACTGTGTCAATTTTAGCTTGACATGACCTTGCCTGCAGTAGGTGAGTGTGCTGCTGCTTACAGGGACAATGCGCACCCCAATTGTAACAAAGCCATCACAATCAGGCAGAGTTGTGCATATCTACTGCGCATCTTTAACGATAAACTCCTGCTAAGAGATTATTGTGCTCATCATAGTCATAAACAAACAAGAAGACATCTTAAGGTCATCAATGTTCAAAGACTTACCCGAATTCAAACGTGCGTAACATGTCATGTAACATCTATCACAACACAAAATTGCACACAAAGTACACAATGATGAATATGAGCATCTGCACAACAGCCTAACTTTATATTGGTTATGTTTGGGAAGCAACTCTAAAAAGGCCCACTGCATTTCATACTCAACACTTAACTTCCTTAAGCCCATCCTTAAAATAAATGAACGTAGGATCTGCGCTTCCGTCCTTGTAGTAGGCAAAAGCCATGCCTCCCTCCGCATTCATGCCCTCGCCGACGAAGCTGCAAAAGACACGCAACCTCATTAAAGGACTGCTAGGCTACAAACAAGAGCACAGTTGATCATATCTCAAAAGCCCAAACTCACCCAAAGACAAGCAGAATCTGCTAGTAACCTGCAAAAATGACCTTGCTGAACATAATTGGGAATGCATGAGTGAGGCTTATTTAATGAAGGAGCGGTTGAGCACAACAGATTGTGCTGAAAGCACAATATGTGATGACTAGTGATTAGACATGGCAGCCAAGACTACAGATGCATCGTTTCAAATGTGCACAGCGCAATGAATGACATCCACTTATCAATGCATGTCCAATCAGCAACGCCGAGAGTATAAGCGCCCCACCATCCCATTTTAAAGAAAGTGTCACATATAAAAGCCTGCGCAGCCGAATGTATTTGCTCCAAACTTGCACGTACACCCACGTACATACGGACAACTCCGACAGAAATCCTTTTTATGCAAGGCAACTGGAAAACTTTCGTGAAGCTAATCACAGATCCTCGTGGCACAATTCGTCAACCACAACCCACTCACCATGAAAGCATATGATGGAGATGAAAAATGCTAGGCCACCCCAATAATGATGAAGACCATTATGACGTTCCTCTCAAAATGCCCAATCATTGGACTCAAATAAACATGCACTCTACATCCCACTGGAGGAGAACCAGGAAGAGGGATTGCTTACAACTGCAAGTCACTCAATTTGCCGAGGAGATACTTCACGGCCCCCTGGACGTCAGCCTTGAACTGATCCTGACGGTCTGCTGGTATCTGGGGGGTAATCTTCTGGAGGTAACCCTTAATGTAGGCCATGAACCCCTTCTTATCGTAAGGCGGTTGCTCCTGATAAGACAAGAAAATGCTGGTGCTTTTAAAATATGTGTGACCGAATGCAATACTCACCACATTTCCCGCAGTGATATGAGATACTATGTAAATCCCTCGTATGCACCTGAAGAATGACCTGAAAAGAAGTACTGCGGCAGTGACTGTCATATAGAGCTCCGCTTAAATGTTCTACAACAGCCTCTGCTGTCATGCAAGACGTACCTGTAGTCTGAACGTGTCAATGATGTCCACAACTTTCACAGCCTGGTCTTCGACACCCTCATCCTCTCCCCCTTCCTCAGCAGAGGGGTTTCCACCGATGTCTACATCCAAAGGTCCTTTATTCACCCACTGCAGAACCACAGGTTCAGTGGCTTAGCTTGCTAGAGCTGACACTGATAACTTATTGCAGCTGCTCCTCTCTCCAGTCCATGGGAAGCTGAAACATTGATGCCCTTGCCTATATCGGAAGATTATCATGCACAAACTGCAGGTTACGTAGGACCAACCTTGCAAGTTTGACCTGATTGTCATGCAAATTACCGTCAGTTTCCAGGCATCACTGGCAAGAACCACTTTATCAGTAGACCAAGGGGGCAGTTCTTTAATGAGCATATAAGCAGTTCCGCGGAGGAACTAAATGCAAAGATTGCAAAGTGTGGCCGAAGTACCTTGCCAGGAACCTCGAATAGGATGCCATTTTGAATCTCAGTCACCTCGAAGGAATCTGAGAGCATCTCATCACCTGCATAATATCAGGGCAGAATAGTGTCAACAGAGCGCCTCTACATGTAACACCTACATACACGGCTCGATCAGGAGAAACTGAAATTATCCCCGATTAGCCACTCAACTCAAACCAGCAAAACAGCATCAATGTCACCGGCTGCAACTAACCTGAGACAATATCCTGGTAGATCAACATATTTGCAGAGCTGATGGATGAAGAATAAGAGATGAATGTAACGGGAGGAGAAGAAGTGAGATGGTGTTAAGCTCGTGTTTAGGACACTGCTCAAAGACAAAATGCCTGATTGGTAAGAGTGGTAAAAGGAACTTGGTGGTGCGGCGTCCTGCATGCTCAGCGGGCGGAAATTGAAGTATGATTTAACGTCGATATACCTGAATTGTCATTTCGAAAAAGCGTTCGCACCGTCGATCGCGAAAATTGAGCCCCGTAAACAAACGAAATGTGTTGTTTCCTGGGCAACGTTCTCAAAACTAAGTGACCAGGGCACATGTAGAATAATAAGAGACCTGCTCCGGGTATAGCTTCGTTAGCAGACGCAGTTGTGCTTGTGCCAAAAAAAGCATACGGTGGAGTGGACAAGCTGAGGACGGGGTGTCATATATAAGAAGGGTTGTGTTTTTTGTGATATGGAGTGTATTGGTTGAGTATGACTGTGGGAGAATGTCTGCTTCATGGCTGGAATCAGACCGCCAGAAATATGAGAGGTATACGGCTGAGTATCAACAAAGAATAGACATCAAATATTTCTCCGGCAGCAAGTTGGCTGGCTCAGGTGGGATGGATTTTTAAAGTCTGTGTTTATGCTGATGAGAATCTTCCTGGAGAAGCGGGGGCAATGCAGAAGTAATTAGTTTATTGACACTGCTAGTAGGGACGCAAATCCATATTATTACTGTGTTTGCTTTTTGTAGGGCCGGTATTTGAAACCACAGTCGTGGCGGGCGACTTCGTTATCAAGGCAGGCAGGTGAGAGCATCGTATGTATGTATCTCGTATGTCGTACGTGCCATTGCAGCGCTTACATGTATGCAGAGTTGCTTAAGAGATACCAAGATCTGCACGCAGCTCACATCATGATGCTGTCGGATAATTGCAAGGCTGTGCCACGATACATGTGTGCCCTGGGTGTCTGACTTTGTTGCAGTCAACCACCACGAAGGAGCTTCTTGGGTGAAGGCTTTAATAAAGGGGAAGGAAGACAAAAGTAGGAATGAAAGCCCAATTGACGAGCTGCTGTCTACTCGTAATGCACAAAGCAACATTGTTCTCACCTACTACATTAATCATCCGTGAGAAGTTAGTTGAGTGAAACTGAAGTTGTATTTGCATTCTGTAATGTCTTTCTATGATGGATGACTATTGGTTTTCAAGTGGTGGAAGGTTGAGATCTGTCTTGTAGGAAGAAAGCATGAATCTCATGCAGAAAAGCATGTTAGCCACTAGCTGCTGTTAATGAATGGCAGCCATTTTCAGCGAGGTGTGTCACCTTGTATAAGGTGTAGCTCAATCATTTGAGTCGCACTTGTGGTGACTTTTGCGAGTGTTGCTTCATAGAAGGTGGAAGGTTCATGAATTAGGCATGGTGGTTTAGCTCATTGGTTCCTCTAGTTTTCCTCCAATACAATTTAGTACATTTTTAGTAAAAATGTGGACTCTTCAGATGGGTACAAGTTATTAGGTCCGTTCTCTGGACTTTCCTTACCTTTTGTTGTCAAGTTGCATAATCTTAGACGAACTTCGAATTTGACATTTTTTTGTTCAAGTTGCCTGATTTCGAAAGAAAGAAGGTGACTATAGACAAGAATAGTTGGAGTAGTAGTATGATACAATTTGCACATCGTCTGTTCTTCTCTAATCTTTTCATACATGTTGCTACGAAATTAATCACTTGATTAAGTTAAGACAACTATATTCAAAATTTGAAAACATCGCATGATTAGCAACTGCACTCTTGCTGTATTGAGGTTGGCCGTCGGATCATCGTCGCTGTTATTGCCAATAGACATTAAACGTACCAAACAAACACAGACAACACTAATGTGCATGGCTGTGACTAGCAATGGCACAAGCTTTGGTGCTTGCCTCGTGCACCTACCCTCCACGGGGAGGGTTAGAGGGGTGGGTAAGTGTAGCAGCTACTTCCGTTGCAATTATGGGGTGGGAACTCCCCTCGAAACTTTGGGTGAATTAGAGCCCAAAATTCAAAGATTATAAATAGCGACCTGAAATCAAAGTCTCAAATTTAGTACAATGAATTTGCGCACTTTAATCAAACAAATACCTGTTATTAGCGACCTGAAATTAAACTTGGGAAAATTAGTGAGAGGATTCAATATTTTAGGGACCTAAATTCAAAAATCAAAAAAATTAGCGCCAGTTTCCCCCCCATGGTTGCAATGAAGGCGTCTTTGCAAAGAGAAGCCTTTACAAGGATTTATTTGTCGATGAAAACACGCCACATGTAAAAATTTAAAACTTGAACACTTGTCAAACCTCGGTTTGCGACATCTCATATTGCAAACCTTCAACTTTTTCTGTGGATAGAAGATGGGGGGAATGGTCGCATTGGGAGTATGCTGTGATAGTATTTATCAAGTGTTGAGGCGTATGGGATAGGATACAATAACTTGCCATTCTTCTAGGTTTCTTGACCGTAATCTCTGCGGCCAAAAATTAGTCAGATCATCTGCTCAGCCATAGATAGTTGCTTGGTTTAGGAATACATATGCAAAAATCCTTCAGCCAATTTGGTATACAACCACGGTCCACAGCAAGCATTGTCTTATCCAAAAAGAAGAAATATATGGAAGACATGGCTTAGAAAGGTCGTTAGCCTTTTAAGTATTGTGAAAATAAGAGTATTCACTAAAAAGAAAAATCATGATAGATAATAACTTGGTTCTTACTCAATGCTGTGCACAAAACATTGTTTTCTTAATTGCTTGTACATTGGGTGTCAAGTCATGTTTGCAAGCAAATATAAGCTAGAATGTGTAGTGTATGCGTGCATGATACTTCAAGGATTCCTTTTGTGTTTTTATAGACATGCCACTGCTGCCGTTTGGTGCTCATTCACAACATATGTGAATCAAAGTAGTTGTGCCACTTAAAATTTACTAAAAGGTCATCCATCTAATCTTGGGCCATTGTCACATTCTTGGGAATGCTAATACTTGTGAATATCCTTCATTTGTTTGTATCTAGTATGTAACAATAAAATGTGTCAACGAATCATTTCTTGGTCCTTTGTTAGGTCATTAGTGTTATACACGCTTCTTCAAAAGTATGAATGCATGACTTTGACACACCTTTTCAACGTCTTTCTAGAAGTGTTGTGGTGAATCCGAGGGTGCGTGTCAGCACGCATGATGATGTGCTTTTGAACATAATTGACATGGGTTGACAAGCGTCCACAGAGTCAGGTGCTTGACGCCCTTAACTTACTATGAGGACCAACGAGGACTAGAACAGCATCGACAGTGAATTGTATGAGTAACATCCGCACTTTTGTCGGGCAATGTATTAAGGTCTGATGGGCTTGCTCACCGTTGCTTTCATGGGGTGAGAGCAGGTGAGAGCTCCCTTCGAACATTCGGCGTCCATTGCGAAAATGTTGCGGTCGCGCTTTATAGCGTTTTCGAGTTTATAAGCTTCCATATAGCGACGGGTTGCGGATTAAATATATGAAAACGGTGACCTTTACGAGCGACTTACGATTCTTCCGGATCACAAATTTCGAAAAGTCGCAGCCACTTCGCACCCAGAGCTACCATAGCACAATATGTGGTCGCCCTAATGGGATGCGAACCAATAGCCCAGCTGAGCCTCTACACTTTATGACAAACGTGGACTTTGCGACCTCTGAGGCTTCACAAACTCTGAAGTTGACCACGTGGTGACGAGAGCAACCATCCACGAGGTGCCCGTCCTCAAAAGCAGTCAGCACTCAGGAGGGCTTTCTGTGTGTCGAATTACAGCAGAACCAGATGCTCCACAGTAATTTTATGGGTATACATGTACGAACTCTACGTCTCCTGGTGGTTATCGCTATCAGCAAGGTGATATCCTGGTAGTGTCTGCTGAAAAAATTTAATTCAAAGAGGTCAGCTTTCGCTGCACACTGCATCTTTCCCGACATGGCCCTAAGTTTAGCAATGAAGGTGTTACCAAATGGCTTGAGTACAAGCTACATCTGTTCCCAGGCTGAGGCTGGCGGCAGGGCGAGCACAGTTGCCCAATCTTCCGCATTTTTGGGGCGTAAACTAGATACTCTGAAGTGTGCAAGGAAATCCGTGTCAAGGAGGGCACAAGGCCATATTAGTTCACAAACTAGAGCCCAATATGGTGGAGGAAAGCCAGAAGGTGAGCTGCGCGTCTACCGATCGCTCAAATATATGCCACTGACTTGGAGAGCTTTTTTTAGTTGAAGATGGTCGTCTCTAGTTGTTGCAAACGCTAGGACTTACTGTTTAGCCCACCTATTTCTTTGGCACGTCCGCTACACCTTTTCCGTGATGTCGCCACATGTGTCATTTAGTGCTAGGTTGGCGCCGACTCAGGAGTGAAAGAACCTTCATGTGTAAGCAGTCAATACTAGGTTGGAGGTTAGAAAGAGCTTACGTCATGTGAGGATGGTCATACAAGCACTTAAGGATTTGGAAGAAGATCAATGTTATATGATACTTAGTGGGCACGATGAAAACTGATGCTACGCTGAAGTTGCAGGCATGACCAGTCGTTGAAGCATACAGTTTTATGTTTAAGCACTTTCGTGTTGTTATATATAGTGTATGAATTGTGCACAGCCTCGTTGGCCTCTACCCACCTTTGGCGTAGTGGTCATGACGTGCAGAAGTAGGGTTGTTACAGCTGCTTTGCTGACGTAAATGATTGTTTTGCTTGCGAAGTTCCTTGAGTTTGTGTGCATATCTAGTCAGGTGGACTTGCCAGTTAGAGAAGGATATATAGAATATGTATATATGCAGTGCTAGATGTCTTCAGCTTGGAGTTCACCTGTAAAACGCTGCCTTGGCAGTTGCAATGCTGCCTTCTATTCTGGACCTGACAGTTGCTTACTATGTGCCGAGCAGGGGACCAGGGCAGCAAAGCGATTCTGGAAGCTTTCTTTCTGGGTCGAGCTGTGGCCGACACTATCAATGAGAGGCTAGGCAGTGCACTCGGAGAGATTTTGAGCGAGATTAGCAGACAGCAAGCCGAGCAGAGGGAGCAAGCCCGCCAGTTCCAGGTCTGTATGTTGCTTTCACTGCCTGAGAGTTGCATAATATTCGGAGCTTGTTCGCTAATTTGCATTTGCAGCTGTGCTGCATTCTGAAGTTTGCCCTTGTTGTCCTTTCTGCCTACACCTTCCTAAGCCCCTACTATATGGACTGCACTTTTCCAGCAGAAATGGTTTGGTGTAAAGATGCATGTATATTCGCATGCATCGTTCCAGTCTGGCGCTTGATGTATTTTTCTGCTGTTTTCTGAGGTTGAAGTGATTTAGTGGACACGTGCCTACAGGGGTTATCCACACCTTCTCAGTCAGTTTAAGGAATTTGGAGGTATTTTACTCGAATTCTTAATCACATCCTTGATAACGATGTGATTCTGGTATGCCCGCAGGCGATGATGCTTATCCTGTGCTGAGATTCTTATCTTGGCTGTTTTTAACAGTAATTTTGTGTCACTGATTCAGGAGGAGGTGAAAGAGAGAGCAAAAGCTGCTATGCGGAAGGCTTCTTCAGAAGCCATAGGCAGCTCCTCATCGTCGTGGTCAGACTCCTCTTACACATCAGCCTCAAGCTCTTCTGTGGATACTTCTGTTGCATCTGCATCCCCCAGTTCTGCCCTAGAAGGCACTGCCTTCCAAGATGTCTCAGCAGGGGCCCCAGATTCTGCTGCTATTGGACAAACACCTGAAGGATCCGATGCTCCATCATCTCTGGGAACAACATATAGTGCTCCTGTTGATCAAGCTTCTCTTGGAAAGTCGCCCGGTAGTCCTATCACACCTGAAGACATTTCCATAGAGTAGTGTAGGGGTTTTCTAGTTGGGTCCTGATTGTATTGCAAGACATCAATTGTGTTCAAATCTTCAAAGATTTTCTTCAATGGAAATACAACAAGGTCTCTCTTTCTTTGTGGGAGTATGAATGTCAGAATTTGAGCAGAGAGATTGGTTTGGTCGTTATTTGTTCAAACTTTGACTTCATTTACGATATTATGCAAAGAAAATAATGAGCTACTTAATGGACTAGGTTGATCAGCAACAACCTGATATTGACTTCAAGATAATACATGTGAGCGCGCTTCAACAGAGTGGAAGGAGAATGCACCAGAAGGACATTCATGTCGCAACTCCCCTCTCTCTTTCTTGGAAAATCCTTATTTGGCTAGTCTGAAACCTTATACGGTTGTACTAACAGGACTTGCTATGGGTTGTGTTTGAATCGTGGTCAATGATCGCACTTCTGACTCAATAAGAGATCGTTGCACAGTACATATATATATAAGATATGAAAGATTTATGCGTGTTATGTCCAAACAATTGAAGGGATTGATTACATGGCATTAGACATCACAAGCACTACGTACTAATTAGAATTGAATACGCACCCAAGTTGTAAAAACAATGGATAGCATCAACAAGAGACGTGCATGTACGTATTGCATCCAAATTAACACATTACGTCAACTCCGCATGCATATTTATAGTTGGTTTATTATGCATGAAATAATATGTATACTAGATATGAGTTAGTATGCATCAAGGCAAGATCTATTCCAACAATATCGAGGAAGAAGATAAGGGTAGTGGAGATAGCAAGAGCACATGAGTCACACATGGGTCAAATTGGGGACACCAAATTTCGGGGTCAAACGTACGAATCGATACGGTTAAGCGATTCAAATCGCGTCAAGATGTCATAGCATGTCAAGTTAAGCAGCTGCGTGTCTTCTTCTATTGTTCTTAAATATTTGATTAAGCTTTCATGCCCATCTTTTTTAATCGTGAGCGCTAGCTCCTAAAAGTACAGATAGCAATTTAAAACCCATGGACACTCTGAGAAGAAATCAGTTATATGCTAAAATGAGCAAGTGTGATTTCTTCAAGGAAAGTATTGAATTCTTAGGCCACGTTGTCAGTAAAGACGGCATCAATCTGGATCCTAAGAAAGTCCAGACCATAAGGGACTGGCCAGTACCACAATCTGTCTCCGAAGTTAGATCCTTCCTTGGGTTGGCTAACTACTGTAGGAGATATATTGATAATTATTCTACAAAGGCCAGTAAACAAACTGACCTTACTAAGAAACACATAGGGCATGTGTGGGGGGAAGAGCAGCAGGCTGCCTTTCAGACCCTTAAAGATGCTCTTTGTTCTGCCCCAGTCCTAGCCGTGTATGACCCCAGCAAACCTGTGCAGGTGAAAACTGATGCTTCTGACTTTGCCATGGGTGCTATTTTGTTGCAGCCTGCTGACAACACCACAAAGGATGGTAAGGTACGGCAGGAGTGGCACCATGTGCTGTATGAGTCTATGAAATTCAACCCAGATGAAATTAACTATTCTGTGCATGATAAAGAGCTGCTTGCTATCATTCATGTGCTCAAACAGTGGAGAGCATACTTACATGGTAAAGCTTTTAAGGTGATTACAGATCATCTAGCTCTGACTCACTTTCAGAAGAAGTCCAAGCTGTCAAGGAGGGAGAACCGCTGGAGCCAGATTCTGGAGCAGTTTCAAGTCCACAGTTACGATGCCTCTGGGGACACTTGGGAATTAGAGGACCAGCTGACCAATGCCAAAGGGGCGTTGAAGCGGTTCCACCTTCGGGCGGCTGGCAAACCTCCCTAATTGTCATTTCAATAGACATGGGACGGTGACAGGAGGTCCTGTCTCCATGTAAGTTGGAGGGGAACGTGATAGTTAGTGACATTTAGTGACAGGCAGCTCACCTTAAAATTAAGTTGGAGGAAATTTGTTTCGTCTCGGGATTAGTGAAATGAATCGACTTACCAAATAGGCGATTAACAATTAATAAAGATCTTTATATCAGCAAGTAATCTTTATGGTATTTTCCGTTAACTGGTTAAACGGCAAAGGACAATACACTAGCAGTGAATAATACTCGTAAGTCAATGCGAGTAAACTAGCATCACTAATGCAAATCAGTAAACTCATACATAAGCAAGGTTAGAAGACAGTGCGTATCAATGACTTCTCGCCTTGGATTCAGATCTCTCTCAGTAAGCTGTACAAGAGAGTTGGCCTCGTTTCCGAATGCCGAACTCGAGAGCAACACTTAGCATATGTACATGGAATGAGTTTACTGTTCAACAGCAAGTGCGATGGCACCGCCTACCCGGTAGTTAACCACGCTGGCAAGACCTCGATTAACCAAATCCACCGCCATCTCCCATCATCCCGAATCGCCATCTATCCTAGGGATGTCATTTGGCCATTCATCTAGCATATTACACTTGGATGCATATCTAGGCAGTTTGCTGCTACCGAGTACGGAAGTTAGCTGGCTGTCAAAGAATGTGTCAGCAAGCTGACTTAAGTTGACTTCAACCTACTGCTCTCGATTATTATATCCACTAATATACTGATTCATTACAATCCCTCCAACTTAATTTGTTGTCGCCTCGCAGCTGTCTGCAGTTCCTGCTACTGTTGATCAGCTATTTGAAGGCTTGAAGAGGCAATTTCACCCTATTGCACCCGAGGCTACCGCTCGAGATCTATTGGTGCGCCTTCGTCAGCGAGGAAGCATTCAGGAGTATGTTTCGCGCTTCAACGAGCTGGTGCTTCAATGCCCATCCATGCACGAGTCGGAGATGATGGACAAGTTCAAGAGGGGACTCAAGCCAACTGTGGCCAAGGAAGTGGCGCTCAAGGACCCTACCAGTCTTGGAGAAATGATGGCATTGGCAACAAGGGTCGACGCTGTGGAGTATAGTCAGAGGCAGTGGGGCAGCCACAACTATGGGGGATATCGACACTTTGGATCTCAAGCGCCAAGCACGAGAGTTCAAGGTCCAGTACCCATGGAGTTGGGACTTGTGCAGTACCAGCGCAGGCAACAGAATTTCAAGCCGAGAGGACCCTGCTATAATTGCGGCAAGCTTGGACATCTGGCTCGAGACTGTCATGTGAAGGCGAAGCAACCTCAACAGCAGGAAAAAGGAGGACGCCAGTAAGTCGTTCTGGGGTGTCTACTGGCGTGAAGACGAGAACTCACAAGGAGGTTATCCTCAGGAGCCTGCCGAGAAGCAAGGGACGAGACGTTGACAAGCCTATCATCGTGGAAGGAGTGGTCGACGGCAATAATGCGAAGTGTATGGTCGACAGTGGCGCAAGTGCAAAATTTGTGCACAAGAAGCTGGTGGAACAGTGGCGAATCCCTGTGCAGAAGCATTATGAGCCTAAGGAGGCAATTTTGGCGAATGGGCAGAGACTCAAGTGTGGTGCACCTACGGAAGCTATTCACATGGAAGTAGCGGGGCACCAGAGTCAGGAAGTCATGGAGCAGGCAGAGTTAGGTCACCATGAGGTGATATTGGTTCGACCATGGTTGAGGAAAGCCAACCCTCAAGNCAAGTGCACTGGAGCACAAGACAAGTGAAAGTCCAAGGGCGTGATGGTCGAATGGAGACAGCAAAACAGGTGGAGGTAGATACGACCACAAGTAACTGTCTTCTGTCGAGCCTGCAAGTTAAGAAGCTATGCAGGGCGAATCAGGTGAAGGAGATGTACCTTGTTTTGGTGGCCCTGGCCAGGTCATCAGATGGAGCAAGTGTGAATCCTAACAGCCTGGGCGAATGTACATCGCCGGAGGAGCAAGTAGTGGTGTCTGATCCCCTTGCTCAGAAGGAGCAGAGCCCAACTGCTCAAGAGAAGAAGCCTGCTGAGATGCCTGCCCAAATTAAGGCGCTGTTGGAGGAGTTCAAGTGCGTGTTTCCTGAGGAGCTACCTACAGGATTACCTCCACAGAGAGCTATGGAGCACAAGATTGAGTTGGAACCAGGGAGCAAGCCACCTGTGAGACCCGCCTATCGTCAATCGTTCGCGGAGTTAGACGAGTTGAAGAAGCAGCTGACAGAGTTATTGGAGAAGGGATTCATCCGACCCAGCGAGTCTCCATTTGCAGCGCCAATCTTATTTGTGAAGAAGAAGGATGGGACTATGAGGATGTGTGTCGACTACCGGGCACTCAACAAGGTCACCATCAAGAACACGTACCCACTTCCACGAGTGGACGAGTTGATTGACAGGCTTGTCGGGGCGAAGTATTTCTCGAAGATCGATTTGAGGAGTGGCTATCACCAGGTACGGACAGCGGAAGGGGACGTTCAGAAGACTGCTTTCAGAACTCGCTATGGTTTGTTCGAGTTCACAGTCATGCCTTTTGGATTGACTAATGCACCTGCTACATTCATGGGACTCGTGAATAGTATCTTCAGACCCTACTTGGACCAGTTTGTGGTGGTATTTTTGGACGACATCCTGATCTATTCGAAGACCTTGGAGGAGCATGTGAGGCATCTGAGGAAGGTGTTGGAGGTCTTGAGAGATCAAAAGCTGTATGGGAAGATGAGCAAGTGCGACTTCTGTCTCAAGGAGGTCGAGTTTCTTGGACACATAGTGGGAGCTGAAGGAGTCAAGGTGGAGCAGAAGAAGGTGCAAGCAGTCGAAGATTGGCCGGTGCCTGCTGATATTCATCAACTTAGGAGTTTCCTCGGCATGGCAAATTATTATCGACGTTTCATTGAAGGATTTGCCAAGGTATGTGCACCGCTCACGGACAAGTTGAAGAAGCAAGAGCAGTGGCTATGGGGTGACAAGGAGCAGCAAGCATT
>WELA01009535.1:638062-666313 GCA_009602735.1 Mesotaenium endlicherianum | reverse complement strand
ACACAGGCACCTTTGTTGGCAATTGCAAGTCCAGAGCTTCCTTTCACCATCATCACAGACGCGTCAAACTTTGCAGTGGGAGCCATCCTTCTCCAGGACCAGGGCAAAGGATTGCAGCCTGTGGCATATGAGAGCAGGAAGTTGAGTCCTGCTGAGCAAAACTATGCAGCACACGAGCGGGAGATGTTGGCTATTGTCCAGGCTTTGAGAATTTGGCGATGTTATGTGGACGGCCGGAAGGTGTTCATCAAGACCGACCACAAGAGCTTGGAGAAGTTTATGACGCAACCAACGTTGACACCAAGACAGGCAAGGTGGATGGAGTTTCTGCAACAGTTCGACCACAAGATTGAGTACTTACCTGGGAAGATCAACCTTGCAGACGCTCTATCCAGGAGGTGTGACCTTGCAGCTGTCTCAGTCATGAAGGAGAATATGGACTTCAAGAAGAAGCTTCAGAGAGGTTATGAGGAGGACCCAGAGTTCGCTGATGGTGGAGCAGCTGAGTCCAACTCGAGTATGCAGAAGAAAGACGGCATATGGTATTATGGAGATTCCAAGAGAGTGGTGGTACCTGACATCAAGGAGCGACGAGACTTACTACTTGCGGAGCATCATGACTGCTTATATGCTGGACACTTTGGAAGCGAGAAGACGGCAAGCGTGCTGAAGCGGAAATACTACTGGAGAAATATGGACAAGGACATCGAGGAGTGGATCAGGAGTTGCGATGCGTGCCAGAGAAACAAGACACCAAATCAAAAGAAGGGAGGTACATTGCAGCCCCTGCCTATTTCAGAGTATCCTTGGGAGCAGATTGCTGTGGACTTCATCACATCGTTACCAGTCAGTGGTCAAGGGCACGATGCAGTATGGGTAGTGTCTGACAGACTCAGCAAGATGGCTCACTTCATTCCCATGAAGGAGACTTCTACGGCAGCGGATGTGGCACGGCTATTCTTTGATCATATTTTCAGGCTACATGGGTTGCCGAAGGTGATTGTTTCAGATCGAGATCCAAGGTTTACTAGCAACTTTTGGCGGTCATTGTTTACTTTGATGGGGACCAAGCTGAGTATGAGCACTTCCTATCACCCTCAGACAGACGGGCAGAGTGAGAGGCTCAACAGAACTCTGCAAGAGGTGCTCAGGAGTTTCACTATGGAGGACCCTTGAGAGTGGGACAAGAAGCTACCAGGGTTGGAGTTTGCCTACAACAACAGCATGCAGGGATCCACCAAGCAGTCACCATTCGCTATGGTTTATGGGCGAGAAGTATATCATTCAGGGAACATCTTGTTCGAGAAGGCCAAGGAGACTCCGGTTCCTACTCCACAAGCTTTTATGGAGCAGATGGCCAAGACTTGGGATATGGCGAAGACGTGTATTCGGAAGGCACAGGAAGAGCAGGTCAAGCATGCTAACAAGCACAGGAGACAAGTGACATTCCATGTGGGCGACAAAGTACTCTTGTCCACAGGTAACCTACCTTTCACAGGCAAGAGGAAACTGCGGGCACGATTTACAGGTCCCTTTGAAGTGCTCAAGCAGGTGAATCCAGTGGCCTACAAATTGGAACTTCCTTCACGCTGGCGTATCCATGATGTGTTCCATGTCAGTTGTCTGCGGCCATACGTTGACCCGAATGAAGGACATCCAGGACGACTGCCTACACCGCTACCACCGGTCGAGATCGATGATGTGTTGGAGTATGAAGTGGAGGCGATTGTCGGCGATCGACGAATGAAGCGAGGTCAACAATTTGTCCAAGAGTATCTGGTCAAGTGGAAAGGCTACCATGCGGACGACAACACTTGGGAGCCAGAGGCCAACTTGTCTCATTGTAAGAGTAAGTTGAGACGTTATCTACAGAATGCGTCGAGGACGTCGCATCTTGAGGAGGGGGATGATGTAAGGTCATAGGTTTATAAAGTGCATTTTTGAGTTTCATGAAAGTATGTTTTGATTGTATAGTAGTGTAGAGTGCATTTTTGTGGTCATTTTGATATAAAGTTCATCAAATTTGGTCAAGTTTTCAGAGAGTTACGGATTTTTGAAGTTTAATTAGTTTTGAGGTCGGTTGACGACTGTCCTTAATTCGCAGTGGGCGCGACCGTCGGATTGACCGACAGCGTCGAGCGATCTGGCCCATTGTAATGAACTCGAACCTTCACGTAAGTTCGGCTGACGCGGAGTGCCGACTAGGTCGATTTACCTAAAAGTTTTGGTTTAGCCTAGCGCGTCTAAGATAGAATATTCTAGTAATGTCGATGCATGTATGTGGACGTCAATTCGACCCGACACGTCAGATTAGACTGATCTGGCTTACTCACGAATATTCTGGAAGGGACGATTTGACGAACACTTAGGAAAATCCGTAGCTTCCTCCTAGGGAGGAGCACTTGGGCAGAAAATTATAAATAGGCATAACTTCTTTGTTTCTCATCAGTTTTCACTTCTGTAAATTTCTATGAATTTGTAATGACAAGGCCTTTCATCCTACATCAATTGTGAGCAATTTCTTGCTACTCAAAATGTTGAGTATCTTTCCTAAGCTTTGTTAGTAATATGCCGCTGCACTCTCTAGTATGATGGCAACTAGTTCCTTTCCTTGAGAGTCACTACGCTTCCTCTAGGGCACTTTGCCCCTTTCACCTGGGCTGCCAGCAATGCTTCCTTCAGGTTATCAAAGTTTTGGCCACCCACCACAGTATATCTGTAAGTGGCCAAGCTCTTTTGTCTGTCCGCTACAATCTTCTTCCTTCTCTCCTCCTCTGCCGCTGCTGCTTCCTTTTGTTGTTTCTTCTGTCTCTCCTCCTCAGCTTTCCTGAAGTTTTTCGCTTCCTGATCCTTCTTCCTCTGTGCCTCTTCTGCCGCCTCTTGTTGTCTGCGGACCCTTTCTTGTTCTCTCCTGGTGAGGGACGTCGCCGCCAGCTCCTTCTGGTATTGCTCCATTGTCCTCCTGGCTTCTTCTGCCTTGCGCTTTCTGTCCTCCTTTTGTGTGGTGGGATATGTAACCAGGGCATAAGTTAGTGAGATATCGATCTTTGTCGGAGGGATTCCAGGCAGGAAGTATGTTCGTATTAATATGGTGGATTCGCTCCTGTTTACCTTACAGGGTGATTGCTAAAAGTTGACGTAGTTGCGGTGCGCTAACATAAACGTATATTATGTTTTAAGTTCAGTTAAGTGAAGTATTGCTAAGCGAGGCCCTTTTTCCTTTAGCTCAAGGTGCTTTATGTGGGCCAGGCTGTCCCATCTGTCACTATGCTGACACTTAGGATTCACGTAACTGTCCCTTTATCGCTCTCGCTGACTAACTGTCATATATTTTCCCCTCCAACTTAAATGGAGACACGACCGCCTGTCACCTTCCCGTGTCAACTGAAATGATAGTTATGGAGGGGCTCCAGCCGCCCGAAGGTGGAACCGTTTCAACGCCCCTTTGGCATTGGTCAGCTGGTCTTTAAANGCCCCTTTGGCATTGGTCAAATGGTCCTTAAATTCCCAAGTGTCCCCAGAGGCATTGTAACCCTTCCATCGGATGAGGTACTTCATGACATATTTAGACGATCGACGGACCGAGCGAGCGTCTAAAATCTCATCGACCTCATATTCCTCAGGATCGCCGTCCCGGACAGCGGGGACCGGTCTCGGTTGGACAGGTAACCGACCGGTGAACAATGTATCACCTTTAATGTATGGTCCCAGGAAGGAGACATTAAAGACCGGGTGACCCTTGTAGTCAGCTGACATGTTCAATTTGTAAGCATTCCGACCGACACGACGTACCACCGAATATGGACCGACCCAGACAGGACGAAGCTTTTTCTTGACCACGCCAGGAAGGTACAGGTGCTAAAAATGCAGTTTGACTAAATCGCCCTTGGAAATTGTCAGCTCCCGACGGTGTTGATTAGCGTATTTTTGTTGGTTTTCTTGGGCTTTGTGCAGGTTTTGTTGGACTTCTGACAGGGTGTCAGCAAACTCCAGAGTTAACTGGAGGGAGATCGGGTTGTCAATCCCTTTAGGGTCAGTTAAAGACTCCCCCAGTACATCTAAAGGAGACTTAGGGACTCTACCCAGGCTGAGTTCAAAAGGAGTCTTGCCCGTTGACGCGTGCACCGCACTGTTGACCGCAAACTGAATTTGAGGCAACAGTTCATCCCAATTATCTTGTTTCTGGTTAATATATGCTCTCAGCACTTCCTGCAGAACTCGAATAATTCTTTCAGTCTGCCCATCAGTCTGAGGGTGGTTAGCTGTGCTGAGCAGCTGTTTGACTCCCATTAATCCCATTAAAGCTCTCCAGAACTTAGAGGTGAATTTTGAGTCTCTGTCTGAGATGATATTAGAAGGGAAGCCATGTTGGCATACTACATGGTTGTAGAATTGTCTCACTGTTTCGAGGGCAGTCACTTTGACAGTTGTGGGGATGAAAATGACCAGTTTTGTCAGTTTATCCACGACTACCAATATTGAATCATGCCCATTGGCAGTTCTTGGTAGTGAGACCACCCAGTCCGGGGATATAGTTTCCCAGCGTCCAGCTGGGATGGGCAGCGGTTGCAAGAGACCTCCGGGTGGTGTGTGCCGAGACTTATTTCTCTGACACTGGTCACAGGACTTGACATATTTCAAGACCTCTCGGGGTAACCCCTCCCAATGATAATGTTTTGCCAGTTTGCCAACAGTTTTGGCCTGCCCCAAATGTCCACCCAGGAGACTGTCATGCGCTTGACTTTGTAAGAGAGACCTTATTTCCAAGTTATTAGGAATGACCAGCTTCAGCCTGCCTGAAGTGGTTTCAGTCACCCAGACCCCTCCCTTAAGCTTATACCCGAGTGCAGTAGCACGACACACACCAGTAGTGGGGCTGGGCTCAAATGTTGGGTCAGAAAGGTAGGCTTTCCTAAGTTGTTCTGAGAAGGACTTTTTCACCTTTAGTGAAGTGAGTGCACACAGGACTTTATGTACAACATGCTGACTAAAGTTCCTTTCTTGCAAGTCAGGTCTTCTAGAGAGTGCATCAGCAGGATTCAACTTCCCTGGTTTGTAGTCGATCTAGACTTGGAACTGCTCCAGCATCGAGCTCCAGCGGGTCTCCCACCTGGACAGCTTGGACTTCTACTGAAAGTGAGTCAGAGCTAGATGATCTGTAATCACCTTAAAAGCTTTACCATGTAAGTATGCTCTCCATTGTTTGAGCACATGAATGATAGCTAGCAGCTCTTTATCATGCACTGAGTAATTAATCTCCGCTGGATTAAGTTTCATAGCCTCATACAACACAGGATGCCACTCTTGCCGTACCTTACCATCCTTTGTGGTTTTGTCAACAGGCTGCAACAAAATTGCACCCATGGCAAAGTCAGAGGCATCAGTAACCACCTGCACCGGTTTGCTGGGGTCATACACGGCTAGCACTGGGGCAGAACAAAGGGCATCTTTAAGGGTCTGGAAGGCAGCCTGCTGCTCTTCCCCCCACACATACCCGATGTCTTTCTTAGTAAGGTCGGTCAGTTTATTGGCCTTTGTGGAATAATTCTCAATAAATCTCCTATAGTAGTTAGCCAACCCGAGGAAGGATCTAACTTCAGAGACAGACTGTGGTACTGGCCAGTCCCTTATGGTCTGGACTTTCTTAGGATCCACACTGATGCCCTCTTTACTGACAACGTGGCCTAAGAATTCAATACTTTCCTTAAAGAAATCACACTTGCTCATTTTAGCATACAAGTGATTTTTCCGCAGAGTGTCCAGCACTTTCTTTAAGTGTTCAGTGTGCTGAGCTTCATCTTTAGAGAAAATTAAAATATCATCCAGGAAAACTTGCACAAACTTATCCAAATACGGTCTGAAAATGTCATTCATAGCACCCATAAAGGTAGCAGGAGCATTAGTCAGTCCAAATGGCATCACGTTGAACTCATAGTGTCCATAACGTGTGCGGAAGGCAGTCTTGTGTTCATCCCCCTCAGCAATTCTGATTTGATGATAACCACTCTTGAGATCAATCTTATTGAACACCTTAGCACCAGACAGGGTATCAAGCAAGTTCTCGATCCTGGGTAAAGCATACTTGTTCTTTACTGTAATTTTGTTCAGAGCTCTGTAATCCACACACATCCGCATACTGCCATCCTTCTTCTTAACAAATAGGATGGGTGCGCCGTAAGGTGATTTACTGGGAGAAATATAACCATTTTCCTCAAGCTCTGCAATCTGTGTTTTCAACTCCTCGCTCTCCACATAAGACAAGCCATACGTGCGTTGCCAAGGTGGCTGACTCCCAGGTAATAGATCAATCCTATGATCTACTTCCCTCTTAGGGGGTAGTCCTGGAGGCATATTAAATACATCCGTGTACTGAGCAACAATTTTTGCAGCAGTAGGGTGCTCCGGAGGGCTTACCTTTTTCTCAACCACTTCTTCAGGTTGAGGAGGTACCTCTCTTAGCAGCAGACAGAACATTCTGTCTTCCTTCTGGTTCCAGCTTTTGACGAACTCCATTGCATTCAGCAACTTGCATCCTTCTGGAAGCCTCTTCTTTTCCTTCATTTGCCATCCACACAGGACAAGAGGAAGAGCACTGGTGGGTGCCAAGTCAGTCTGCCCATCACTGGCTCCTCTCACTTTAACTGTACCTCTGCTCCAACACACTTCAGCTTGATGTCTATTAAGCCAGGACCTGCCTAGCACGAGATCATAAAAGCCAGTGTTGAGTACCTCAAATGTAAGCGTTTCAGTTAGAACTGCAATGCCAGAACCTAACTGGACCTCAATAGGCTTGGTTATAACTCCTCCCGGGATAGTTGAGGCATCTCCAAGGAATATCTTTCTATTCCCTTGGGTGACAGTAGGCAGCCTTAGCCGCTTAACTAAGTCCTTGTGGATAAAAGTATGTGACGCCCCTCCGTCAACAAATGCCCTCACCTTCCTACCTGCAATCATGCAATGCAGTAGGATAGGGGGGACTGTCTTTTCCTGACTTTCGCATTGTTCTCCTGACGTAGCAAAGAAATGTTGGACATCAGGTGGAACAAGAGCATCCAGAGTGTGCACTCTCTGGACGTCTATATTGCTGATGGTCTTCTTTATCTGGTTGTCAGGCATGCATAGTGAATCCAGTTCAGCAGGACCCATAATACCTGCTACGAGGGCAGCTAGTGACGACTCACTATCTCTAGCATCCTCACAGTCAGTAGACTGGATTACTGACTGTTGCTGTCGTTTGAAGGCTGGTCTTTTCTCTCGACTTTTAGGAGGTGCTTGTCCGGACATTGCTCTCTGAAGTGACCCAGCTGCTGGCAATGGAAGCAAACAGATTTTGCTGAGGCTGGTCACGGCTTAGTCCTACCACCACCACTTCCATAGCCACCTCGAGAGTACCCACCTCTCCCTCTAGATTGTATAGCATTATACTCATACTCGTACTCATCACCCTGATCATCCTCAGCCTGGTCTCCTTCAATTTCATTGTAGGACCCGTGGGACTTTTTGACAACCTTAGACACCAAAGCATTACTCTGGCGCTTGTGATTGAACCGCTGCTGATCCCAGGCGTCAGCATCCTGGATCAAGTCAGCCAGTTTCTCATACTTCTTCTCAGCGAAATGATTAGAGACCTCGGATTTCAAGCCATGCCTGAAGTATGCTATCCTATACCGTTCTGGCAAATCAGGCTGCTTCATCATGTTCTCTTGGAACTTTTGAGCAAACTCAGCAACTGAAGTGGTCTGCTTCAGTGTCAGGGAGATCATCGCATAGATAGCTTTCTCCTGCTGGTTCATGACATCAGACTTCTCATGCAACTTCTCGACAAACTCTACCCACGTAGGGTCACCGAGTTGCCGAGCCTTACGCTCTTCCTTCCAGTAAAGCCACCAGTCTGCGGCACTGCCTTTCAGTAGCGCACCGGTGTGCCTGACCTTCTCGTAATCTTGCAGTTCTGGGTAGTTCTCCAGCCACTGCTCAACATCCGCGAGAAACTTGATCAGGTAATATTTTCTGTTTCCCTCAGGATCATATTCCTGGGGAGGTTTCGGCTTGGGCTTACTAGGCCCTCGGCCACCACCACTAGTGATTTGAGACCCCAGTTGGGNACCACCACTAGTGGTGTGAGACCCCAGTTGGTCTCTGTCCCGCAGTAGGGACATTATGATTCTTTTGTCCTCCTGCTGGGACTGATACATGGTCGCCATTTGCGACTGCATCTGAACGAACAATGCTCCCAAGTCTACACTCTGGGGTGGTAGATTAGCAAATGCAGCAGCAGCATTGGCATCTACTCGCTGAGTAGTGTCCTCAACAATCCCTCTCGCTCCTGCAGCAGCAATTCCTGCCGCATTCAGCCGGTCACGTATTTGACCTAGGGGTACATTGAGTTGTACAGCACGAGGTGGGTTCAGAACATTGGCCCTTGATGCCATGAGTTCCTCGACAGTGCGCTCGTCAGCTGGCTGTGCTTCCCTCCTTTCTGTATCGTCAGCGGCCTTTACTACTTGTTCAGCTTCTAATCTGGCTCTCTCCTCCTCAGCTTGCTGTGCTGCGACTGCGGCAATAGCAGCTGCCTCATCTGCAACCTCTCTAGCTGCAGTATTTGCTACTGCGTCAGAATAGGTGCGGGTTCCCTCTACATGGCTTTCCGCCTGGTTTTCGACATTCTCGTTATCGTGGTTCTCCATGTCTCGGTAGTTGCTAGTTTGAGACCTTGCCCTTACCATACAAAGGAGACTGTAATAACTGCTCCGATACCACTGAAATGAATCGACTTACCAAATAAGCGACTAACAATTAATAAAGATCTTTATATCAACAAGTAATGTTTATGGTATTTTCCGTTAACTGGTTAAACGGCAAAGAACAACACACTAGCAGTGAATAATACTCGTAGTCAAATGCGAGTAAACTAGCATCAATAATGCAAATCAGTAAACTTGTACATAAGCAAGGTTAGAAGACAGTGCGTATCAATGGCTTCTCGCCTTGGATTCAGATCTCTCTCAAGAGAGTTGGCCTCGTTTCCCAGTGCCGAACTCGAGAGCAATGCCTAGCATATGTACATGGAATGAGTTTACTGTTCAACGGTCAGTGCGATGGAACCGCCTACCCTGGAGTTAACCACGTTGGTAGGACCTCGGTTAACCAAATCCACCGCCATCTCCCATCATCCCGAATAGCCATCCATCATAGGGATGTCATCTGGCCATTCGTCTAGCATATCGTACTTAGGTGCATATCAAGGCAGTTCGCTGCTACCGAGTACTGAAGTCAGCTGGCTGTCAAAGAATGGGTCAGCAAGCTGACTTATATGGACTTCAGCCTGCTGCTTCCGGCTGAGTCATTAAACTGATAATTATGTAAAGTCCAGCAGACTGACTATTGACTAAAGTCGAGCAGGCTGAACTTTAGTAACTATTATATTTAAATGAATATTATATCTACTAATATACTGATTCATTACAGCGGTGCACGCGTCAATGGGCAAGACTCCTTTGAACTCAGCCTGGGTAGAGTCCCTAAGTCTCCTTTAGATGTGCTAGGGGAATCTGTAACTCACCCTGAAGGGATTGACAACCCGGTCTCCCTCCAGTTTACTCAGGAGTTTGCTGACACCCTGTCAGGATTCCAACAAAACCTACACAAAGCTCAAGAAAACCAACAGAAATATGCTAATCAACACCGTCGGGAGCTGACATTTTCTGAGGGCGATTTAGTCAAATTGCATTCTCAGCACCTGTACCTCCCTGGTGTGGTCAAGAAAAAGCTTGGCCCTGTCTGGGTCCGTCCATATTCGGTAGTGCGTCGTGTCGGTCAAAATGCTTACAAACTGAACACGTCAGCGGACTACAAGGGTCACCCGGTCTTTAATGTCTCCTTCCTGGAACCATACATCAAAGGTGATACACTGTTCACACAGGTCGGTTACCTGTCCAACCGGGACCGGTCCCCGCTGTCCGGGACGGCGACCCTGAGGAATATGAGGTCGATGAGATTTTAGACGCTCGCTCGATCCGTCGATCGTCTAAATATGTCATGAAGTATCCATCCGATGGAAGGGTTACGATGCCTCTGGGGACACTTGGGAATTTAAAGACCAGCTGACCAATGCCAAAGGGGCGTTGAAACGGTTCCACCTTCGGGCGGCTGGGGCACCGCCCTAACTGTCCCTTCCGTAGACATAGGAAGGTGACAGGAGGTCCTGTCTCCATATAAGTTGGAGGGGGATGTGACAGTTAGTGACAGTTGTGACAGGCAGCCCACCTTTAAAATTAAGTTGGAGGGAGTGGTATTCTGTTTCAAGATCAGCCGGAAAATCTATGATATCCACATTACACACTCGACCTGCGCTCACACTCACTTTCTCTCTGACTCAATTTTCCCTTATATTCACTCACACCAGGTATTTCACACTAGGAACTCTCCCAATCGCGTTCCTCTTCATCAAGGGCACTCATTAGCGCCAAAATATCATGACTTCACTAACTGCATTGTGTTTATGATTGAGCAGGATGACTCAAAAGTCGGAACTCAAGAGGAAGAGAAGGGCGGAAGAGGCACATGCAGAATACTTGCAATTCCGTGGAGACATCGAATCATCTTTTATCTCCGCTCGGGAATCACAACGACTCCAACAACAGCGGGAGGCACAGAAGAAGGAGGAACAGGCCAGACTGAGGCAGGAAGAAATGGACAGAAAAGCTGCAGAGGAGGCCAAGAAAGCAGAGGAGGAGAGGCAAGCTGAGGAGAAACAGAAGCAGCAGGCTGAAGAAGAAGAACGGAGGAGAATTTGCAGCTACCGCTACACAGTGCTGGGCAAGGGCTTTGATCTACTGGAGGAGGCCTTTAAGTATGCCCAGAGAAGTCGCAGTGAGTCGCAGAAGGAAATCCTCCAGAGGGAAGGGGAGACATCCGAAAACTTTGACAAGTATATAGAGGTCAGCACAGGGCTCCTCCTCTACCACGATTACGCCAGGATGGTAGGATATACGGTCAGAGAGGCCAAGGCAATGGCCCAGGTGAACGAAGCAGGGGCTGTCTCGATTCCTGGTATCTGGGGGGAAGATAGGGTCATCAGGATGATCCCCATGGACGCGGACAGCTTCAAGGACTCAACACCCCATAACAGGTTCAAGGCCATGTACAATGAGGTGGAGAGGAGAAGCTGGGAATTCTTGGGCAGGGAAACTAGTCAGCTTGACTTTGCAGGGCACTGGTACCCTTGTACTTTTAAAAAGACAGATGCTGCCTTCCTCCAAAAGCCCACTGATTGGCGGTGGATGACCATCAACATGAGGGACCAGCAGAATGACAGGGCGACGGATGAAGATTTCCTGACAGACCTAAAGGGGAACATAGTATTGGCCCCTCACATTGCGGCTTGGGACCCAAGATTGGATGGAGTCAGAGACTGCATGAACTCAAAATGTCCATATCTTGTCCTGAATGCCGTCTTCTCTATGTCCGGTTCTGCGATGCGAATCTGGTGGTAGCCGCTCCGTAGGTCAATCTTCGTGAAGTATTTGGCTCCAACCAGCCGGTCCATGAGCTCATCCATGCGCGGCAGCGGGTATCGATTCTTGATGGTGATCTTGTTGAGGGCGCGATAGTCCACACACATCCTCAAGGTACCATCTTTCTTCTTGACAAATAACACCGGGGCTCCAAATGGCGACTTGCTAGGTCGAATGAAGCCATGCTCCAGTAGCTCCTTGATTTGCTTCTTGACTTCGTCTAGCTCCGTGTATGACATTTTGAACGTAGGCCGAGAGATGGGCTTGCTTCCGGGCTCCAACTCTATCTTGTGGTCTACGAATCTTTTGGGGGGTAGGCCCTTGGGCAATTCCGGGGAGAACACTTCTTTGTAGTCCTCAAAGACTTCTTGTATCTCCTTGGGAACGGGGCTGCCTTCTTGACTCTCGATGTCTTTCTTGATGTCTTTTGGCGTGATCAAGGCCAAAAGAAGCTCGTGTCCCTTCCTCACAAGTCTCTTGAGTTGGAGGGCGGACAATAGTATCTCGTGTGCCGGCTTCTGGATGTCTTGGGTCTGGATATTCTGGATTGCGCGCAAAATACAGATTCTTGAAGTGATGTCATTCTTGATCTTGATAGTACCGGTCCTCCAATCAACTTGGGGGTTGTGCTTGGTCAACCAAGGCGTCCCTAGGATGACGTCGTACTTGCCCAATTGCATGGGGGAGAACACTACTCTATCCTTGAAGGACTTGATAGAGAGTGCCAAGGGGTACGTCTTCTTGGAAGGGGTAGTATAGGAGAATCCATCGGGCATCATAATCTCCTCGTCGTGGTCAAGAGTTCGCATAGTAATACCGTGCTTGGTGGCAAAATCTGCAGCAATGAAGTTGCCTTGAGCTCCGCTATCCACCAAGATGTGGACCTTCTCTCCTCCAAGGTAACCTCTCAAACTCATTGGGGCTGGAACGTCGTCTTCAACGGGGGTCTCCACCTCACTTGGCGTGTTGCCTTCTCGTGAAGTGGGTCTTGGGGTGGTAGGCTCCTGGCCTACCGGCGCTGTCCGTTTTTTGACAACTTTTTGGGGCATGAAAGTGCACGATGGCCCTTTTCCTTGCAATAGAAGCATAGTCCAGCCGTCATGAGAGCTTCTTTTTCAGCCGGGGAGAGTCTTGCTTTCACTCCTTGCTGGTTTCTTGCATCATAAGTGTCATTGGAGGGTCTTCCACTCTTCCGGGCAGCCGCGGGGTCCCTTTTAATAACTCCGATTTCCATGGGTGTGGGTCCAGATTCGGATGTGGAAGGGGCTGCGTACACCCGCGTCGTCGGTACCCGTGAAGATGAAGGCACGGAGTGCTTGAAATCCAAGGTATCCACCTTTTGGGCCACTTCAATGATCTTTGAGAAGTCCGTCAAGTCGCGTAACTCCACTTCCTTTGCCACCTTGGGTTTGAGGCCAAAGATGTAACGGTCAATCTTCTCCTCGAGAGACATGTTGGGGATCTCAAGAGTGAGGGCGTGAAATCTGGATGTATACTCTTGAACGGACGTCGTTTGCTTGAGATGGTGGAGCTTTCCTCGGGCAATCTTCTCCGCATTGATGGGCATGAATTGCTTCTTGAGGGCCTCACGAAAATCTGCCCATCTTGCATATGATGGTGGGGGCTCTTGGCCGAGCATGGGGTGCGCCATAGCTTGATATATAGCCGCTTGATAGTTACGCCACCATGATGTTGCTGCTCCTCTAAGTAAGGTAACGGCAAAGGGAACGTAGTCCTCCTCGGGTACTTCAAGGAACGCGAGGTACGTCTCCACTTGGTAGAGCCATAAATTCAGGTTGGCACCTTTCCCGGGGTTGAAAGTGTCGGGTTTGCCGGGCTTGATGAGTTTCCTTGCTCTCGTTGGCTCTTGTGGAGGCGCTTGAGCCGGGGCTGGATTTTGAGCATTGCTCGCAATAGGGGCAACCATGGCAGCCATAGCTTCTCTTGACGCTTGCACGGTTGCTTCATAGGTGGCCAAGCCCACTTGGTTGTGGACGGTCATTAGGAAGGCTGCCCACTCATTTGCGGGAACTCCTTGTGGTGGGGTCAACTTTGCTATAGCGGCTGCCACGGGATTTGACGGTGCTCCTCCTTGTGGTGCTTCTTGTTGTTGCAGATTTCCTTGAGTAGGCTCTCCCATCGACGCTGGAGGAGGGTGTGCTCCTCCTTGTGGTGCTTCTTGTTGTTGCAGATTTTCTTGAGTGGGCTCTCCCATCGGCGCTGGAGGAGGGTGTCTTGGAGAGGAAGGGCTTCCTTCGAAAGCTTGCTGTTGGTCTTGAGGATCGGCCATCTTCTTGTGCTACCAAAGTGCCTAGCTCCGATACCACTGTAGTGAAACAGATAGATAAAGTACTTAGTAAAACAGAATACTTTATCTATTCAAGACAAGGATCTTTGAACACAAGTGGTAGCTTCTTGAAAGAGAGATGGCTTCTTGAAAGTTAATATATTTCTGGATTTTGGCAAGTACAAGAGTGATTCTGGAATGTCTTTCTATGTTCTAGCTCTTGTTTATATACTTGCTACATAAGTAATTTCTAGGAAGGTGTATGTTGATGTGTTGGCACCCAACACATCCCAAAACTTGCCACCTCTTTCTAGAATAATGTACACATGTCCTTTTGACCTAAAAATGGCACATCTGACTTTTGCCACATGGAGTTCTTCTAGGTCTTTCCTCTAACTTCGAAAATGCCTTGGAAGGTTCAAAGGACATGAACCAAGTTACTAGAGTACCTATTCACACTTGACTCCACACAATACTACTCCAAATATATTTGAAAACATTAAAATATATGCAAACTAATATATAATAACTCAAATCACTACATCACCCCCCCGATAGAAAAAGCGACGTCTCGGCGCGTCAAGTCAGGTCTGACACATGTGGAGCAAACTAGTCAACAGTTTCAAGTCAGATGCCACACATGTGAAGAGGACTAGTCAAAGGCGCCAAGTCAGGTGCTACACATGTAAGGTAGACTAGGCAAGGTCGTAGGTGGTGTGACCTTATTGGCTAGCCTACTCCTTAATGATAAAGAAAATTGTACAAGTTGGCCCAAAATCTGCCACGAACTCAAGAATTCATAGCGGCCACAGAACTTCTCCAAATCTGAAAATTCGAGTGCCAAACGGAATGGCCAGATGACATCCCTATGATGGATGGCTATTCGGGATGATGGGAGATGGCGGTGGATTTGGTTAACCGAGGTCCTACCAACGTGGTTAACTCCCGGGTAGGCGGTGCCATCGCACTGACCGTTGAACAGTAAACTCATTCCATGTACATATGCTAGGCATTGCTCTCGAGTTCGGATTCGGAAACGAGGCCAACTCTCTTGTACAGCTTACTGAGAGAGATCTGAATCCAAGGCGAGAAGCCATTGATACGCACTGTCTTCTAACCTTGCTTATGTATGAGTCTACTGATTTGCATTATTGATGCTAGTTTACTCGCATTTGACCTACGAGTATTATTAACTGCTAGTGTGTTGTCCTTTGACGTTTAACCAGTTAACGGAAAATACCATAAAGATTACTTGCTGATATAAAGATCTTCATTAATTGTTAATCGCCTATTTGGTAAGTTGATTCATTTCACTTGCAATAAAGGATGAATAAATGGAGCAATAGAGGTCACATGGATTTATAACTTCTTGTAGGACATCCTGAAACTTATGCTCTTTCATAGAATTATAAAAAAAAATGAATTCCACAAAGAGACCCAGAAGTTGTGCTCAGGCTTGCTTCAAGTGTGCGAGTAGTGACACCTATCAGATTTTCCACGTGTGTAACTCATGCAGGACAGGTCATAATTTGTATCTTTTTAAATTCATAACTACATTAGTGGGTGAGAATGAGGTATGTCAAGTTTTGACATTCAATCCCAGCATCACTACAAGCCTAGGGGCCCTAGAACGTGGCCAGCAAAATGAGGTATTTACTCCTCAAAATCAATCTCGCCGATAGATTTGAACTTGCGCTATAAGGGGCACATAAGTGGCCACAGAGCTCAGATGTCACTCAAATTTGTACTAGGTCTTTATTAAGAGCATACTCATCCATGAATCTGAAAAAAAGTGTGATGTTGCAAATGCTCCAAAAAGTGTGATGAGGCCAGCTTCAGGCGTGCGAGAAAGTGACAGCTGTCAATTTTGACACGTGGGTAACTCATGCACATGAGGTCTAATTTAACTTTATTTATATCTTCATGTCTAGTACAAGGTTGAGATTAGATGGGTCAAGTTTCATATAATTTCAACATCACTACAAGCCTGCATGACAAAGAACATGGCAGGCAAAATGATCTATTGTTTGCTCAAAATCAATATCGTCGACAAATTTTGAACATGCACTGAAAGTGGCATAATTGTAACCGAAAAGCTCTGATTTCACTGAAATTTGAACTACAGCCTCTTGAAAGGCATACCCTCCCATGGGACATATCACAATTGGGTTCTTGCAAATATTCCAAGAAGTGCGGAGAGGCCAGCTTCAAGGGTGCAAAATATGACACTTGAAAACTTTGGCACAAGTGTAATTCATAGAGAATTTCTTCAGAATTTTTAATGGAATCATGAGATACAAGGTGAGGAATAAGCGTGCCAAGTTCATGCCATTTGAACATCATATCTGGCCTGGGTGCCTTGTATCATGACAGCCAGAATTCAGCACAAAATGCAATTTTTGAAAGGGGGAAGGGTGCGGGGAGTGCGCCCATACACACTCACGCACCCTCACCCGCGAGTGGAAGCGTGCACGAGGACCTTTCCTAGTTGCATACACAAGGTGGAGTGGCCTGGTGGTATGCCACTCTTGCAAGAGTTAGAGGGCTACATGAGAGAGGAGTGGGAAAAGAACTCACTTTATTAAGAAAAGTCGTGTACAAGATAAGAAGGTTAGACTAGACTAAGCCCCCTCGACTTCCTTGTGCTTCCCATTTATCCTTTAACTCTAAGTGTCCTCTCTAGCAAGGTACCTCCAGAACCTTCTCCTATGGCTCCTTCCATGTACTTGACCTTGCCTAGTTGGACAAGCTAGCACACTCACACGCACACAATCACACTCTAGAATATTCTACTACACAATCCACTAACTCCTCACGGAGTTTCTAGAAATTCCACGATCACTTTGGCACTCTACGTAATTGTACGTACTTTCTGGAACCCTCATGTTTCAATGTCCTACTTTCTGGACTCCAACCGAAATTTTCGTCACTGGACCTGTCCTTGTCACTAAATAGAATCTGTGACATTAAAAACTCACTAAAAACTTCCAAAATTCATAACTATCTCAATACTTGTCCAAATGACTTGAAATAAAGGCCAAAGTTCTTCTAAAATCACACTCTATGCATATAAAATACTAGAAAGAAACAAACTACACTTTCATAACCTTACATCATCCCCCTCCTCAAGATGCGACGTCCTCGGCGCATACTAAGCATAAGTGACGTAATATGAGGAATCGAGCTCACATATACGCTAGAAAAACACATATTCACATATATTATACAAGTTGCAGGTCTTGAACAGGCTCCAGGTTGATACTCATTACTCCAAACTTGCTCCACTTAGTGAAAGCTCCATCGCATACATTGTCTCCACACATGGCGTCTCCTTACACAAGTGCATCTTCTCTTCAACTCCTTCGTCTTGGAATAGGCCAATATCTTCATAAGGGCTGTAACATACTCCCTCCATCAACTCCACATACTTCAAAGCTGGATCCAAGGCATAATAGTCCGCCAAATCGCCAAAATACTCATTTTTCGCCCTCTTGGACAAGTGGCAGCTCCTCGTCGCGCCATGTGGCTTACTCGTGGTGCTCTTATAATTTTGACCAGATTACATCATGAACCTAAGTCCACTATGTTCCTGAACCTTCTGGTACCCTTAGCTACCTCTAGCTCTAAGCCATACTCCTTGTAGAGGTATTGCACTCTCTCACTCGTGTGCGTGACTCGTGGTGACCTCTCAAGACGCCAAGTGGCACCCCCCTGACTTTTTTTGACATTTTTAGCCTGAAAGTTGTGTAATCTACATAATATCTCCCCTTTGAACTCACTGGTATGCTTTGTTTCTCCTGATTCCAAGCCTAAGACCATGATACCAGATTGCGCCTTGCCTCACACATGTGGCTCGCACGGCAGTCCAGCAGACCGCCATGTGGCACTGTCAGGACTTAAATTAATATTTTTATAAAAAAAATTACTTTTTCTGAATCTCAACCCATAGGACTACCTCTCCACAAAATTTCAGAGTCTGAATCAAAGTCTAACACTCAAATGAGATCGTCACTTTGTGCCTCATGCTCGTAGGACGCAGACGCGCGCAACATGGATAAAGCTCCCGCGCCTACAAATGGCACATGCTTAAACCCCTGATTCTGAAACTTGACTATGACTCAAGGAAGGCCTCATACTAGGCCTCTCACATCATGTAGGACTTCTAGTGAAAATATTACCCACTCTCTCCTAAGTAGGCAAAAAGTAGCCAAAATCTGCCAACTTTAAACCTCGCGCTCGCCTACCCGTAAAACCCTCAAACATAGACAGATTTGAGTATCTTCCAAGCTCTTGCTCTCAAACTTCTTTCCACTTCACATCTCTTAGTTACAACTGAACTCATGGGACTGGTTTGACCTTGCTTACAAGCACTATAAACAACTATAACACTCCCCCCCCTCATCATGAAGGTAAGGCGCTTACCACTCGAGTGTCCAAGTCCAGATTTTACGCCTCTCTCGTGCTTGCTTGTATAGGCGCTGATTCTCCTAGCTTCATGTCCAGGTCTTTGTCATATATCTCCATCTTAGGCAGGACATATCAGCCCCATAACACTTGGTCTCCTCCTCATAGGTCCATATCCATAAAGTCGTAGTCTCCATCAAGCGACGATAGTAATCTTCACAAGGCATGAGCGCGTAGTCTCGCTCGTGGTGCACCAAACTCCATCATAGTCTTCTCCTTGGCTAGATGCTCACTCCCACATACCTCTGGCTCTTCTTGAAGGTCAGCCTTCACACAAGGCTCCAAGAAACACATCTGGAACGCCTCCAAGAGCTCCATAACTTGGGCATACGCACATACTCTTAGTGCTTGCACCTCATCTTGTGCACGCACACACGTCGTCTTGCAAGCGGGCTTCTCTTGAGCTCACTTTCTAGGAGCTCCTCCACTTGAGCAGTTGGGGTCTGCTCTATATATGAGCAAGGGGATCATACACCTCTACTTGCTCCACCGGCGATGTACATTCGCCAAGGTTGTTAGGAGGCACGCTTGCTCCGTGTGATGACCGGGCCAAGGTCACCAAAACAAGCGCTTCTCCTTCACCTTCACCTTCCCGCGTCGCTTCTTTGCTAGCGGGCTGAAGATAGCTACTTGTGGTCATATCTACCTCCACCTATTTCACTATCCTCACTTGACCATACTCCTCCTCGGTCTTCACTTGACCCGTGCACTAAAGCACTAGAGGATAGGCTACTCTCTTTGTGCAACTCCTTCCACATGCTTAGCTTCTTGAGTGCACTCTAGCCTTGGTCACCCCAATGACACTTCTTACTACTAAACCCAGCTTGCCTTGGTGCTCTACTTTCACATGAAGAGCTTCCATAGATGCACCAAAATCTGCCCCTTAACTATGCCATCACACAACTAATGGCACACACGCTTCAAGTGGGAGACATCTCTTGCACTAGCCCTCTTGCACCAACTTCATACCTTGCTTCTTCTTCCACACCATAGGCTTGTCTTCATCATAGTTCTCAACTCCATATACTCCGTAGTACTCTCCTCCATAAGAAAAGAGAAATCTGAACTTGAAAGGCTCCATCTCCATCTCTCCTCTTTGAAGAAAAATCTCGAATACTTCTTCTTCTTGCTCCAAGCCTTCTCCACGGTGCTTCTCTTCACTTGAGGCTTCTTCTATCTCCATACAAGGTACCAAGCTCCATCATGGCTGGCCTCAAATAACCAGTGGCTACATAGGAGTGATGCAAGGCAACCCAAATCTGGCCACATACTTGGCCAACTTGGTGCAACACCCCGGTGCACCCTCTCTTGAGCTCCTCATGAGCTCCTCTTGAGCTTGCGAGTGCTATGCCCGCCAAAGCTCCTAGACTTGCAAGTACACATGCTTGCTAAGTCCCTGGTTGCCTACCCTTAAAATCTGCTCCACCTTCATTGAAGATTTGAAATAAAGATGGGCACACACTCCTTTCTAGCCACTATCACCTCTATGCTAAGCCCCCTCGTCAAAGAAAGAGCTTAACACTAAAGAGCTTGCATCTTCAAGGAAGAATCCAGCCGTGTGAACTCCAGATTCTCTTCATGCTCGTATGTCTCCATACTCAAGCAAAGGCTGCTCTATATTACTTATATCACTACCATGCTTGGGCAACCTTCTCATACTACAAAGAAGACGTACAACAATCTGGTTGCATCCAAGTTGACACTTCTTGGAGCACCTCCCTCTTCCATCTCCTCCCTCCTTCAAGAGAGTGAGATGCTAGCTTGCATCAACGTCTTCATGGCTGCCCTTAGCAACTTATAAATCATCCTTGCTTCTCCTCTCTACCCTCTCTACACTCCTACAAGCATCACCAACCAAAGCTCCCTCCTCCAAATGAAGCAACTAGGTAGCTCCGATACCATGTGAAAGGGGGAAGGGTGCGGGGAGTGCGCCCATACACACTCACGCACCCTCACCCGCGAGTGGAAGCGTGCACGAGGACCTTTCCTAGTTGCATACACAAGGTGGAGTGGCCTGGTGGTATGCCACCCTTGCAAGAGTTAGAGGGCTACATGAGAGAGGAGTGGAAAAGAACTCACTTTATTAAGAAAAGTCGTGTACAAGATAAGAAGGTTAGACTAGACTAAGCCCCCTCTACTTCCTTGTGCTTCCCATTTATCCTTTAACTCTAAGTGTCCTCTCTAGCAAGGTACCTCCAGAACCTTCTCCTATGGCTCCTTCCATGTACTTGACCTTGCCTAGTTGGACAAGCTAGCACACTCACACGCACACAATCACACTCTAGAATATTCTACTACACAATCCACTAACTCCTCACGGAGTTTCTAGAAATTCCACGATCACTTTGGCACTCTACGTAATTGTACGTACTTTCTGGAACCCTCATGTTTCAATGTCCTACTTCCTGGACTCCAACCGAAATTTTCGTCACTGGACCTGTCCTTGTCACTAAATAGAATCTGTGACATTAAAAACTCACTAAAAACTTCCAAAATTCATAACTATCTCAATACTTGTCCAAATGACTTGAAATAAAGGCCAAAGTTCTTCTAAAATCACACTCTATGCATATAAAATACTAGAAAGAAACAAACTACACTTTCATAACCTTACAATTTTTATCCGACGTGGTCAAATGTAGTATATGTACTCACATTGCTATATCCCTCTCAATACATGTTCAAGTAAGCTAAAATTTTTCATGGAACTTAGTAACAAGCAGATGTACCTCTATGCCAAAATTAAGTTCATTCCGCCTTATCCGCCGCAAACGGCGCTTAAAGGTCTTTGAATGTCCCCAAAATGGCACTTTGGGTTTCATGTGAGGTATCAAGAAACGAAGACATTAAGCTTATGATGATTCATAAAAGAGAGAGGTAGGGTTGTGTGTGTAAAAGCGTTTGTTCCCATGGCCAACCAAGGATCACTCATGCCGGGCAACAATTTGCGACTTTTTACTACGTTATGGATTTAGATGAGAAGATAGGTGGTACCTAATGCTACAATGCACAAAAGTTTCACGAGTCCTTATTCTCCAACTCAAGCTAGTTACACGTTGGTGTTTAAAATTGTAGCCCAAGTAGTGGTGGATCGTGCTATTTTCATGTTTTTACTAAGGGGTTCATAGACTCTGCGAGAAGTTGAATATGGCTCTTATTTGCAAATTAAGTTGGGTTGGTGGAGAAGCATGAACAAGTTACTCGAGTTGCTCCTTATGGGCCAAAGTCGGACCACTTGGGCATATATTATTTCTTTTTAAGGACTTGCCCAAGCAGTATGAGGGGAAGTTACTTTTTCCATTGCATGGTTCTTATACTTTTGAATGCACATAGGAATTAACATTTTAAATTATCAGAAGCATTATGTGAAGAGCGTTGAGATGGTGTTTGAGTAAAACCATTGTGACATACTAATTTAAACATCTACTCTACAATTTGACTTTCCAAAAGATGGGCGAATTTGAAAGATGGAAGACATTTATGTGGTCGTTACTACATCTATTTTTGAGACTTATTTAAAAATGAGATATAAAGAACAAACATCCACTTGATTCCTCAAGCTTAGAATCATGTTGGGTCTTGGCACAATACCTCTATCAACCTTTTTTAAGTGCCGTCTTTATAAGTGCGCTTCAGTGTCATGCATCCAAGTAAATCAAGAGTGCTTGTTTCGACCATGTTATTCCATAGCCATGCATGATGAAAGACGGGACAAGCTTTATGAAACATAACAGGGGACTGGAAGTCACTAAGACGAATTAACTTAGTATAGAATCGTCGATGGTCACTTCTACTGCTGGTGAAGTTGGTGAGTCCGATGGTTTTGCACTTTCGACTGTCGGGATATGGCGGTAGGTAGGGCAATGCTTCGCCGACCGGGAAGGAACACCGGTAAATAGTTGACTTGGCGTGTTGTACGTTGCACGAGAAATGTGTGCGTACCAGTGCGTACTCTTTTGCAGAGTGCTCAGCACAAAATGGGACTTTCACCTAGCTTGACATGGGACTAAAGCTGGTCTCGAGCGTGACATGCTCAACATAACACGATATTCACCAACTACGTTGGAGAACATGGACTTTTAGAGCTGTACTTATTCTGATACGAACTTGAGTATAGGCCTTGTGCGGAAGGTTTTATTTTGGACCAGTCACGAAAGGCGGAAACAAAATGGTGCGTAGAAGTTGGAGAGTGGTGAGCATTTGATTTCGGTATGACGAATACTTCAGCTGTTTAATTCTGTGTTTCTATTTTGCTATTGCAGGGGCGGCGCTTGTGGTGTTTGTTGTTGATCGCCCTCGTTTTTAGTTCGCAATTGTGCCAGTTGGAAGCCAAAAAGGTAGCAGCGGCCAAACAGCCGGTGGAGGAAGAACCGGCAGCTCCTGAATTAGATCAGGGAGGAGAAGATGTCAAATCGGAGGATGTAGGTGCAGGAGATATTGATCCTGCCGGTATCGACGATGAAGCAGCTGATGCTGATCTTGATGAAGAACCTGCGGGTCCTGTCCCGATTAAAAATATTACAAGTGGTGGTGTCAGCAATTCTTCTGCTGTAACTGCTAGTGGGGGTGCCACTGGGGTCATTCCTTTGCAGGAAGACATAAAGGCAGATGGTGAGTATCGATTTATGGCATTCTGCATATATCAGCGTCTGATACCTCATCCCTTAAAATCCCATCCAGCTGCTCCTTGAATATACTTCGTTTTAGTTGAACCTTCCGGTGCTTACTGTACTTAACATTCGGCCAGCTTCTGACAGTGACCCGTTGTGTTGAACAGGTAACTGCTCGGCGGCCATTAAACTCTACTGCAAAGACATAGCAGCTGGAGATGGCGCATTGGCTACGTGCATAACAATCCGAGTCCAGTTTGAGAAAGCAGGCAATGACGATAAAGGTACTACTATTGCACGTATGGTGGTGATTTTGTCCATATCCGCTATGGGAGTAACTGTGCCTTTGTATAGACTTTGCAGTTTATTATGGCATCAGACCTTTGAAGTGTCAAGGTGTGGTGTTGTGCAGCTACACCTGTCTCGGATGAGTGCAAGGCAGAGGTGAGAGCTTTTAAGGTGGAGATGTACAAGGACATCGTCTTGGACAAAAAAATGGGTAAGAATGAACTTTTGCTGAAAGCAGAGGTCTACTCTTTAGTAGTCTTGCGCCGCACGTCTGGGATCGTGCTAGGTTCTCGCCTCCTTCTGTTACTGACTGGTGCCAGACTCGAGTTGCAATTGCCATTGCTTGGTTTTTGCAGCTCGTTCATGCAAGAAGGACATTCAGAAGTATTGCGATGACGATTTCCTCTATCCTGAGCCTGGCAACATTGTTGCTTGCCTAAGGTATAATGCGTGCCCTGCTTTTGAAGGACCTTGCTCCGTTTACGACTTCCTCATCTTACTTTTGGTCATTTGAGTCTTTAGGGGGGAGCATGCTGAAGCTGGGTGAAAATGTAGCAGCCTCTGGTCATACTACTAAAGACTAGCAACCTCCCTTCTGCGCTACTTGAAGCCCTTATGGTTGTTTGTTTTCTCGAGGAGAATATATGGCGTTTCTAAGGTGGTATCTTCATGCTGGTGGTCGTGCTGCTGCAGAGAGGTGAACCAAGTGAACCAGGTAGAAGCGGCCTGCAAGAAGGAGATCTTCCGTGCTCAGCAAGAAGCAGCGAATGACTTCAAGTTGGACCCGCAGTTGAATGAGCTTTGCAGCTCGGAAGCAGAGAAGCTCTGCAAGGATGTCCCCGCTGGTGAAGGCCTGGTGCAGAATTGCTTGGTGAGCATTGCCGTGATTGAACAAGGGTGCTGGATTGGCAATGAGGCTGGCTCAGAGGGCTGCAACTTGCAGGAAGCCAAGCTCTTTGCAATTGCCCCTGTCTCAGCTGCACACTGCCGTGGTGTGGTTGGTGTGTAACTTCTTTAGGAATTTGTAGCGGAGCCAACTGCTGGGGTCGTGCTTTCATCAGACTGTATGGTCTCGGCTTATGGTCACTCCTGGAAGCGCCTATATCTATAGTCAATATGAGCCCCAATTATTTTGCAGAAGCTAGCCCTGGACAGGTAGAGGATGCAGAGGCATATGTGAAAAGTCCCCTCTGGATGGAGTACCCCTTTTCTGCTGTCTAATGCTATTATTTCAACATGGCAGAGGGAGCACCGCAACGTCCTAGCATGGGATTGCCAAGCGGAACTTTTTAGGCAGGAGGTTGAAAACGCCGACGATATTCGCCTCAACGTTCGACTTTTCCAAGGTTTGTGACCCATCTGAGGCAGTGGGGGGGGCACGCTCTGTTCTCCTTCTTGGGCTTGCTGACATGGTTCACTGAAATAACGGGTCACTTTCACAGCAGGCATGTGATTCGGAGGTTATATGGTGTTGTGCCCCGCTCTGTAGTGGTCGACAGCTGTGACAGCTCTGCAGAAGGTAGTGTAGATTAGGTGGGCAAAGGTGACTCGTCCAAAGGGGGGTTTTTGACAAACATGCAGAGAAATGAGGTTTTTGCCTGGACGGTGGAAGCAGAAGGGAACAGCGGGGGAAAGCTAGTGAGGTATAACATTGTGAGGGAGGCGGAACAATGTCCAAGGCTGAACCCCTCTACAAGTAGTCCTGTGACCTTTGACGCCGTCTTTACAGGTCTGAGGTTTTGGGCAAAGCATTGGGGGATACCTGTTTGGGGCTTCATCGCAGATGGTGCCCTACTAAGTCAATGACAGGTATACTTGAGACGACTGGGTTACTACTGTGTGCAGCTTGTCTGAACGACAAGAAGAAGTTCTGCCCTGAGGTAATTCCCGGAGATGCTCGCGTGAAGGATTGCCTGGAAGCCAACCGCCTGAAGGATGACTTCTCCCCTGCCTGGTACGGCTCTGTCTGGCCGCCAAGCACCTTCGTCCTCGAGCTTACACCCCTTGCCCCCGTGCTCCTTGCCTGGCCAAGGCCAGGAGGACCCATGTCCAGGATAGCAACATCCATCTCCACATTCCCACCTTGCTGTGGAAATCTCGCCTTACTTCTGCATGTGGTTGGTGTCTCGGCGCTCATAGTTAATGTCGCCAAGAGACAGAGCATGCATGGAACTGTGTGCGGCTCTTGCACGTGCCTGAATTGGTGCAATGGGCGTGTACAGCTCTTACTATATACACGGGGATCGGCGCAGTATCACCAGCTTATGGTGCAAACAGTGGGACAAATATCATGGATGGTGGGAAAGGGAAGACAGGGCAAGCAGCAGTCTTTTCTGGAGGCTATGTGTGTGTGCCGGATGTACTATGCGTGTCATGCGCACACACATCATGGGATGTGATGCCTGGAGTGTCAGCCAACGATCATTTGGCCTGTGGATTGTTGTCAATCATTGCGGTGCTGACCTCATTGGCTCTGCCGTTGTGTGGACCTTGCTTTGCCGCTGCCAGCAAGACGGAGTTCGACAAGATGATGGAGCGCCGTGCCACTGACTTCCGCCTTGACTCCAACTTGCGCAAGTACTGCAAGCAGGACATTGCTGAGGTAGGCGAGCGGCAGCAGTACTCTGTTTTGGGATACCGCTTTACCTGTGATGTGTCCTCAATAAACCTCGGTTGTGCCGGCAGGCTCGTTGCCCCCCCCCCCCCCTTCCTNTAAACCTCGGTTGTGCCGGCCGGCTCGTTGCCCCCCCCCCCCCTTCCTTTTCCCCGTCCCGCTCTCGTGCCTCTCTTTTCCCTTAGTCTACCTGTTTGTGTGTCGGGTGCACACCAATATTCAAAGCCGCCTGTAGACCCCCTAAGATGGGGCACTTGACGACACCTGACGACGGAACGCGAGTGGGGTGGTGGGTGGGATGCAGATCTGCTACCCCGACGCGGAGGACATCACGGACGTGGCCAACTGGGACGCCAAGGTCATCCAGTGCCTGCAGGACTACAGGGACGAGCTCAAGGACCCCAAGTGCCGCAAGCAAGTGCACCGCCTCACCAAGCGCGCGGCCGAGGACATCCGCTTCGACAAGCCCCTTGCGGAGGCCTGCCACAGTGAGTCAGCCGCTCTTCACTAGGAGGTTGACTGGAGGCTGTGTGCCATCTCCAGTTGTAGTACGGGTCTGATGCGTGGCAGATGCGGTGGCCTCGTCCCGGTTGCTTGCAGTCCATTTCTCGGCAATCAGAGAGGTCTAGCCGTTGTATTTGCTGTCTGGCACGTACTCCGCCTACTCGCAACCTTCTTGGGGTGGGGTGGGGTGGGGGGGTGGGGTACTGGCAAAGTCGTGCTGCATCACTTGCCTGTAACATGGGGGTATGACAGTGAGCAGTAAGACCGTTGCGCGTTCTTGTTACGCTCTAGTCAAGAGGTCCTTCCACGCAGCCAGACACATGCTGGAAAGACGCAAATGCGATGGGTGCTTCCTTGCTTGTTGCTCATTGCCATATTCCTTCCGGCAAAGGCTTTGCTTCTTTTTTTCTCCTATGTGTCCTTCCTGGCACATCCTCAGCGGACTCTTGTTCAAAGTGTGTCGGAGTACTCACTTCTGGTCATGGCTGTTTTTGGGCTTGCAGAGGACAGGACTACCATCTGCAAGGACGTGCCGGATGGTATGGCTCAGGTGTTCCGGTGCCTGCAGGACCACAGGGACGAGCTGCAGGAAGTGTGCCGCTCCGCCCTCTTTGACCAGGTACTGCCCCTCCCCCTGTGCTCGCTGTTACCTGTGCGTCTGGGCAAAGTTTGTGTGTCAGAGGGATTGTCGCATGGTGATGTTGATGTGGCCTCCCCATGGTTCTCGTCCAAGTTTGTTCAGTTAAACCTTTGCTGAGGCTTTGGTTGTTCTTAATGGGTCGTGAATGTGTCTGCTGGGCACCCCGTGGACACTCAAGACTTACTAGCCTGCGTGCTCCTGCTTCTGTAGTCTCTTGCGTGCTCCTGGCACCTAGGCGTCGGCGAAGCTGTCAATCCCTCTGGCTCTTTGGACATCAGCATGCAAGCATCAGGCAAGTGACTGAGTCTGTTGCTTGTAGGGGGTAGTTTGTCACGTTGCCTCTCAAAAGAGTTTATCATATATTTTCCACAATCTGGGGACTAGTGGACGTGTAGGAGGCACAGTTGGCTGCAGGGGCCTGTCCTTTATGCAGTACCCAGTTTTGATATGCAGACAGGCTCACGTGTAGTGGGTGAAAGTGCCCAATGTGACCAGAGAGACGTCCTGTTACGTGGCAACATCGAGTAGGAGTTACCAGATTCCCGTCCAGCAGGGCAATAGCACTGTGCAGCTACGGCATCACCTCACCCGGAGTTCAACTCTGAGCTCCCCTTGTCGTGGTTCAAAACCGTATGCATTTAGGGGAGTTGGTCAACTCACGAGGAAGCCTATCACTGATGCAGAGCCTTGGGGAGGCACCTCAAGGCACTCCAGGGATGTCCTTGGGGGGGGGGGTTTACATGGAGAAGTATGACTTGTGCCATCGGATCAGCATTGTAGAAGGCTGCCTTATGTTGAATGCGGGCCTGACTGGTGCGCCTGCGCTCGTGTGCACGCATGCGTGCCTGTGCTTGCAGGAGGTGCGCATGGCCGAGGACATCGACTTCAAATTCCCGATGAAGCAGGCGTGCAGCGAGGAGACCATGCGCTTCTGCAAGGACATTTCCACTGGTGAGAAGCTCGGGAGGCAGCCTTCTTGTTAGGAAGAGGGGAGACCCAGTTGGCTTTCTGACCTCAAGCATCGTCGCCCTTCGCCTGCACTTCTTCGACCTCCATCGCTCAAATCTATGCAGCAATCTAGGCAGCAAGAATGTGACATTTGGGATTCCTCCTGGTCTTGCCTGCGGGCTGCTGGTTTAATGGGGTATAAATATAATCTGGGTATGCTCATGTGTTTGGTGGTGTCAGGTTGCGTCCCCTTCGTGCTGCCTCCCACATGCTGCATTTTTCTGGCTCCTGTTCTGATCCAATGGCCTCTGCTCGTCGAGACGCTTGAGCGATGTTCAGACAACAGTGGATTGCTCTAGCCCTTTTTTTGGGGGGGGGGG
>WELA01009535.1:616140-637989 GCA_009602735.1 Mesotaenium endlicherianum | reverse complement strand
GGGGGGGGGGGGAATACAATCAGAAGGGGAAAGTGTCCGAGTGGGCTCATCTGACTTTTGACTTTTATTGCCCCTTTCAACTTCCAGGCCACGCGGCAGTCATTAAATGCCTGCAGGAGAAGGTGGATGATGCTGACATGGGCGACGAGTGCAAGAAGGAGATCAAGAGGGACGAGTTTAGAAGCGCCGAAGGTAAGCAGTTCCCCTTTCCGGCGGGCCTTGTGCAAACCCCTGGCAAGAATGTGCCACATAGAAAGCGAATACCGTACTATGCTTCTTTGCATTGGATGATCTACATTTTACTTAAAAAGGCTTCTTGTCATAAGCTTGTGATTGGGTCCGTCCGAGAAATTGCTGCTGTTTGGCTTGCCCTTTCCATAGCGTGTCTGTGTGGTGACTTGAGTGAAAGTCGCGGCAAAGGTCAAGCCATGACTGTCATCTTATATGTGGTGTCGGGGTGGCGCTGGGGCTGGGGCTGGGCGGTATGCAGACTACCGGCTGAACTACCGGCTCAACAAGGCGTGCTTCAATGACGTCCAGAAGATGTGCCTGCACGCGTGCGACAAGGCGCTGGAGATCAACGCCGTGACGTGCGGCGGTACCGTGCTCAAGTGCCTGACCGACAACCTGGACAAGGTGGAGTCAGAGGCGTGCAAGAAGGAGGTGTTCTCGTTCGAGAAGCTCCAGGTGGCGGACGTGCGCATGGACGTGCCCCTGCAGACGGCGTGCAAGGGCGACCTCGCCAAGCTGTGCCCTGACGTCAGCAAGGACCACAGCCGCACGCTCACGTGCCTCAGGGGCCAGCGCGAGAAGCTGTCGGAGGACTGCAAGGAGGAGGAAATGCGCTTCAGCATCATGGAGGTGCGGCTCCCCTCTTATGCCTCCTGCCCTGCTGCGCTACCCCTCTCTCTCTCTCTCTCTCCCCTTCCTCCTTCCTCTGTGGGCACGCACACACACGCAGATGCATTGTCTGTATGCTTTCTTGTTTCTTTTGAGGAAGAGATGTAGGATGAGATACGCGTGGTTTTGGTGTGGGACTTCCTGTACCTCCTCGTGTCTCAAGTGCTGGCCCTGAGGTCTTCCATCGTGCTTGCAACTTTCACTGGGACTTAATCAAACCCATGAATTTTACCTTTGCAATCAAGCTGCCCAGTTGTGTGTGGGTGCGTTGACGCGCAGCCACTGTCCTTGCATGGGCTCGTTCTAAGCTGACGGTATGCAATGGCTGTTTCGGCTCCGCTTTTGTTGTGGCGGTGGCAGGCTTCGGACATCAGACTGACTCCCTCGCTCATGAACGCCTGTGGCCAGGGTGAGCTTTTGCTGCCCTCTCTTTCTCCCTCCAATGCACATCCTTGCCTCAAGAGCAGCAATGCATGCAGCTGCTGTTCCACCGACTGGGTGTGCGCGGACGCTCTCGTAAAGTGCCTTGAGCTCGTCTGATAAGTAGTCTCTTCACCATGACCAGCCAAATATTTTGCCTGCGCGTACAGCTACGTGTGGGGCAGTGTGTATGCATCTTGCATGGCAGTGCCCTGTTGATTCAGGTTCAACTTGCTTACAGTGTGTCTTCTACGTTCAGTGTCTATCTGTGTGCTGAATTATATACATCTGCATTTTATTCATCAGCTTAGCTCACCACAGGAAGCTGCAGCCGGTCACTGATGGGAGGTCTGGCTGGGTGCTGGGGGGCGGGTTATTCGGCGGTAACAGAGCTGCAAGGCTTCTGCAAGGATGTGCCGTCGTCAGAGGGGCAGGCGTTCAAGTGCCTGCAGACGCACCTGGAGGACATCGGCATGGGCGCCGCCTGCAAGGGCGAGGTGAATCTGCAGGAGGCGCGCCACTCGTCCAACTACCGGCTGGACGTGCGCGTGCGCAAGGAGTGCGAGGCCGACCTCGAGACGGTGGGCTGCAAGAATGTGGACGAGGGCAACGAGGGCCACGCGCTCGTGCTGCGCTGCATGGTGTCCAAGTTCAAGAAGCTCTCGGCCTCCTGCCAGACTGAGGTTGCGCGCCCTCTCTCTCTCTCTCTCACCCTGATGCTGTCATTTGTGACTGTCTTCTATCAGTCATTAAGTGCCTAGCCGAGGGGCGAAGTAATGCTGCCTCTGAGCTTGGATAGATGACCGGGGACTAGATGCAGGTATTTGTGGTCTCACACTCGTCCGGTGTATATGCTTTTCTTGTGATGTGGCCAAAGGGTGGACATCAGCCATTTGTGTGTGCAGCAAATATCGGTTTGAAGGGGGGGGGGGGAGTTTGTGCTCATATGCTTTCATAGTTGTGTTCAGAGCGTGCTCTCCGCTGTTGCCCAACCATTCACCTGTAAAGTTTATGTCAGACTTTGTCAGGCCGGTACTTCTGTCTGCTTGTGGGATCCAAATCTTGCCATGATGATGACGAGGTGGCGCGTCATAGCACTAGAATATAGGTCGCATAGTTGTGTGCCAGTCTTCGAAGCATGTTAGTTCCAGAAGGAAGTCTGGTACCCTGCGAATCAGCCTGGCTGTAGCAGCCCTGCAGTTTGAGGAAGGGAATTCTCTCCTCCTCCTCCACCATACTTCCCGTCTCCTCTGAGTCCTCGCCCGCCCTGTCCTATCCCCCCCCCGTGCCCTTGTCTGTGCCGCCAGGTGTCGTACGCGGTGCGCATGGCGCTGTGGCAGTACAAGGAGGGCGCGGAGCTCACGCAGAGCTGCGACAAGAACGTGAAGGAGCTGTGCACTACGGAGGACGCCAAGCCCATCAACGGCGCCGTCATCGGCAGCTATGGCCAGTGCCTTATTGGCCAGAAGTGGTCCAAGCTGGACCCCGGCTGCAAGGTGCTGGTGAAGGTGTCCGCCAAGGAGGGCGCGTATGTGGGCGGCCAGCTTGATGACACCAAGCTTGCAGAGACGCTTGCGAAGATTGCTGAGGTGGAGCCCTGTTTTCACTGCTTCCCCTGTTTAGTTGGCTCTGTGAAATCTTCTTCTTCCTGCTTCCTCGTTGATCATGTCCGTTCTTCTTGTCACTGTTGTGGTGTCATAAAGGTTTGAGGTTTAAATGCTGTTTTTTTTATTGGTAGACTTCAGGTTTTGGAGTAACGTGCACAGCTCGTGGCAAAGGGATTGTAGGAAGATATGGTCAGGATTGCACACGCTTTGTGCATCCCATAAGCTGCTTATCAGATATCTGGTTATGCTTGCGGATGTGGCGTACGGATGGAGGTAGGCCATCTTTTTATCTGAAGTTTTCTTCCCTTGTGTGTTACTTGAAAAAGCAAACTTTTTCTTGATTGCTTGTTTGCCGCCTCATGATCTGATTGGACCATCCTGAGGGTTTTTGGGCAGCAGTTGAACAAGCAAACACGGTGTAGAGCAGATTCAGTCACCACAAGTGCAACTTTGGAAGATGTTGCCAACTTTAAAACAAGGTCTCAGGCACTGATTTGGGATGTTGGCCTTGGCGTGTATGTTTTCTTTGTACATGAGTATTTGTGCGCAGCTGAAAGCGGGCGGTGGCGGAGGGTCATCAGGTCTTGTGATTACAGGCTGGGTTGCATTTGCTGCGGTTGGCGCTCTTGTGGTCGTTCTTATCGGCGGTGGATATGGCATCTACAGGCATTGTTATGGAAACCAGAGACCCTACACTCTTGTTGTGAAGGGAGGTGATGTATGAAGTTGCCCAGCTCTTTGAGTGCTCCTCAGGTTGAGGTTCTCAGTTTGTGCCATGTGGAGACTCTATTGATCTCTTAACCTATGTAGGGGTCATCTCATTGCGACGGACCAACAAGGCAGCGACCTTGTTGGCCTCATTTGACCAGCAATAGATAGCTTAACATGCATTGAAGGACTTGTGTGCCTGACATGTCAAGCTTTTGTATTTTTCGGATTCTTTAGTTGGTCATGTAGTCCTTGCGTCTTTATTACACGATCTCATGCATTCCTCGATTGAGTGTAGAAATATTTTGTAGACGTTATTTTCAAGCGGCTCATTTTATTGTGCTCGTAATTTCAGTGTTTGGACAAAGCGGTCATGTGTGGTACCAGTTTGTTTAGGACACAGCTTCGATATATATTTAAGAGTTCATGCCATATGGTTAGCATATTTGTCAAGTGTTCAGCGAGTGTCTCTCCTTTTGCTAGAGAGTGCTTTTGTAGAGTGCATGCCCCTTATTGGAGTTTTTTTATATGATGTGTAGTGTCGCAATTTTGTGCTCATGAGAGATGCAGTACATGCCCATGCACTAATATAGGCATTTGTGGAAGTTCTGAAGTGTACTTGATTTCATGATATGCTTGAATGGATAGTCGCCATGATAGTTCCTTCAGCCACAATGTTTATGAGAATAATTATTCTTGGAGGTCCGGCTTTCTAGGACACTCTGAAGTAAAGACTTGGATAAAAACTCAAGAGCGCAATCAATGTGGTTAATAGATATGAGGGCTTAATGATTACAATGGAAGTGTCTGCAAAACTTGGGAGAAGAAAGAACAGGAGTGAATTGCACTTTTGAAAAAGAATGTAGTGGCAAAATACTTGTGAAGGAGATCATTTCGCTGGCAGCATATATAGTCGTCTCGGGTGATCATGTCTAGGATGTCATAAAACCGGTGGTCCGTCGCCACCGTCAAGTAATTAACTGCTCGAAGCTGATGGGTGTCGAAGGGCATCAAGCGAGATATGTAGATCTAACCTAAGTTAAATCTAAGTTTGCACTTATCTCTTTATCATCTTTATTCTAGTAAAAGCCATACTTCTATCTCAAAGTATCATCTATATCTTAATATATCATATATATAATTTTTTATCAAATACTGATATATAAGAAGAAGGTACATACTCTCAGGGTATCATACTTCATACTTTTCAGTAGAGAGAAAAATGCAATATCATATAGGAGAACTGAGGAAACACATCGAAAGTTTCGAAACTGATCGAAACACAGCAACTTATTCACTACACGACGAGATCCAAGAACCTTGGGTGAGTAGAGGAATCGCGACTGTCTATAAATTTATGAGGCACCCCGTGGGCCGTCAGTGCGAGTCACGACTCAACACGACTCACCAGAGCTGCACCAGAGTCACGACTCACCACCTAGTACCGTGCAGCATTGTGAATGTGAAGCTTACGATGGGGGCGGCGCTTGAGGTTGTTTGTGGCCGTACAACGCAACCTCAGGTCCAGCCTCCGACAAGCTGGGGTAACTTTGATTCCCTTTCCTCCGCTCCCCGCTTAATGATGGCCCTCATGTTTCTGTATTTGAATTGTCGAGAGCTAGTTCACTGGAGTCTGATCTATTTGCCAAAGACGTGCAAGGCAGCAACGAGTTCCTAGACGGCAGTGGGCGAGGGAGGCTGTGGCAGCCGTTAGGGTTTTTAGAACATTGAAGCTTCAAAGTGATTTAGGAGGGCGTCAGGTGTCATTTTTATAAATGTTTAGCACGATCCAGATCGTTTGACAGCAGATCGCTTTACTCACTACATTGACAGGAACTGCTTTTGCTACTTAGTAGTGAAAGCGTTTGAATTGCCGTTACTTTTTTGGTTGCCTCGTAAGCCATGGCACAGCCTCGATATGCTCCTCCTGATCCCACGCTTCCCCATCCTTGGCGTGGTCTAATAGATGGAGTTTCAGGTTATGTCTATTATTGGAATCCAGAATCCAATCAAACTCAATACGAGAAACCTACTCTTTCTGCAGCTGCTCCTGTAGCTAATGGAAGTGGGCTCACCGCTGTTGAACCTATTGACGCTATGAAGTCGAATGGTGGATACTCCTCCCAGTATGAACAGCCGAAGTTGGCTCCAATTCCTCGACATGGTACTGCACAGGTACGATTTAAGGTGACATGTTTGTCTCAACTAGACCATACTGGGTCACAGCTTCATGGGGCAGATGAATCTTGTAAGGTTTATGACACCAGGTATTATGATAGTAGGTAAGTACGCATTGACAAGGACTTGTTGGTGTAGTGACAAGTCTGTTTGCGAAGAAGTGCCTCTGTAGTTTGTTTCTCATTTGGAGAATGCCATTCTTGTGATTTTGTGTCGTGCAGGGTATAAGTGCACATGGGGCATCAGATGGAAACGGTTACAAGCGAGGGTCTGACACTACCTATGCAGCAGGATCAGATTCTCACAAGAGGGTGCGCACGAGCACAGGTGTGCCTGCCACTGCAGCTGAAGTTGCGGAGTACAGGAAAAGGCACGAGATTACTGTCATAGTAAGTTTCTTGAGTTTTCGAATTGAGATCTGTCACCAAAGGAACGAGCAAGAGTTGGCATGTCAAGGTTTCGAGAAATCAGTCCTTGGTTTTTTTTTGGGAGGGAATTTCTTGAACATTATTTGCCCGGCTGCACGTGCAGAGCTTGGGGCTGGAGAGCTACGACAAAGTTTGTGATCCGTGTTATCCATATCATTCATAGCTCCACCTATAAGTTACTAAAAAAGAGGGCATTTGTGTAGTAAGCTGTTCTATTGGAAGTTTTTGACATTTGATGCTCATTGTCAGCAGTCTAGGTTATGAGTAGCTAGATTATCTTTATGTTCTCTTCTTCATAGATTGAACTTAATTATAGTAGAGGTTCTAAGGTTCAGTGCAAGGGTTGAACTTACAGGGAGATGCGTCACCCCCATTCATGACATTTGAATCAGGAGGTTTCCCATCAGAGATACTAAGAGAGGTATGTCAGCTGTCACAGTTTTATGGATCAAAGTTCCTCCCGCTTTTTAACTTCTAGATGCTTTATTATTTATCACAGTTTTTGTGCTCTCAAGTACCGCTGCCTGTCATGATGCTTGTGTACCTGCTTAACTTAGCAGATGCAAATGGGTACACTTTGAATTTGTCCAACACAATTTGATTATAAGGCCGAAAGTGGAGATTGGAAGTTAAGTTGGCGGCTTACCCTTCAGCTGCACGGCTTTTGAGCACTTAGGGAGAGGTGGCATATTGGGGGATCAAGCACGCTTTGCCTGCTATGGTTCTGGGAACATGGCGAGCTTGGGTCAGTAAATTGTAGACACACGCCCATGTCCTTTTATATGTCGCCTGCACATGCATATGTGAGGTGAAGAATGGGGTTTCTGGCAGTAAACTTACTGGGTTGCAGGGCGCTGGGCCTGTTCGCAGGTGCGATATGTAGGCTCCCTCTAGGAGCTCATGTCGTACGCTGTGCCCCTAAGTAAGCGCACCAGCACCCCAGCTCAAGCACATACGGATTAGCTTGACTTCCTCCTGTTGCCTTTGCCTCTGCCCCTTTGCATTGGTGGCATTTGAGGCTTTGGAAGGCTTGGGGCCCAGTGGAGTTGTTTTGGGGGGTGCCCCTAAGCATGCGGCTCTAGAAATCATCGCCCTCCTTTAATAGAACTTCGTGATCTGCCATCTGGCTGTGAAGCAAGAAGTTCAGGCATTTTTTGAAGGAGGTTGCACTGGGCGATGTACCTCATCCTGATGGTAGTCACCGGCCACTTACATCCGGGCGTGCTTAGGTTGCCTGGAGTTCAGGGGAAGTGTGTTGATTGGATATTGATGTGGTTAATTGAAGGCATGGGGAATACATCACCTGGGCTCGTATTTCCCTCCTCATTCTGGAACCTGGAATGCTTGCTCATTCTTCCTCTAGTCCCTTGCTGTTGTTCACTAAGCCTTTTGCTGAAGTTACTTGCAAACCTTCTTACCTGGGTTGCAGGTTTGCTGTATGGGCTAGGTTGAGTCACACTACGTTGTATTTATCTTGCTGTTCCTTTCTGTAGGCCATCACAGACAACCATGAAAGCACGACCTATCTTCTGGAAATGGTTGAGGTTGTAATGCATGCTACGTGCTTCAGTGCGCCTCTTGTGATGACTTTTTGACATTGAGGCGGTCATCAGGCAAATACATGCCGTTGCAACACCCGCGTATATGCATGTGTGCGCAGCTTCTGGCGGCGGGCTTCCCATCGCCCACGCCCATCCAGGGCCAGTCGTGGCCTATTGCCATCGAGGGGCGCGACATTGTGGCTGTCGCAAAGACGGGCTCGGGCAAGACACTTGGGTACCTGCTGCCAGGGTTTCTGCACCTGCAGGAGCGCCGCAACAACTCGCGTCTGGGCCCCACTGTGCTAGTCCTGGCGCCCACCCGCGAGCTCGCCACGCAGATCCAGGAGGAGGCTGTCAAGTTTGGGCGCTCCTCGCGCCTGACTAGCACTGTGCGTACTCTTCGCCTATGCTCTGCTGCTGATGCTTTGCTACTCTTTTGAGGGGTCAGACATGTGGCCTTATTTGGGATGGGGGTGGCTTGACAGTGTGGGCTACAGGGCTGGCTGAGTCAGAGCCAGTCTTTGGCATATGCTAGGCTGCTTGGGCAAGAGCACTGCGCTTCTTGACTTCTGGCACATGATTATTTGGAACAGTAGTGCTGCAGGAAGGATGCATTGTGTGATGAAAACATATTCTCTCTGTCTTTCTTCTGTGCCATCAAGACTGGTACTTTTACCGTACGCCATCAGCCCTTCCCGCTTGTGATTTACAGGATAAAGGGGTTGGGCAAGATTCACCTTTTAAGTATGGTAGAGCCCTCTGCTCTCTTTTGGGTACAACTTATATGCCATCTCTTATGAAAGATCCTAGTCAACAGGTGAACTTTGACAAAGGATGAGGATGAGCTATGAGGAGAGTGCTGGTATGAGGACAGCAAAGCTCACCATGGACTTTACCGGTGGTCCTTGATTGGCATGTGCAGTGCGTGTACGGAGGTGCACCCAAGGGCCCTCAGCTGCGGGATATCGAACGTGGAGCCGACATTGTCATTGCAACACCTGGCAGGCTGAACGACTTCCTTGAGGCTCGCAAGATTAGCCTGCGGCAGGTGTCGTACCTGGTTTTGGACGAGGCAGATCGCATGCTGGACATGGGATTTGAGCCCCAGATCCGAAGGATTGTGGGCCAGATTGTTGCGCAGCGCCAGACACTCATGTACACTGCCACATGGCCCAAGGAGGTGCGCAAGATTGCGAATGATCTTCTCACATCCCCGGTGCAGGTCAACATTGGGAACACGGACGAGCTGATGGCAAACAAGGCCATCACACAGGTGCGCACTTGCCCCCATACTATCTTGCTTTCTATGCAGTCCCCCCACTTGCCCCCCCCTCCCCATCCCCAGGCCTTCTCCCAGTTGTAATTATGTACGCACATACTATATAGAACAAAGTATCTTGTGTGGGAAATCATGGAGGCACAGGCTCAAAACATGTAATCTTTCTCCTTGCTTTCTGCTATGGACTGAAAATATGAGGTTATTGTGCGTGATATGCTTGCGACACAATCAATTTGTTCCGCGGGGTTCCTCTAAGTGAAGGGGCTTCTGGAGTGTGCACATTTTGGCTGATTGCTGGTACTGGCGGGCGTGGCATTTGGGGCTGGGGCTGGAGCTGCAGCTGGTGGAGTTGGTGCCTCCGTATGAGAAGCAGAGACGGCTGGAGCAGATCCTGCGCTCCCTGGGGCAGGGGGACAAGGTCATTGTGTTCTGCTCCACCAAGCGCATGTGCGACCAGCTGGCACGCTCCCTGGACCGCTCGTTCGGGGCGGCGGCGATCCACGGCGACAAGTCGCAGTCGGAGCGTGACTACGTGCTGGCGCAGTTTCGTAACGGGCGTTCGCCCATCCTTGTGGCCACCGACGTGGCGGCGCGCGGGCTCGACGTCAAGGACATCAAGGCGGTGGTGAACTATGACTTCCCTTCGGGCGTGGAGGACTACGTGCACCGCATTGGCCGCACGGGCCGCGCGGGCGCCACGGGGACCGCCTACACTTTCTTCGGGCAGCAGGATGCCAAGTACGCCCGCGAGCTCATCAAGGTCCTGGAGGGTGCGTCCCAGGAGGTGCCGGCTGCGCTCCGCGACATGGCGCAGGCTGGGGGCTATGGCCGCGCTCCCAATCGCTGGAGCGGCGGGGGGGGCNTGGGCGGGGGTGGGTACGGGGGAGGCGGGTTTGGGGGGAGGGATGATAGCTACGGAGGAGGCGGCGGCGCAGGTGGCTATGGGGGCCGGTCTGACAGATTTGGTGGGGGAGGGGGGGGGGATAGGTTTGATCGCGATAGAGGCGGTAGGGGACCTGACAGGGGAAGCAGGTACCGCAGTCGCAGCCGCAGTCGCAGCCCCCGCAGGCGAAGCTACAGCCGCAGCCGCAGCCGCAGCCCTCCCAGACGAGCGTACAGCCCTGCCCGAAAGAGCTACACGCGTAGCCGCAGCAGGAGCCCCTCTCGCAGCAAAGCACCGGCTGGCGACCGCTATACTAGCCGCGACCGCAGCCACTCGCGCTAGGAGGTTCTCATATCTAGCTGTGTGGGGCATGAAGGATGGCATGTTATTGAGCTTTGCTAGTTGCTGGTTGTAGCAATTGACAGTAGTGGGTATAATTTGGCATCCTTATGTGACTGCTGAATTTAGCTGTTTACCAGGACTTGCATGACGTATGAATGCTCTATGATTTCATCATGAAGGAATGTGAGGGTGCTCATTTTATTTGAAGTCTACAGCTTTTACCTCTGCCCTGAGCAAATATATGTCCATGTTTTCCATTTGACAAATTGACAAGTAGTAGCCGGGTTGGCGATTCTGGAGTTGGGAATGTGGCTCATGGTAATTCTTGCTTATACTTTAATGTGAAATTGGTAGGGATGAAGTGAGGGATGACCATTAGGGAACTGTAACCTGATTCTATTGCGGCCTATCTTGGACTACTTTGAATGGAGATTTACTGGCTCTCTCTGTTTAAGTGAAGGCATAAATGGTGAAGCGAGTGTACATCTAAGGTCGAACGAATGGTGCTGTCATGAAGAGGTATCAAAGTACTTTGCAATATTGATTTATCACGTGTCATGATAATGAACACGGTGGTTTAAAATGTGGTGCAATCTCATAGTATGTCTTGCCTAATCCTTCTCCAAATAATTAGAGCTATGTTTGTATAGTTAAGCAATTTAACACGATTTCAAAATTCCAATATGCTGTGGTGTACTTTAAATATTCAGGACACATGAACGGGGTCTCAAGATATGCGCGATGTCGTGGCATATGAATAAGCAACAATTCAAGTCCTACTTGCCTTGAAGCTCCTTGCACTAATATGAAGAGGTATGCATGAAGCATCGACACTCAGTGTAATCACATGCCTTCCATGTCACGTGCAACTTATAGGATGGTAGATATATAAACAACATGGCCTGCGGAACACTTATGATAGACGGAGGTTGGATATTCATGGTAACCAATTGTTGGACGCTCGTGACTCTCAAGCTCAATTTCAAGGGTAGACAAAAGCAACAATCAAAACACGCTTATTCCATCAAAATATTGGTATTTTGTCTCAACATATTGCTTTCAGAGCTGCCACGGTCCTTGACTCTCCCACCATAATGACCCATTCCTCTCCAATGTGAACTTTGAAGTCTTAGGAAATTTTGGCTGTCCTGACATTGCATATGAGTATATTTAAAAAGTACAAGAAAAGAAATGACATAGTTATCACTTGTACTGCTACAATTGAAAGTGCTATGAAATAATAACACCCTAAACAAATCCCGGGCGTGGCCAAATTGATGCGACAATTCCCCCCAATCACTAGCAAACGCGTAGGAAGTGGCGTGGGATCAGATCCTATGTGGGACACCCACTTTCAAAATATGGCTATCAAGAACCCATATAACAAGACAATTATGTGTTGAATTTTTGCATGGGGGTGAGCGCGGGGAATTTAAATGCAATATTATATATTATGAGTTGAATGCGTAGTGCAATTTGAAGATTGAAATCAAATGGCTATGGAATAAATGGAAAAATTAATAAATTATCTGCGCTTGTTTTAATTGCCAAAGAAAATGAAAACCGATCGAAATTTTCATTTCGAGATATTTAAAAACTTTTTATATTTTTTAGTAAAGCAAAACGCGATGCGACTTTTACAGTCACTTTGTAGTGAAACAGATAGATAAAGTACTTAGTAAAATAGAATACTTTATTCAAGACAAGGATCTTTGAACACAAGTGGTAGCTTCTTGAAAGAGAGATGGCTTCTTGAAAGTTAATATATTTCTGGATTTTGGCAAATACAAGAGTGATTCTCGAATGTCTTTCTATGTTCTAGCTCTTGTTTATATACTTGCTAAATAAGTAATTTCTAGGAAGGTGTATGTTGATGTGTTGGCACCCAACACATCCCAAAACTTGCCACCTCTTTCTAGAATAATGTACACATGTCCTTTTGACCTAAAAATGGCACATTTGACTTTTGCCACGTGGAGTTCTTCTAGGTCTTTCCTCTAACTTCGAAAATGCCTTGGAAGGTTCAAAGGACATGAACCAAGTTACTAGAGTACCTATTCACACTTGACTCCACACAATACCACTCCAAATATATTTGAAAACATCAAAATATATGCAAACTAATATATAATAACTCAAATCACTACACACTTGCTTTTGTCACGATAATGAAACAGATGAATATGACTTATATAGGAAGATAATTTATTACCCACATCCATGAACGAGGTCACGAAGGCTCAAAATTGTCTTCATTCCCTAACCACTGTAGGTTGCTGTCGTTGCTTCTCATGAAAGCAAGGTGGACAACTTGGCAGATCAAGTTGTAAGTTCAAGGGAGCACATACACCCTTCCATGTCCGAGAAGTTAAACCTTCTCCATATTTTTTTTTTAAAATACATCATTGATGGACTAGTAAATTTCAACGTATGTAGAGTCATTCTTTCATGGCCCTAATTCAAACATTGCGCATCTAATAACCTTTAACACGCCGATGGAGAGCCAACACACAAAGTTGAATTCCAGCTCAAGTACAAACTCAGTTGTCAGAGGCCGTCAATGACTTTCAGAAACTAGAAAGATCGTCGGCATTTCAAGACCTCGGCGATTTCCAAAAAAAATAGGCGGCTGAAATTTTGAAAGCCTATGTTAACAAATGCGTGGAACGTTGCTCTATGTTGGATTTGGAGGTAGGAAACTTGTAGTGTGTCCAATGTTGCGTCCTACCTAGCTTGTATGGGATCAGTTTCTATAGCTTTTTGAGTGGATCAATATGGGCCATTTCGTGACTTGCACATCTTCAAGGTGCATAAACCCCGAATCGATGATCATTGACTATTTAATGTTCACCAAAATGATGGTCACCATGATACTTCTTCGGAGGGCCCATAGGCATTGTACTCGAGGTTTAGAAACTATGTGTGGCGTTTCGACACTCCATATATGACATTACAAACATTGTTTCTCAATAATGAAGATAATAGTGGCATAAAGGGTTGCAATGTCTTTTGGATTGTCGTGTCGAAAACATTTGCAGGTCATTTGTGTGCGGTATGCCAACCTGACCCACTTGCTTGCTCACGGGCTATGAGCAAGTCTTTCAGAGCCATCCAAACTAATAACTTTATCCAATAACTTGTTCACTTACAACCTAGTGCATACGAGTTCTTAAGTATCTTCATTAGACATGTTTATATTGAACTAGTTTTTTATTCAATATTAACATTTGCCCAATATCTTATTATAGTGCACGTGTGTAAAAATTATACTAAGTGGTAAAATCCTTGAGACCCAATGCCACTCATGGCATGTTAAGATTTTTTCGTCTCCCCTTCTTTTAACTTAGCATTCACACGTTGTTATCAAGCGGAAATGAAGACCATAGTATAGCGCTTGCAAATTATTACCTCAAGCTTGAAGCATTCTATGTGCCAATTAACGTTTTCACATGGTATATCAATATCTTTTCTTCTCCCCTTCTTTTAACTTAGCATTCACACGTTGTTTTCAAGCGGAAATGAACTATACTAGCGCTTGCAAATTATTACCTCAAGCTTGAAGCATTCTATGTGCCAATTAACGTTTCCAATTAAATCCTCCGCTCTAATCTTGCAATTTTGCAGTATTAAGGGCATGGGGTGATAACTCCCTCCAAAATTAGGGCGTTCATTGCGACACTTTTTCGCTTGCGGCAGGATTTCACGCTTTTCGATTTATTCAGCCCATTTTAGCCCTGATGGTTGCGCTTTAAAACAATGGAACGAAATCCTTTGCGCCCGACTTGCAATTCTTGCGAAACTTTCAATGAATCAAAAAAGTCGCAGCCAGTTAGCACCCCGTGACTAAGGGCGTTGCTAGCAGTGTCGCTTTCGCTAATCTCGAAGGAAAACTGCCCGACCGTGCCAAAGACGACTCATCAGCGATGTTTCTAGAAATGACGTAGTGCATATTCTCACGCGCAGAGGCAGGTTGATAGGGCAATGTACGGATCAAGGAAGATCTGAGCCAATGAGTGCAAAATTTTGGCGGTTGGGAAGCCTTGCTTGTGCCTAATTGACTTGAAAGACGACTTGCGTGTCCATTCTAAGTCATTTTCAACCGTAAGTATTTGGATCCACGGCTCCTCAATTGTCGATACAGTTTGCTGGCCGGCCCGCAAGCAACCCGTGAGAAATCAAATCGATTGGAAACCCGGAAGATGGGGTAGGTTCTGGAAGCTGCAATAAGTAAGAGGTGGACGCAGCCGCGAAGCAGTCAGATCTGCAGTGTGGACTCTCTATAGTACGGTCGAGCCTCGCCACTGGCCAGAAGTTCGCCCCATTAGCCGTGCGTTTTCCTGCTGCAGGAGAAAAGTCTCTCCTGCTCGGAAGAACATTCCAGCAGCTCTTACTTGGTATGTTAGGTTCGTGTCTCTGTGAGCCATCGTATTTGTCGAATCATCTGGTTAAGGTTTCTAAAGTTGCTAGTAGTTTTGTACTCGCTTGGCCTCCGGATACGGACTGACGCGCAGTGAGTTGAGTTTGCCTGCATCTCGATATCAGCAGACCTTTCCGATCAATTTGCCGATATATCTATACGCTGCTAGTTTAGTATTGTGCAGCAGCCATGTTTGGGCGCATGCCATCCAAGAAGAGTGATAACACGAAGTATTATGAGGTGCTGGGAGTACCAAAGACTGCAAATACAGATGAATTGAAAAAAGCTTACCGAAAAGCGGCAATCAAAAATCATCCTGACAAGGGTGGTGACCCAGAGAAGGTGTGCAGATAGCTGTTATAGCCTTGTAGCCTTGGAGGAGCACGTCAATATGTATCTTCTGGCGTGGGGTTGTGGATGACATATAAATTGTTGTTTATTGTATTATCAGCTCGAAGTTGAGTTCGTCGGGATATTGGTGGTGGTTTACGTTGGATCCTATGACTGCTTGTATACAGTGGAGGCGCTTGTTCGTAGAAAACTGATGGAAGACAATGTTACTTGGTTCGCAGTTCAAGGAGCTTGCACAAGCGTATGAGGTTCTCAGTGATCCAGAAAAGAGGGAGATCTACGATCAGTATGGAGAAGATGCCCTCAAAGAAGGAATGGGCGGAGGAGGCGGTGGCCACAATCCGTTTGACATATTTGAGTCTTTCTTTGGAGGGGGTGGTGGTGGTTTTGGTGGAGGATTTGGTGGAGGTATGCTAGATCCACTTGTCCGCTAGTTTGTTTTTCCCTTCCATGCAATTGTGCAAAATAAAAGATGAGATTTCCACTGGTTGTCTGCACTCCTGGTTGCTTTTTTCTGTTGAATTACAGGGTCTGTGGCTTGTAAGTTAGCTTCTTTTTTGTTTCTCATTCATCCTTTGTCTCTATCTTTCAGGTGGTGGCGGGAGAGGTCGCAGACAGAGGAGGGGCGAGGACGTTGTGCATCCTTTGAAAGTATCATTGGAAGAGTTATACAATGGCACATCCAAGAAGTTGTCGCTGTCCAAAAATGTCCTCTGTAGCAAGTGCAAAGGGTAAGTTTCTATGGCGACGACGTGCTTTGTAGGGAATTTTTTTCGGCTTCGAATACCGTCTGCCATGGTTGGGCCTAATACGTTTTTGTGGACTGGTTCCGCTTGGGTACATAGCAAGGGTGTCATTGATGACACAAACCTGACTCTGAACTTTGGGATGTCATCGATGCAGGAAGGGTTCCAAGACAGGAGCCTCCAGTACCTGTGCTGGTTGCCAAGGGTCTGGCATGAAGGTTTCTATTAGGCAATTGGGGCCTAATATGATTCAGCAAATGCAGCATGTTTGCCCGGACTGCAGAGGCACAGGTGCCCTTTCGTGAACCTGCTCATGTCTAGTGGCACACTTTGTATTTGCAAAGTGGATCTTGGGACTATGTGTAGGTTGTGCTAGAGACCAAACAGACTTCCATATGGGGTAACTGTTGGTTTGTTTCAAAGAAACGACAAGCTTTCTGAATTGGTATGTTTTGGAGAACCGACAAGCTTTCTGAAGAAGTCTCTAGGTGCAGTTTATATTAGGAGTCCTTTGTTACTTGAACATTATAGAGAAACATGTGGAAGTTGGACAATGTCATATACCTGATATTGTAAATGTCCATGCTATTACGAGTTGAGAGCTGCTGATGAGACAATGAGATCATATGGGGGTATCACTAAGTAATTGACAAACAACTATATAAGCTATCCAGCATCATAAACCTGCTCAAGAATCAATGGGTGATTGTATCATGTAGATTTTCCAACTTGGGAGGGTATTGTCTTGTGGGGGCATCCCTCATGTCACTTGCACACTCATTGTGCAGGTGAAACGATATCTGAGAAGGACAAGTGTCCACAGTGCAAGGGAAATAAGGTAGCCCAAGAGAAGAAGCTACTTGAGGTTCACGTTGAGAAGGGGATGCAGCATGGTCAGAAGATCACTTTTGCTGGTGAAGCTGACGAAGCTGTAAGTGTTTCTTGAATCAATAAGCTACTGCAGCAGTATTTCATGCATGTTATTGTGTTGCTGATATTGGCGTGCATGCATTCTATAGAGTCCTCCACAGCTGAATGGTGAAGACAAATTGGTTGCTATATGTCTCTTTCCTTTATGGCTTGATCAGGGAGCACCATCATTGCTTTGAGTGGAGTATGGCATAAGTTGTAGAAGTCACCTCATAGTATTTAAACTTGACGTCGGTCTAAAAATGGTCGGTGAGGGCACACCAAGTCTTGCAATTGTTGCATGTTATCTCAGTCATGGTGATGGGAAAGGTTTTACCAAATTGGCCGCCTCTGATAGTGCACAGTCTTGCAGGAGTAATGATGCTGTGCAATGACTTTTTTTGTTACTTTTAATCGCCCTCCTCCGCCCCCTTCCCCTGGTCCTTCCTTCCATTTTGTGCAAATAGCTTGTAAAGCATTGTGATGCGGCCATAGGGTGGAGATCAGAGTTTGGCTTGCTGTCTTAAGTGTTGGCTTTAGCAAGTCTGTTGAAATGGGAATACTTCTGGGAGAATGATGTAAGGGTTGCCGCTTTTTGTTCCGTTAACGGCTGGCCATCCTGATGTCTGGCAGCATGCCTGGCGTGCTTGGCTCTCTTCTGTGCACAAAACATACAGTTAAATTATGTGGTCAAGGCGTACTCGTGGAGCCTCCACTGTTAACCTTGTTTTATCCTTGTTTTATCCTCCTTGCTTTCTGCAGCCGGACACTGTAACTGGGGATATTGTCTTTGTGCTGCAACAAAAGGAGCACGCCAGATTCAAGAGGAAGGGAGATGACTTGTTCATGGAGCACACACTGAGCTTGACAGAGGCTCTCTGTGGTTTCCAATTCCCTGTAGAGCATCTCGACAAGAGGCAACTCTTGGTGAAGTCTGCACCTGGGGAAATTGTGAAGCCAAGTATGTATTTGCAGCTTTACTGTTGTTGATGACTTGTATTCAGTGTTTTCTTCTGGATCTGACACTTCAATGTTTCTCTAAGGTGGTCCTTTTTCTTTAAGGTGGTCCTTTTTCTTAAGATGCTCTTGTGTTGTTATCATGTTCAGTACTTGCCAGTGGTTTAAAAAGGTGGTTGCTTCTGGTTGACATTTGCCCGTTTATATCAATGATTGACATGCACCATGATTGATAATCGAATGACAGACGTGTTTCTCAAATACCGGTAAATAAAGGAAGAGGCAGGACTGTTGGGTGGTTGGTGGACAGACTAGTACATGACTCACCTTGTGCTATTGATACCCTTGCCTTAATATGGCAATGGCACTGTGGGTGTGGCACTGTGGGTGTAAGAGACTAGGTCATTGTACTCCTGGTTGTCACGTGCTTATTTCTAGTCATGCTCTCGTCATTTTGGTGCATTGTGGCTTCATGTGTTACTGAGGTGGTTGATTAGTAGATGGCTTAGGAAGTAGCTTCAAGTTGGCTTCTTGTCCCTTTTCGCGCGTTGATGCTTCTTTCATAGCCTTGTGTTAAGCACCAGCAGTTTTTCTTATCGTGTGATGCAGAGCAATTCAAGGCGATCAACGATGAAGGCATGCCGCACTACCAGAGGCCGTTCATGAAGGGCCGTCTGTATATTCAATTCCACGTGGAGTTCCCCGAGTCGGGGTCTTTGACTGTTGAACAATGCAAGGTGCTGGAGTCAGTGCTGCCTCCTAGGAATCTCAACACGCACATGACAGACATGGAGCTGGACGAGTGCGAGGAGACTACTCTGCATGATGTTAATATCGAGGAAGAGATGAGGAGGAGGCAGCAGGAACGAGCCCAGGAGGCCTATGATGAGGACGAAGACGCCCAACCTAGAGTGCAGTGTGCACAATCTTAGCGGCAGTAGGCACTGTGCAATACAGACTACGTCATCTCCCGCACGTGACTACCACTTCTGAGATGCTATCTCATTGACTGGAGAGGCCACCCTTGTAGAAAATATCATTCTTGTTACCTTTCCAGGATTTACTTCTCCAGGGTCTCTTTAAATGCCAAGTAAAACACTGCAATTTAGTGGCTGTTACTGCTAATTGTGAGGGCTAGCTTTCTAGAGGACTGCAGTGATTATAGTCGCCGATCAAGTTGGACAATGCGTCCAGGGAGGGTTTGGGGATGGCCCGTGTTACCCGCCTCTATGGCCATTGTGAGGTACTTGGCTTACCTTTTTCCCTAGACTGTTGGCGGTGATTGAGGCTGAAAGTTGTGGACGATGATGGAACATTGTGAATAGAAGTTTGTTGGCCCACATACTTGGTATTGCCCGCATTTCTTTTGCACGGTTATGACAGGTGTAGCAGCTGACTTTGCGTGCGGCAAAGTTGAGCTACTTTTGTCAGGGATTGCTTTTGAAAGCTAGACTCTCTATGCGTAATTCTTTAATTTACCGTCTCATTGCATTCACCAAAAAAACCAAAAATTCTATACCATCTTCTGAGGCTGGATGTTGTATTTGTAGAGACTTTTTATCCTCTGAATATACATTGAGAAGTCTGGAAGGTGTGCACTGCGGATGCCCAGCAGGTGCGGTCCAAGTCCATGTGTTGACATTGTCCTTTGAATTGGTCTGTCCCACTTCTTAGGTACGTGTAGACAATTCTGTCTTATTGTCAATGTGCAAGTCAAATTCAATGTTGGTTGAGGTGAAGGAAGGGGTTATGTCATTAGCCATTTAAGGAAATTGTAATTATTTCTCGTATTACGGCAGTACCTTCCCTCGCCGTTGCTGCAGGTCAAGAAGCAGATTGTCAGCTTTCCCACTTAGCCAGCCACCCAAGTTACGTAGATACATGTCCACAATTGGTGTAGCGTGCTTGTTAGTTAAATCGCAATGCAGATTGATAAGCAGTGTCTGCTTGATGACTTAGTGAATCTGCATTTTGTCATCTCTGGTAAGAAGCTCAGGTTTGACATTTTGTGTTCAAATTGCCTGATTTCGAAAGAAAGAAGGTGATTATGGAAATAATAGTAGGAGTAATAGTATGCTACGATGCGCGTCATCTGTTCTTGTCTATATCTTTCCTACATGTTGCTACATTTACATCTACTTGACAAATTAAGACAACTCTATTCAATCTCCTAGAGAAAAAAAATGCTCAAATAGCAACTGCCCCAATCGTTGTGCGATCATACAAGGATAAGACTTATGCAAAATAAATTTTTGGTGCTTTTGCTGTGTTGAGGTTGGCCGCTGGATATTCGCCACAGATTACTGCCAATAGACATTGACGTACCAAACAACAACACAACGACACTATTGTGCATGGCTGTGACTAATTTGTGCACCTCCTTGTGGAGGGGGTTAGAGGGGTCACGGGTGGGGTGGGTGGGTGGCTAAGTGTAGCAGCTACTTCCTGCTGTAATGAAGGCTGCTTTGCAAAAAGAAGCCTTTACGGGGCTTGGGTGTGTCGATCAAGCATGGCACTGTGAAATTGACCAATTTGACCACTTGTCAAACTTTGGTTTGCAGCTGCCGACTATGACCCTGCATGCCATGCATGTTGCATATTGCTGACGCACAGCAGTGTAAATTGCCTTTTTGCATAGTCAGCATCTAAGGGGGCATGATAAAGGAGTAAAAAAGAGGAGCACCATCTATCAAAAATTGATTCATATACCAGTAACTATGCAAGTCAAGTAGAGAATTATCCACTGCGCTTTTTGAGCACAATCCTGCCAGCAATAGCTGGCTAGGATAGTCCCCTAATTTGTATTGGCAATGGGCTCAAGATGCACAGAAGAAGCTACATGAAATATAGCATATGCTGTTCGCTTACGATTCACCAGAGTTTGACCCGAAAATTCTTAGCAACATGCAACCCATAAATTGTCGAAGTGTTACAATGCTTCTAAAACAAGGCTTCATCAAGAATAGCTTTCCTACAGGATATTGAGGTATTATTTACTTCAGGTCCACTATGCAACCTGATCACGCAATTAGCTTGCTAGCCTTTCAGGAGTATCAATTTTTAGAGACATCTTGATTGATATTCAAAAGTTCCCAATATGTACTGAAAGACTCTAATCTCTAGTAGAGGTGTAAATGGTCAATGGTCAATGGACAATATCTAAAAAGCTGCTACTCTGATGAGAAGGCAAGGGCAGTGGTCAAGGCTTCCTCTGCCAGGGAGGCAATTCGTTGAACAACTCTTCGAGAGAAAACTGGAGCTGCATATGCGAGGTACATGTGAAGCTCAGGCCCCTCAGGCCCCTCCTGCATACATCACCCCACATCGAACAATATGGGACATGTGAGCTTACAAAGTCAAATGATAGGGGGACAGCCAGCCACATGGCTGTAGGCGTGCGCCATGTTGAAGGTGAGTCAGGAGGAAACCTCTCTGGAGTATGAATGTTTGAGCAAAGCACAAGTTAGGGATGATGTCACAACACAAGTCACGGCTGATGCATTCATAATCTGCTGTCCCGAAGCAATATGCGACGGGAAGGTCAAAAAGTATCGGAAAGGCAGGCTGGGCATAAGCTGACATGGTCAAGGCACAACCATGGTTGTGATATGGGAGAGGGGAATGCAAGATGCATGGATTAGATGAAGGAGACACAAAAAGGGTAAGCATTCGACGGCATTCAACAGGAGGATCGTCAACGATAGCCAACACTTTGCCTGCTGCTTGTTTGTGAGAGATTGACCACTATTTGGAAGCTGCAATGGATCTCAAGCTGATCTCTTTGATTCGTATTCCACTACACACTCCAACGCAATCATACTCCGCACAAACTGAGCCAAAGAGCTCCCTGGCAGGGCTGACAAAGTTGACAATGGAGCAACTCAAAGTGAAAAAAACATCGGAGTGGGACCATACAACAACACACAGGACTGAGAGCAATCCAACGGGCGGCTGACGGGCGGCTGCAGAAGGCCAGGTGTACCTGCAGGCTGTCGAGGATCCCGATGCAGGGCCCCACCCCGTGGACTGCCACAGTGGGCCCCACGGTGGCTGTCAGCTTCAAACTCTCCACGCCCTGCCAGCACAAAGGGACGAGTCTCATTCATCAGTACTTGTCACTTGCAACTGTTTGTAAATGTCTGGCTAACCATCCGTACCAACCCCCAGCCCCCACCCTTCACCC
>WELA01009535.1:604960-615566 GCA_009602735.1 Mesotaenium endlicherianum | reverse complement strand
CCCCCCGAGGCTCTGGAAATGCTCGACCATGCCGTGTTCCACTCCTGTGACGATATACAAATTAGTTCGACGCGCTGCTAATCGACTAAATGATATATGCTCCATCTATGGCAGTACACACTGGGTACTGTATTGGCCAAGCCCACCTTCTTTTACACTGTACTCGTATGTGTGCTTTCCCCCGACCAAGGCCCTGCTCCAATGCCTCGTCATCAAACATACCACGCCGCTGATTTGCACCAGACTGGCAATCTCTTGCAAATCCCTTTATTCCTCCACAGGCATCACCCACCGCCAGGCCTTGATGCACTCCCTCCCTGCATATGCTGATTTATAATCCACTTCATTCTCTAATAGCCTGCATGTACGGCGACAGCACGTGTATACGGACAGAATCATGACACATGCCCCTGGCAAGTCTGCAAGCATACGCGTACCTTCCACTGCGCGAGCTGCGGCGCGCCGGCATAGCTGCTCAGCAGAGACGTGCGCAGCGACGTGTGCGGTGTCACGGACGGCCTCGAAATGGCCTGCATCACAAAGCGGCAAGCAGAAAGTGCCAGCTGTCAGTCACGCATGCCCATCTTTCAGATTACGAAAGACACATGCGGACGTCTACGCAGCCTTTCAGATCTCAGCATGTCGTCCTCGTCTTGGCCCCGTAGAGCAGCAATTTCAGCTCCTCCTAGCTCATCTGCAAAAGCGGAGGTGGCGACAATATCACACGATACATCACAGAGATCATGTAGGAGGGGAGGAATAGGGAGAACCGGCGCGGCTTGCCCAGAAATTCCATGATGAGCAGCTGTCACAGCCACCTGACTGCGTTTGAGTACATCCCTCGTGACACATATGAGTACTAGAAACTTTCGCTCCTCAAAAGACAACACACTACTGGAAAATAATAACCTGCTGCAACAAGTGCCCGCGCGCGCGCGCACATGCGCGAGGCATCAGGAGCACAAGCATAGAAACACACACACACACACACACACACACACACGCACGCACAACACAAAGGTGGACGCGCAATGAGGAGGCAATGAATGGGGCACGCATACAGTGGAGAAGAGCATGTCCAGCGTGGGCATCTCTGTGAACTGCTTGCGCTGCGCCGTGTCCTCCTCCACTCGCCGACTCAGCTTCTCTGCCAGCTCCCAGAAGGGTGTGCTCTCCGCCACCTGTCCGCCCAAGCAGCAGCCACATCGTCAGCCCTCACTATGAGGCGGGAGTTGGCTGGCCTTGCATGGCGGGATGCGACCGTCCATCTGCCGATGCAAAAAACACCTCTGTCTGTTTACCTTCACTGTGCAGTCCACGGGAGGCAAAGAATTTGACACGTGCCTTCAAACGCATGCACGATTGCCTATACTTGTTGTAACAGGTGTGGAAGGCACAGACGTAGTATCCTCGGCCAGAGCACCGGCCATGATGCAGACGATCAGGCGAGGCCAGGCAGGCTACTCAAGCACGGAGCTGCCTCCACCTCCACAATAGCGGGGTGATGTTTTCAAATTTCGAGATTGCCATGATGATGCCCCCACACCCTCATCATGGCCATCTCACTTACGCTGATCGTCGCGTCCTGAGCTCTCCCGCGCACAAGTAGGATTCTAAACACCGCATGCAGAGAATCCCACGCAGGTACAATCACGGGATGATGGGTCCTGATGGGCTGGGCGGTCAACTCCTCACTTGATGTCTACAAGAAAGAAAAGGAGGCATGGCCTACGAAGTTAGCCCTGCTACTGCGTTCAACCGCTGCAGGACCATGGGAGGTGAACGTGAGGTTTCTGTGCCCTTGAGCTGAAGGCACCGCCAACGGCAAAGAAAGGCAGACACCACACATAACCCTTGCCCTCTCGATAGGCATCAAACAGTAAGTCCATCTAACATTCACCACACCGCTCGGCGATGTTCGGCGATTTTTCAGTGCACGGCCATTGAGACGGGGACGACTCAAGTCAGCGCCGCCTGAAGAGGCAAATCAGGCGAACATGCTGAGATGGGAAGTGGCGCTGCCCACATGTCTTAGGGCGCTTACTTTTTCGGTGATGGGCAAGGCCCCCGTGTAGAGGCCCACATCCTGCTCCTCCACGGGGGGGTCCAGAAAGGGGCGGCAGTTGAAGATGGTGGTGACTGCGAAAGTCTCAACGTTGCCCTTGATCTCCTTGAAGGCTGCAGTCGCCTTCAGGAGAGCTGCCACTTGGCAGCTGTACAGCAACACACCTCGCTCACTACATGTTGCCAGTAGCTTCTCGGTGGTTGCCTTGTCAAGCACCAGAGGGACATACTGCAGCAGCACGGGCAGGGAGAACTTGGGCCGTCAGTAAGAAATGCGAGAGGAGTGGAAAGGTCAGGGGGTCGTATGGGGAGACACACAAGGAGAGTATTCACGAGCCATATGTGTCCAAAATGTGCGTCGGTTACTCCCGGTTTGCCGTTTTGCTCTATCAAAAGGGTGTTGACTTTCATGAAGTTACTGGGCTCCTCTTGGCCTCGCCCCTCTATGGCTTGCATTTTCTGGGTACGTGCAGCACCCTGCGGCGTCTCTTCATTGTTGCCTGCAATATGCACGTGTTTACTGCCTCTCACGATTGGTTGAACGCACATGCAGGTATGCACACATGCACACAAGCAAAGATATGAAAGATAGGTGTACGCATGCAAGTAGCCATCAGAAACTTTGCTCTCGCACAACTCCTGCGGCACACCAGCAGAAAGCACCATTCTCATGCCAGGACTCCTCCTTGGCATACTTGCTGGGCGTCGCAATTTTGAGGAGGAGAAGCAGAAGCAGGGAGGGAAAGAAGAACCGTGACACGGTGCGCCTCCTGCAGACTGGCAGCGAGGAAATTGTAGCTCCCCCCCACAGGCAGAGGCAGAAACAGCAACAGCCTGGCGATTGTGCGCACCCGGGACACGCACAGGCAGGCATTCCAACAGGGGCAGCAGGACCCAAAAGCCAAACTTGAAGTTGCACCGCAGCCGGCACTAGAGGAGGCAAGCTGGGAAGCGGGACTGGGAACATGGCCAGGAGGGTGACGTGTTCTGCCTCGCTATCAACCCACCCTCGACTCACCCTGACGCTGACGCTGACGCTGACCCTGACCCTGATCGCAAAAATGTCGCAGCGGCAGGCAAGAGCAAGAGAGAGGGAAAGCATGGCAGTGAAAAGGCCCAGCTCCCACTTGGCTTGTCACTTCTGCTGCCGACACAACCATCTGGTACACACTGCCCCCAAAACCAGAGCTCTGGCAGAGCACACCGCCCAAGGAGGGTGGGGGGGGAGGAAGGGCAGGAGGGAGGGAGGGCAGGAGGGAGGGATGGGCGGAGCAGGAAGGGGGCGTGGAGAGGCTCTCCCAACCTGGCTGCGGAAGGTGTTGGTGCGCGAGTCGGCCGTGGCAGGGTCCAGGGGCAGCAGGGCGGAGCGCTTGTTGTCAGCCACGTAGCCCAGCATGCCCAACCCGCGGCTGAAGAAGTTCTTGCTGCCCACGTCGCGCGGGATGAGCTTCGCCATCTCCGCCGGGAGGGCCTGCGCTTCTTCGCTGCGACACAAAGAGAGAGAGAGCGAGAGAGAGGGACACTACAGGCGTGTCAGTGTGCGGCGTGCGTGCATGCGTGCGCATGTGTGCGTGCGTGTGTGTGTGTGTACGTGTGTTGAGAAAGCGGGGGGGGCTGGCAGTAGACACAAAGGGATGCGTGGCAACACTGCGTGGCCAACCCTCAAATTGCCGACGCACAAAAGACGTATGTTTATGCGACAGACAAACAAAGGCTGTCGGTTTGGACCTATAAGCAAGCACAGTCTTATACATCTGCTCAGAGTAGTGATGTACATAGATGATTTGAGACATTTAGCCGTGCTCGAAGCCAGATTGACCTTTGTGCAAGACGAGCGCACAAGGGAGGGAGAGGTCAGAGTAAGAAAGTATGGGACAGTAGTGCGCTTATCACCTGGGGCGTGCTGTGGGGTTGCCAGCTGTCACCTGGGCCAGAGCTGTCAAAAACAGCTGCCAGTGCAAGCGCCAGACAATAACAAGCATCAGGTCTGCGGTTCAGCCCATGCAGGCCCTCCAGAGGATGATGGCGCATGCCGCCATGCTTGGTGTTGGTGTGCTCGGACAGCGCACCCCAAAGCTCCTCTTCCAGGAGGTTTTTCTCGCAGGGACCACGTCAGCATGCATTCATGTATCCTTCACATCGTCTTCCGTATCCTATGTTCACTAGCTTATTTCAGGTCAGAAAGGAAAGTGGGCGGGATGGGGCGGGACGGGGCAGGACGGGGCTGGGGGGAGAGAAGAAGGGGGGGAAGTGAAGGGGTGGGGGGAGAAAGAGGGTAGAGTGCCTCCGCAAAGCCGAGAGAAGCCGATAGGAATAGGAAGGCGACATGCATGCATAAGTTGGATCACTCAGCTCCTTGCATGGTGTGCAACTACCTGGTGGCTTACTGTGAAACCAGGCAACTTTGCGGGCCACATATAGGATGTGAGCGCAAAACACCGTCCGGCATGGTTTCAAAGAATAGCACATCAGCTCCAACTCCTCTCGCTGTGATTTTTCTGTCTTTTCCTTTAATAGGCACATGTCTGCGGGTAAAAGGGCAGCTCTCAGGGGGGGAGGAGCAGCGGAGGGGGGACGCTGACCTGGCAGATGACATTGACGCTGTGGACGTCCATGCTGCAGGCAATCACTCGGAAGACGACGAGTGTGCTCCCGGGAATGGCCGATGGGTACACGTGCACCTGCAAGGTGCGTGCCAGAGGCGGTATGAGCCAGCTGCCAGTCTGTGAATATCGGCCAAGGCAAGTGACTCTGACACCATCCCGCATCTGAGGCAGTGGCGTCTCAGTCTGGGGGAGAGGAGCGAGAGATCGTCACTTCACTGCGCCCCCTGCGTGCACGCCCTTGTGCGGGTGTGAGTGTGCGTGCGAGCGTGCGTGGCATGCTGCAATGTCCAGTTGTATGAACTTTCTAAATAGCACGCCTGTCGTTGTTCTGGCACCTTCTTCTTGTCTCACATTTTGAAAACAGCAAATGTTTGAGGCCAAAAATAAGCATGTGCAAAGAAGTACAACGAAATCAAAGGGCGTGTGTATGAGGAGAAAAAGGGGGGAGGCAACAACGCTGATGCAGGTTGTTCCAGATCAGTCCAGGTGACACTTGGCTGCTAGAAGACTCAAAAGCAGTGCTGCTCGTGAAGGAGAACCATGGCTGCCTGACGGTCGCACATAATACCGTGAGGGACCTGAGGAAATTTGACTGCACGTGCCTGCGTGCACTCGCCTCTGTTTGTGTGTGCGTGTGTGTGTGTGTGTCTCTGTGTGTGTAAGTGTAAGTTTATTGAGTGTGCGTGTGTTTTGTGTGTGTGTGCGCGTGCGTGCGCGTGTGTGTGTGTGTTTTGGGGGGGGGGGGGTTTGCACGTGCATGTGTGTTTTGTGTGTGGGACTTTCCAGAGTTCCAGAAGATAAAAACGAGAGATCAGATAGCAATTGCAATAACAGCACCTGCCACGGCCGGCAGTCCCTGCCTACCTGCATGACATCAGCATCCCCGGTGCTGCCATCCGTCATAAGCTCGGACATGGATTCCTCCAGAATCTGCTGGACAGCTGGCACTGCTGCGTCCTCCTCACCATCCCCCTTGCCTGTTGGAGTCCATTCCTTGGCAACAACCAGGGGACTATTTATCTCCTCACTGTGGACAAAGTCAAGCCCGCCCCTGCCATCTTTGACGATCTTGCAAGCCATGAGGGGCTGGTGTGCCTGGGCGGCGTTGATGGCCTCCTGGACGTGCGCCAGCTGTAACCTCTGGGAGAACACCAGCCCCAAAATTACGATACCTGTCCCAGTGTTATGGGCTCTGAACCAGAGGTTCTCTGTGGAGCTCAGAGGGCGCCTCAGCTGACTTACACCTGGTTCACTCGCTGTGGCAGATGGTGCCATGATGCTCCTCAAGGACGTGATCAATCAATATGTAGTAGCTGCCAAAACATCCAAGATAGCCCGACAATGAGAGTAATCTATAGATTTTAAAGATGGGGGAGATTGTGGTAAAGCGAAGGTATTTTTTAGCAGTGAGATCGCAAGCTAGAGACAGGCCCACATTCAGGAGTTTAATCAGACATGGAGGTCCTTATTTTTAATCAATACAATAAAGTATAGACTTCTGCTTATAAAAGTGACGACGCAGTCAGGAATGAGAATCAAGCAGTGCTGGATACTTCATGCTCTACTGCACTGTAGCCGACAACAATTCTTATATACGCAGCGACGCCCTCGAGCTAATATAGTTGAATGCTAGTATACGATGACCATCTGTCTTTCAAGAACTCATAGGTCCTCACATACATCCATATGGAAACCCGCAACGTTTAAATTATAAGCATCTGACTGGCGGAGTCGGGACTGGTCGGGACGATGATGCCAGATATGGAGCTGATGTGACCTTAGACCTCTATTTATGCATGGGACAGGTGTCGTCGCTTAAACATTAACTAATGAACAGCTCGACGTGAAATAGAAGCGGTCATTGGCACGTCATTCCAGTGGTGCTGTGCAAGCTCTGCTTCGGGTGAAGGGTGATATGTCATTCCCTTCATCCTTCGATCTCGTGGAAGTCCGAAGTCAAGTTTGACAGCAGATGTTGAGACTGGTGAATCAGGGACCGTACCCCTCTGTCCACCTCTGTGATCTGTCCCTGCTTCGAGTTGCTTTGAGCAGCTTTGAGGTGGAAGTCAATGGGAGTAGCCACAGCACGTCATATGTGGAAAGTGGCGGACCCAATGTGGTGATGAGTGATGACCAGAAATGACCTTTATTTACGATTGATGACGTTAGTTTGGACATGCTACGCGGACTCCTGAAGGTGTAGACGTCTGCGACCTTTGTCTCCACAAGTTTCAAACTTCATTCCACCATGCTTGAAGATGTGCTGAAGTAGGTTCAGATCTTCTAATAATTTGAAAACAAGTAGTTTTTGACATATATCCATATATTGATATATAATAATACAATAAGGTAATAAGGCGTTATATTTGAAGTAGGGAAGACTAGGGGTAGAAATCTGCTACTTTCGATCTCCTCTTATTATCCTATTCTATATGCTATTATAGTCTTCAATATAAGCAATTAATTGTATATATCTACTTATTCCTATGTCTTATGGACTCTTCATTATTTAGATATTTATGAGTTCCTAGTTTATTTTATTATTTGAGGGGGTGGGTTGGTGGGATCTAGGTAGCAGTGACTACTATTCAACACTTCAATGTTGGAAATGAAGCTATTCATTCACTTATGTAGTGAAGCTTTTTGCATTCAGGTGACATGTCAATAAACTAAATAGAGAGCGCGGCATATTTGAGTGTGCATCTTAATATGCATCTATTTCATTTGTCAAAAATCTTGTTACGGGACATGCGAGTACTGATTAGGGTTGATGCATCATGCTGCCCGTGCTAGTTGTATGCGAGACAAACAAACCCTCAGCAATCACCGATTAGGATTGACGCTGGCCTCTTAATCGAGCCGAGGGAGATAGTCAATATCAACAAGTGCAATTAACACAATGAGGTTCCTGAACGATTAGCAAACTCAATACATTTCAGATTAAGGTTGAAAGTTTAAGCTGTAAATTGCAAGTGAAAGAAAATTGAATATGCTTCAATGTGAACAATAGAATCGTTCTTAGTCAAATAATCTTCTTTATATTTTTGAATTGCGTATATTAAAGAACATGTCAAAAGACGTGGAGTTCTACACTGCTTGCAGATCAAAACGCGCTAGTATATCATTACTAGGAATGATACACACGTCATTTTTTGACCCATATTTTCCGTGCACATCTTGAATCCGTGCAAGAGGGGAAACGGCCTCGATCAATTTACGTGAAAACCTTCAGATAGTAAGTTTATGCAATGGAAGTGGTCTCATTTTAAATTTCTGAAGATCAAATTCACTCAGCATCCCACATCTTTCATGAGTAGTATTTCACAGTGCGCTCCCTGCACAAATGTATCAAGGTGCAAGTTTTTGAATCACAGCAGAGAAGGTCCTGGCAAATAGCAATAGATCTTGTAGGTTTTAAAGTTAGGTGAGATTGTTCATCAAGAGAAGTAAAGCGAAAGTCTGAAAATGTAATTTTCTCTGAACTTTGATGTTCTTGCAAATGTTTCCAATTCACCTCTGCAATTTTTTTTTCGTGTGAACTCGTCGACATGGGAAGAGACCCTTCTAGAAGTAGTAACTTCAACACTACAAGTGACAATAAACTAAAGGCACCCAGATCTTTTTGCAAAATGAAACCTTTGAAAGAAGTCTTGAAAGAGAAGCCATGGAATTAAGTTTGTGTGCGTGCAAACACTAAAGCTACTGCTTGGTCAATGAGGTGCAGATTTAACAATAAAGAGACCTTGACCAGCTACTAAGAAGACAAGTGAATGTCAACGTTAAATAATCGAACAGGCCACCCAAACCCGTGCAAGCCACCGACACACGCAAAGGAGACATTGACACTTCTAGGCACGACACTATTTCACCCCAATTGCCTGCACAAGTTACCCACCTACGCAAATCAGCCATGCTTGCAGGTGCTTGCGGATGCTTGCGGAGCTTGGCACAGCTTGGAAGTTGGCACATTGCGCGCAGCTAGGACTTTGCGTCGACCCCCAGTCCCTCTCGTTTCATTTTCCCTTCCCGACGCCTTTGCAGTTTTAGGTCCTCGCGGTTTTCAATAGATGAGTATGGACCTTCATGTTATTTCGGAGCTTGCTCCAATTTTATTAATACATACCCCCTTTCTTTTTAAAGCACTAGCAGGCACGGGCTTGCACCTGCTTGCACCAGCCGGCACTTTCCGGCATGGCCACCCTGGTTTAGAAGTGGATAGAAGTTAACGCTGAGTTAACGGGTCAGAGCTGGGTCACGGCAGTCAGAACAAGTCGGAGCAAGTAGTCAGCTCTAGCTGGCACTTCGTGCGAGGAAGTCTACGCCACTCTACGCGGGCCGAGGCAACTAGCCGTCAACCTTCAACGGTCCGCAGAACGGACAAACTGCCATCGGCGCAAAGTAAGGGCGTAGCAAAGCGTATGCCAAGGTGGTACGAGAGAGCAGACCAAAAGTGTGCCTATATGATGGCTTCCTTTCTAGTTCGTTGCAGCTGAGAGCATCGTTAATATTGCTTCAAAAAAGGGAAACTATCGACAGTCTAGTAGGATCATTCCAAAGGGATCATTCCAAAGGGAGTCAAGAAATAACCTGTCCTACTGTGTGCATGTTTTCTAGCGTGGTGGCTATGGCTCCTCACTTACGCTACAGATTGTTGCTCTCATTATCTATCCTTTTAGTCGCGAGTCTGGGAACCTCTGCTGAAGACTACGTGGAGTGTCCTTTGACGCCCTTAAGACTTTGCGACTTTTACTTCGAGGGCTACCGCAATCAGCTGCCGGTCTTTAAGTAAGTCCTCATTCTGCTATAATTTGGTCGATTCCATACACGCCCTAGTCTTACCAAGCCAGCCGAGGCGCTTGCCGCAACCATTAGCACTTGTAGGCCTGCCTGCAAAGCCAGTCGTCGTGATGTGATGAGCACGCGTGCAGCACCATGTGCTTTTCAGCTACGAAATTCAAAGTCAAAGACTGATAGAACATTTTGCAAGCAAGGACATAGTTTGCGTGCTGCTCGAGCTAAGTGGACAAGTATTAAGAGTCGTACCCAGCTCCTAACTGCCGTCATCTTCTTGCAGGGTGCAAGGAGGGGGGGCGCCAATAAGCCCCGTGGTGCTTGACCAGCACAGTGACCGGGCCATTGAGGTGGACCAATCAGGAACGACGTCGTTCTTATGCGCAAACAACAAAGTCCGGGTCTTCAATGACACCCGGCAGTTCTACCTCACGGGTGGCAAGGCCATGCTTCACGACCGTCCGTACAATGGCTTTGTAAGTTCGTGTGAGCCCTATGCTTCAGTGAGAGTAGCCCTTCACTGCACCTTGTGACGTGCATGTCATGCACTGGGAGAGACTTCAAACGTGAGGAGATCAGCCAGCGATGAAACAGTTCCAGCCCTTGCTTCGTTGAAAACATGCATGGGTGCATTAGGACTCTGAACATGGGAAAACAGTCGGCACAATTGAGAGTGCAGCTCAGGACCAGATAATTCTCTCTTGAATAGCACTGCTCTCATGTGTTCCTTCGTTGCACAGCTCTAGCGGGTGTCCTACTTGTGCTTCGCTCTAGAAGTCACCTGTGCTCTGCAGGGTGCCGCTCTGCTGCCCTCTATAGTTTATGATGAGAACTGAGTCGCCTACATTGCAGTTATGAGGGCTGACAGCTGACCTTGTCTTCAATGCCCCTTTGCTTTCCCTGCAGCTGCGGAGGAAGTTCTACAACAACAGGTGCCTGCTGCTTCACATCAGGGAAGCGCAGATCCCGGTGGGGAACGATGTCATCAATCTGAACCCCCTGGACCAGTATGGCACCGACTACCCCAAGCACAGGAGATGTGTTGTCTTCAAGACCGGACCCAAGGCTCCCCCCTCTGGCTACTGCATTCCCCTATCTCCCCCTCCCCCATCTCCCTCGCCCCCTCCCCCTCCTCCCTCCCCTCC
>WELA01009535.1:562002-585164 GCA_009602735.1 Mesotaenium endlicherianum | reverse complement strand
CCCCCCCTTCCTTCCCGTCCATCCTGCATTGGTTGCTGCTTGGGCGACACTCGTGCAGCGGGCCATCGCGGAGGGAACGGACTTCATCGAGACGGACATCGAGGCCACCAAGGACGGGGTGCTCATCTGCATGCACGACGTCACGCTGGACGCCACCACCAATGTCGCCAGCTTCCCCGAGTTTGCCGGCCTCGTCAGCACCAAGGTCGTCGAGGGCGTCAACCAAACAGGCTACTTTGTGTGTGAGTGTTTCTCTTTCTCTACATACAGCCCCCCCCTTCACCCTCTGTGCGTGTGTGTGTGTGTGTGTGTCTTTACCCTGACTTGCTGATGCCCAGTCTGCTGAAAAGAACTTGTGCATATGTGTGTGCATGTGCCCAGACGAAGCTGTACTGCTGTTGTGCTGCAGAGGCGTCTTCTACTAGTCACAGTGGGGCTACCTTCAAGGAACAGCCAAGCTGCCGTCCGGCCCTGCTAGCCTGACTGCCTCTGCTGCCTGTCTCAATGCTTGCCTGCTCCACCCCCCCTGCTTGGCGCCTCTCTGCCTCCTGCCCTTCTGCATGCCTGACCTTTTCCAGTCATTGGCCGGCACAGCTGGAGGGGCACCGGCAGATAGGGGGCATACGACGGGCAGTGGCGATTGGGCGGAGGATACTGACAGCTGTCGATCCGTCAATGTTCGGGAGCATATGGTTAGTGCAGCTGTGCTGAGTGTGTGGGTGTGGCCATGGCTGCTGTGCTCGTCTGCTTGTGTGCTGAGCTGAGCAGCCGACTTCACGTATGCCCAGATCCAGAAGCTGAGGGTCAAGATGCGCCAGTCCTTCCGCGACCAGAGCTACAACGGTATGCCTTTGCGCACACATCCTCTCCTCCCCTTCCTCTTGTTGTGGCTTACTTTCAGCTGGCTGCTGGGCTTCCCAATGATGAGATTGCTTCAACTTCTGTTACGGAGCTCGCCCCTCCTCCGATTGATTTGTGCCTTCACACAGTACTGTCTCATTGACTTCCCTCCCAGGCGTGCATACATGCACGCACGTACGCATGCATGCATGAGTATATGCAAGCATGACCATGCCCTGGCCTCACTGCCCACACCCGCCCTGCGGCACCTGAAAGAGCAACAGGGGCTTCAAGGGAACTGCGTGTCTGCTTGGTTCCTGTAAAGTGATGTCCGTGTCCTACGTAGTGCGTATCTGAACACTTTCTCCTTGCCGCTATTTTGGTCACCATCTGCCTGTCCTTCCCCGCCTTGCATGCAACACAGGGATACACTGTTTTCAAAAGGAGGGCAGCTTGTTCCAAGCGTTGTGCCCTTGCTTGGCCCCCTGGGAGGATGTGTGTCCCACTGCCCGCGTGCCTGTGGTTGCTGCTCAGAGGTGGCACTGACATGTCCCGCGCGTTGGGTGGGGTGCGTGGTGGGTGGCGGGGGGACCCCACCGCCAGGCAAGTTCAAGATCCCCACATTCAATGAGTACATCTCCGTGGCGCTCAACGCGCGCGCCAAGCACAACCGGATCGTCGGCATCTACCCCGAGCTCAAGTCCCCCGTGCACTTCAACAAAGAGGTGCGTGTGCATGCGCGTGTGCGTGTGCGTGCGGGCATTTGCATGCGGATGCCAATGCGGATGCGGAGGGCCGGGTCTAGGTCACCTGCGCTCCTGATTATGTGAACTTAGATAGGTTCCAGGGAAGCGTGGCCGCGCCCACCTTCTTTTCCCGCCACAGTAGTAGCAGCAGCAGCAGCAGCAGCGCCGCAAAGAGTGGGCACACACTCCCGTGCTCGTGGGCTGTATGTTGATGCGCCGCTGGGAACCCGCCCTTGCTTGCGCGTCGGTCCCTTCGCTCGGTGATGGTGGGTTTTGTCGAGATGCACGCACATACAGTGTAATGACATACTGTAGTGCTGTCTGTGTTTTGAGCTGCCAGTCTGTTTTGTGCACTCGTCCATTGCTATTGCCACTGCCACCTCCGAATCACGCACACTTGCACGATAATCTGCAGCACACTTGAAGCCAGCCCCGCCTCGTAGGGTGTGTCGGCAAGCACAATCAGAGGCACACAAGCTGTGAGGGACGCTTCAGTCTGGTACTTGTGCAGGTGCTGGTGCTTGTGCTGGTGCTGATTTGGTGTGTGCACGTGTGCTGATGTTGATGGGGAGGCGGCAGGTGAAGTTCGCGGACGGCAAGAGCTTCGAGGAGCACTTTGTGGCGCTCCTGAAAAAGCGCGGGTACGCCGGGAGGTACAAGAGCACGCAGTGGCAGAGGCAGCCGGTGTTCATCCAGAGCTTTGCGCCCGCCTCGCTGCGCAAGATGGGCAAACTCACCACCTCGCCCCTCGTGTTCCTCATCGACGACTTCAGCGTCGTCACCCAGGACACCAAGGAGGTGAGCACAGGGACGTGCCCCACGCACGCGTGGATGCGCGCACGCGCAGACACATGCATACATTGGCACGCGTGCTGGTCTCTTTTTTGCACGTGCGCCCGCCTGTCCCTCTTACTGTGTCCAAGTGTGCGCGCATTTGTGTGTGTGTATGTGTGTGATGTGTGTTTGGTTTTGGGCATGTGCTGACCTCTCTGTCTCTGCTTCCAGCTGGCGATGGCTCCTTGCTGACGGCAGACCCTCCTCCGGGTGCATGTGCGGTGCATGTGCGGATGCTGTGTCGTCTGTGTACAGACGTTTGCCCAGATCACCTCATCGGCCTACCTCAGGAGTCTTGCCAAGATTGGAGTGGTGGGCATTGGCCCCTGGAAGGACACAATCGTGGTGCCCAACACCACCACCAACGTACGTTCCCCACGCCCTCCCACGCTCTCTCTCTCCCTCTCTCCCTCTCTCTCTCTCTCTTTCTCTCTCTCTGCTGCCTGACAGCTGCCAGTCCTGCCAGGCTCCAACCCTTTGGAAGCTCACCTGCTCCTCCTCTTCAAGTGCTTATCGCATCCCATGACACTGTCCCTCCATGCTACTTGTGCTCCTCGTGCCAGCAAACGTGCATGTAAGGTGCCCAGTTTGCTTTGCTGTGGGTGCCGGGAGGGCGCTCCTTCGATTGCTGGCTACGGGCCATGCCATGCATCAGCATCGTGTACGCATGCGCACACGGCAATCGTGCATCACTGATGTGTTGACTGTTGTTTTTTCTCTGGGGTGGGGTGCAGCGTCTGACAAAGCCCACAGATCTCGTGTCGCGCGCTCACAAGCTCGGCCTTGAGGTCAGAATTTCCCACCAAGCCTGAGCCTGAGCCTGAGCTTGAGATCTGCCAACTTCTTGGTTTCATGTGACCGCCTCCCTCCACTGTTCGAATTCCCTCGCATTCATTCCTCCTCCAACGCAAACTTCTTCTGAACCTGATGAGTGTGTGCTCCTGCTTGCATGTATGCATGTGTTGGCCGGAGTAATTTGATGAGTATGTGCATATCGGTGAACCGTAGTGCACACAGCGCTCAGAGAGCCGAGCAGACTCCTTATTGGTGGTGTTGATAATGTTTTCTGGCTTTAGTAGCGACATGCCAGATTCCAGGTGGCAGATCCGTGAAAGAGTTACCTCCATTTTTTGTCAAGTCCATAGTAGCAGCAGTATGTCTTGTTTTCCTTGACGTCTACCTCCATTTTTTGTCAAGTCCATAGTAGCAGCAGTATGTCTTGTTTTCCTTGACGTCTTGCACTCATCCCATACCTATGTTCAGGTCGCTGTGTCATCCATGTTCCACCTGCTGCAGTCCAGGCCCTAACAATCAAAGCTTGTTTGTGTTGTCCTACGTCCTACCTCCACGGAGTGCAGGTGCATCCGTACACGTACAGAATCGAGAGCTCATACCTCAAGTTTGACTTCGAGCAAGACTACGTCAACGAGTACATGTGAGCTCTCGATTCTGCGTCATTTTCCTCCTTCCTGTTCCTGATGCCGTAGTACCGGATGCAACCTCTTGCCACATGTGTGTCTGCCATGGGATTTGAGAAAAGTTTCTAATATCATCCTCGCACTTGAGCCCTGCAGCTTCTGGACGAAGGAGGTGAAGATCGATGGCTTCTTCACTGACAACACAGGCTCGCTCAAGAAGTGGCAATATGCTAACAGCAGAGTCGTGGGCGAGACTAAGCCGCTTGAAGTTGTGCTCAGCCGCAATTTGCCTGCCTCTATCGCCCCTGTGAAGTCAGGCTAAGTAGGGCAATCTACTAAGGAACATAGATCCTCAATATATTGTGGGCCGGTGTTAGTTCTCTGTTGATTACCACTTGAGCATTTAAGCTATTTTCCTAAATAATGTTAAATTGTAGCTCAATTTAGTTTGTAGTATGGCATGTAGTATGGCACAAGTGCAAAGTTTACCAAGGCATATTTGCTCTTATGGTGAAGACTTCACCCATATCTTTAATGTACTACACTTTGTAGAGACTAGTGTCTTAATAAGCTTCCGAGCTTCCCCTCAAAACAATGTGCCATTTTAGCGTGCCTTGTAGTTTGAAACTTACAGATTGCAAGGTCAATCAAAATAATTTCATCTTTCACTCGACATAAATTGTTGACTGTTAGTTCACCAATTTAAAGGTAGGTGTGCCAGTGACTTGTTTCCGGAAAATTTGAATGTTTGCAACATGGAATGTTGCAAACCAAAGTTTGAGTTGTGTGAAAATTACAGATCTCACACGCGTCGACGCTTTGCTCGCCCCATCACAACCTTTCTAAATTGATTTATCAGCAAGATACTTGTGATCAAGGCGCTTTAGTTGCTTACATGTGTACATGAACTCTGACCTCCATACTGTGCAAGTAACAGCCATGCCCAGTATTGTTGTTTTTGGTACTCCAATGTGGATGAGCAAGAACCTGGAGAGATTCTCTGTATAACAACTCCGACAGGGCAAGAGCAAACAATTGTTTGAGTAGAGACGACTAGACAAGAATAGACCGCGCGCATCGTAGCATCTTATTGTTCCTGCTATTCTTTTCCATCATCATTAAATTTATTCTTCAATGCAAGTTGTCAAATTGCATAAATAGAATTCACCTCATTTGCATGCATGCCTTGGTTTTCTAAAGTGATACACATACCATAAATGGGTCGTTTATTTCAACCCCAATAACATTTTGAAAGTGGTTAAACGGCCTAAAATTGGTTGACATGATTATCGCTGGGGGTTGGCACCGAGAGGCATTGGATGGGGATGCAAACGGACCCACTTTGAAATCCCAATGCAAACTCCCAGCTAGGATGTGATCTTGGTAAATAAAATCATTAGAAGTCAGGAGTAAAGCCCCGGTTGGAGCAAGCTCTGAAATTTGAAGGTGAACAAAAAAGTCTTCTCTTGATGACGGTCTTTTAAAAGTGTCAAAAAAATGTCCAAAAAACCGACAATTATTTTGTGTTTTTCAATTACTATGTAAGATTCGACCACAAATAGACCACAATGTTGTTGTTTGAGATCTGAATCAAATTCCTAATACGTACGTGTGCATTAAACATCTTGATCTCGGCTTTACGAGACATCCATAAATCCCACCCTTAGGCACAAAATTTTGGAACACCATTTACGCCACACTTGGGCAAGTTTTCTTCATTACCCATTGAGATACAACTTCAACAATTAATCTTTCACGATTTTTTCACAAGAAAGCCCAAGAAAGGATTGTTGAAAAGATTGAAAAAAATTGTTGAAGTTGATTGTAGTCGCTCAAATATTTTACTTATTAGTCTATGTCTAAGGTAGTTGTCAAGCCAAAGATTTGAGAACATACAATGTGGTGGGCCATCTGATGTTCATCACCGTGTAAATTTCAAACACAAATGGACCACGGTGTTGTTTGGGATCTGAATCAAAGTTCTATTACGTATGTGTGCACTAATTTTTTTGGAATCTCGCGCTTTACGAGACATTCATAAAACCCACCCTTGGGCAAAATATCCAAACGCCATCCTTAAGTGGAATTCCTTTAATTACCCAATAAGGTACAGTTTCAACGACGACGGTCTTTCACGACTTTTCCACAGGAAAGCCAAAGCAATTTTTTTTCGAAAGGTTGATAATCTTGTTGAAGTTAATTTGAACTCACTTAAGTATTTCACCTATTGGTCTAAGTCTAATGTGGGTCACGTAAGACAATCTGTCTACAACTTTTTCTTGGCTTGACCGTCCACAACCGCTTTGCAACCATACACAATGTCAATCAAAAGGTAGTTGCGTTTTAAAAAACGTGTCAGACCAAAATTGCTATTTTTCGACTGCATGTACACAAGTTTTGCAAATTTATTAGTGTTTGGAGATATGTTATTATTGTAGACCAATTAAGAAGAATTAAAAACACAATTGTGCACTCCAATTGACAATTTTAACCATAGTTGACAACATGACTCTCAAACTTGAAAATCAACTTGAAAGTGTCAAAGGGGTTGTTTGATATATAAACATCTAGATTTCACTTCACTTTTGGGATTACAAACCTATGACTATAAAAAAAGAACGTCAATAATTGGTGTCAAGAGCACTTTCTAGCGACTAATTGCTAGTAAGTCGTTGGGAAAAACCATATATTTCGTGTCGTGTCGTAGACCGTTTTTCAAATTGAACAAATAATTTGACACATAACGTTTGCACAGTACGACTTGCATTTGGAAATTTGAGAAGTGAAAAGTCATAAACATTTTAAGAAGTTGCACCCACTCAGAAGATATTCCACCAAAACCTTTAGGTGCTTGATCGAAAATGTCTTAGACAATGTCTAGGTGCTCTCGTGCAATTTTTAGATGTGAAAGTGGTACAACTTCTCACTAAGACTGTTTTTGTAACTTTGTAGCAACAGCAGGGCGTCTGTGAAGAGCACTTTTGGGAGGCGTAGCTACCATGGACACAAGCAGAAGCCAAGGTGAATCCTAAAGAGTTAGATAGAGCATTCTCAGACATAGTTGAAATGCCTGGGGTTTCCGACAAGTTAACATCTACACGCGCGGTTAGGGCCCGGCGTGTACAACGGACAGCAAAGATTCTCATTCGTAGTTTGCTTGTGAAAAACAGCTTCCGTAGTTTCTCCCTTTATTAGTGTTATTAATAAAAGGGCCCTTAATAAAAATGACTCGGTAAGGTGGTTGCTGTACACCAGGAGTACACACGCGGGATGGACGGACGACACGCACAGCTTGGTCACACTTGGCCCTATTTCGCCTCGTGCTTTGTCGGCGGGGACGTGAACAGTCGTGAGCTCAACAATAGTCTGGGAAAAAGGTACTTGGCCCACTGAAATCGTCTTGATCGGAAGGACGAGCTCAGGCCAGCTGTGGCGCCTCGTCAAGCCCCCTCCGAATAGACTTATTCCATTTGACCGCATTCTTCCTTTTCGTCGCTTTTTTTAGCAAGTGCCCAGTTGCTAGTGAGAGAACAACTTCACTCCGTGACTCCCAAGTTGTGCTCACTGGGCACTGCAGCTGACAGCAGGAGACGCATTATTCCGCAACTACAGGTACTCGAGCTTTGTTAGAGCGACAGTCTGGACCAAGGCTGACCCTGGGTGGTATCCCCCAATTTACAAAACGTACTTTTAAGAGATCGCTCACTTTGATCTGGGCATCGCTGCCTGATCACCATCCCGTAGGAAAGTGGGTCGTTGTTAACGTAGAAAGCGACTAGGAACACGGACTTAGTGCGTGAGACTTCACATTTTCCTGCAAGTGCTCTGATCTGGTCCGGGGGCACTTTTTTGCTGGCCGTATGGCTTCAATCAGCAGCAGTTTTGCTGCTGATAAAGCTCTTGCCCAGATCAATCGCCTGAGAACCAGATCTGGCTCACAATGCAGCAGGAGCTCCATGGGATGCTACAGCGGCCTTCGTTTTGTACCTCATAAAGGGACCCAGGCTGTATCTATAAAAAAAGCCAAGGCAAAAAAAATGGGTGTGGTGTCGATGACGCTAAGCATTCCTGATAGAACAACTTTAGACGAGATACTTGAAAATATTGATGATCCTGAAGAAGCAGAGTTACGGAAGCGTTACTGGCTTCCTCATGTCACTGATCTTATGCCTACCTTGGAGCCTATGTCTTCCAATTTTTGTACTAAGACGAGGTAAAAACGGCCGCTATTGTTCCAGATGTCTCCCTTTCCTAAGCACCTGGAGGGATTTGGCATTGTCTCGAACACCCTCACTTTTGGTTTTCAGTCAGCTTTGACAATTATCACTTGTCATCAAAACCTTAGGGTCATGCTACCTATAAATTGCTGCAAACGGGAGAAAAGGTGCCATTGGCTCTTGGTTGCTGCTGGAAGTAGTATAGGGCTCTTTACTTCGATGGAAGTTTACTTGAGAATATGGATGTGGCAAGTGACCACTTTGCCTCTCGTTGCAGTTGTCCCTTACCATATACACGAAATGGAAGCGCAACAGATCCGGAGTTGCAGGAACTTGGTACCAGCTCACTCTTTGTCCACGACAATGACAAAGTGCTACTTAAGGTGAGGAAGATATGTAAAAGAAAGAACGAAATGTGAAATATCAGTATTCATGCTTTGGGTTGGATTGTGATAAATGAGACCAGTGCCATGCACAATAGGATGTTCAAGGGCGTAGGAGTTTTCTCTTTCTTTGCAGCGGTGTAAATGTACGCGAGCTATCAGAGCATAACTAACGTACATAATATCCGATTCTTGGCCTGTCAAGGTGTTCCTGGTCTTTAAGCTGCATTGCTATTCCCGTTGATTTGTATATTCTTGAAAGTGGTTCTGTGTACGTATTTGAACTTTTGGTGGACTCTATTCTTGTTATGATATTGGCCTGGTGGCAGACCATAAAGTATTCACATCCTATGACTGCTGGAGCCGAGTGTGCCGATGATTGTGACTTCCAGCACCACTGGTAAGAGCTCTATATGGGGTTATGTTGCCAATTAATTTCATATTGTCCAGATATATGCAGTAAGCTGCATGTCTTGGCTGGGCAGTTCTTAAATGTACCCAGAGCATAGACACCACTGCATTTGCCTGCTAGAAATTATTGGAAAGGAGTAAGGGCCATATGCAAGTATCACAAACAATACTTTGCAGTCAAATCTCACAAGCTCTAAGTGTGTACTTATGTAGCTGCTCTTGTTGAAAATTGCAAATCAGTGCCTAATGCTGGCTTTGCAGGTTGGTGAGAGCGGGGCCAAGACCAAGGATATACTTCAAACCTTATGAAGTAAAAGCCGCCATAGTGACATGTGGAGGGTTGTGTCCTGGACTTAACGACGTCGTGCGCCAGGTGTGATTATTTTTTTCAGTCTTTAAAGCACTCGTCGCACATAAGCAGCTTACAAGTGCTCTGGATGTTGAAATGTAGTATCTGCATTTGACTTTGTCGTGATTGGCAACACACATCAATTTATATCTGAAAGTGCAAATGTGGCTGCGGCTTGATGGAAGCAAGCAACCAGCCATAAACTGGATAACTTCAACAGCTACTTATTGATATTGTGAGCTCTTCTCTTACAGATTGTGATGACCTTGGACACATATGGTGTCAAAGACATCTTGGGCATCAAGTATGGTTTTAGGGGTTTCTTTGACAAGGAACAACCTCCAGTGAAGGTCAGTCTTCTACACTTCATAGCTGATGCCACCACCACTGTCACCCTTGAGCATATTGATGCGTAGGATTCAGTGACCACGTGTAAAGACCCAAGGTCTGAGCAAGTAATCAGTGAGTTTTTGCATTCCAACTCTGCTATTGCTAAATGAAGGTGATTTCAAAGTTGTTAAGTTTCTGCAATTACTTGATAGGTATACATGGTGTTATAGCCTGTTACAAGCAGCCCTCTCCCCGCCTGAATGCACTCCTTCCAGTTCATAGTGATGTGATCCTCACACACCCTAATGCGTGTCAAACAGCTGACAAGGGAGTTGGTGGAGCACACCCATCTCATGGGTGGAAGCATTCTTGGTGTCTCCAGAGGCGGCTCAGCCACTGCCAACATTGTGGATAGCATGCAGGTGCCCTTGCCTCTCCCCCACCCTCTTTTTTACCCTAACTCACGTACACAAATACCATGTGCAGACATTTGATACCTCCTGCAACACTGCACGTGACCCGCTTTGCCCCTCTGATTACCTTCATGAAGGCACCCTCGTGAAGTTGGGTTCTCTTAGCGTATGACAATATATTGCTTTAATAGCAGATAACAAGGGCAGGGAAAAAGCCCAAGGACCTTCCCTCACCCTGCTAGGGGTGACTTTGAACCAAGACGTGCCATACCTGTCCGTACAAGGTACTCTAGCTGAGAGATTTGTTGTTCCTTCTTGCGTGTTCCAGGAGATTGGCATCAACATGCTTTTTGTGATTGGTGGCAATGGCACCCATGCCGGGGCGCACGCTATCCACGAAGAGGTAAGGCTACAACATCCTATTCTGTTTCCTTTTGTGCGGGCTGGGGACTGATCTTATGTGACCCCCTTGCGCGAGCCACTTATGAGGTTTCCTTAGGGTCACAAATTAACCAAGTCTACATAATAATATTGCTTAGTCATTACTACTGGGTGTCTGACTGGTTCTGGACACTCGGAATGTTGTCAAAGCACAGTCACCTGTCATGGCTGAGCGTTGCTTCCACCAAAACGGTTCTTTTTCTTCTCTGGAGTGTGGGCTAATCATCAGTAGTGTCTTCTTTGCCAACTTGACTAAGAGTGTCTTGTCCCCGATCGAGCACATTACACTCAATGGAGATCGGTTTGGTCCCATAGCATTTGCATGATGGTTTCTCCTCTCTGCTGATGGCAGTGTCGGAAGCGAGGCCTTGTGGTGTCCGTCGTGGGCGTGCCAAAGACTATCGACAACGACATTCTTCTCATGGACAAGACGTTCGGGTTTGACACAGCCGTGGAGGAAGCCCAACGAGCCATCCAGGCCGTGTCTATTGAGGTGATCCTCCTGCTCCTCCTCCTCCTCCTCCTCCTCCTCCTCCTCCTCCTCCTGCTGCTGCTGCTGCTGCTGCTCCTGAGGCAGGCGCTGCTGCTGCTCCTGAGGCAGGCAAGGTGACGTACTTTCACGCTTTAGGTGACACAGTTGGAAAGTGGGGGCTTGGTATGCGTGACTTGCTTGTGAACGGGTACCAAAAAGAATCGGAGTGCGGACGGTGCGTGCAGGCTGGTGTCCGGTTCTTACGAACTGCGTCTGCGGACGTGGGTTGTTTGGTAGCAATTGTTATAGCTGGTAAACGGCAGCAGTCCAGGGGCTGTGAAAATCTTGGGTCCCCCGCTTTGCTCCAATGCTGACATTGTGCACTACCTCTTGTGTTGCTGGCATTTGTGAATAGGCAAAGAGTGCCTACAAGGGAGTGGGGATTGTGAAGCTCATGGGCCGTCAGAGTGGCTTCATTGCAATGCATGCCAGCCTGGCAAGTGGCCAAGTGGACATCTGCCTTATTCCCGAGGTCGGACTTCTTGCCAAGTTCAGCTCATGCCTTGCTGCGGTTCTTTGAAAGAGCTCGACATTTTCTGCTGATAGTGTGTGAGCTTCCAGCAGGTGGATATTAAGCCACCAAGAATGCGGGCATGAACAGCATTTTTGGTGAAGCATGGGGATTACGGCAGCACAGTACCAGCTCATGCTGCACTATTTATTCGTCGGTTCCATTCGCAGCGTTGAACGGTTACTTTGTCCGTTGCCTGCTCTTTGTGGCCTATTCGCCATCTGCACTGTTGTTGAGGGCCCATGGTGTTAAGGAGAAGCACTCCTTGACATGTATATCTTGCTTGCTGTGCGGTGTGAGCAGGTGCAATTCGGGCTCTCCGGCCCAAATGGTGTGCTACAGCATCTGGAATACCTGTTGGAGCGTAAGGGCTACGCCATTGTGTGCATTGCGGAGGGTGCTGGCCAGGTGTGCCTCCCTCCTCTCCCAGTCTCCTGCTGCGACCCCCCCCCCCAACCTCCTCAACCTGCCCCCCCTTTCTGTTCAAGTATCAGGCAGTGCTGTTGAAGGCCCTGAAGGTGATTAAGTTGAGTTCTTCAAAGATATGCCATTCTTCCCAACCCCATCTGCTTATTGCAGCTTGTTGCTAACTCTTCCCAGCCGAGGTGCAGGCCCTGGTGTTGCGCAAGCAAGGGGCATTGTTGCCGACAAACTCTGTGTGTAATGTGTGCAGTAGGAGCTGGTCCCTTCGACGCGCTGCATGTCATGCAGAGCCTGTGCCAGTCAATCTTGTTATTCATGTGGCTAGCACCAAGCACATGCTTTGTTAGCATATTGTACATCTGACTTGGCTCAGCATGCGTGTCCTCCCTGTGAACCAGGAAACCGCAACTGAGGCTCCCTGGTACCTTTGTGTGTAACAGGACTTGCTGCACAAGGAGGACAACAAGGACGCGTCCGGCAATCCTGTGCTGGCGGACATCGGTGTGCACCTGCTCAAGGAGGTCTGTTCCACATACTCCTCATACCCACCTCAACTGTCCACATTCTCGTATTGACTCTCAGATCTCATCATCAGGTCAGTAGCTGCCTATTTGGGCGGCCACGTCCAATCTGTGGCCAAACAGAGACTCTTCGGGAAGAATGGGACTCCTCTGACACAGGGGAAAGCACGCCTTCTGGGCGGCAGGCTTGCCAGATCGGCTGTCGATTGCATTGGGCGTCGTTGTGTTGCCTCCCATTCAGATGCTGCAGCAACAAAATATTAACTTCCACTTGTGGCATGCCACTGTAGTTGCACCATTCAAGCTCTCATGGACTTCCTGTCATGTTTGTACGGGACATTGTTTTTTAATCATTATGAGATCTATGAAAGTTTGCAGGTCAGATGGAAGTGCTTTAGTAAAAGACACGTGAATCATCTGCTTCTTCTGGGTTGTGCGAGTATGATGTAACTTTTGCGAAAGGCACCTTCTTTCATACAGGAACCAAGTACCGTAAAGCTTACGTGGGGTCCAAATGTGCATTTGTGCCGGCGGTGCAGACGAAGAAGCACTTCAAGCAGCGGGGAAAGATGGTGGATGTGAAGTATGTAGATCCTACTTACATGATCCGAGCGTGCCGCTCCAACGCCTCCGACAGCATTGTTTGCGCAGTGCTCGGCCAGAATGCGGTGCTTGCTTTTTCCACCTTCTGCTGCTTGCTATTGCCTATCACGTTACTTCTGGACCTCGTCTGATGTTTCTTCCTTAAAGCTTAGCATGACTACTTATGCTTTTTCTCCATTGTCCTCGTTCACTTGTAAGCAAACCGCACTCCATATGTTTGTTTGTTCTGAGGTTGGTCAGACACTGTGGAGCTTTGTTTGTACTTCGCAACATTTGAGTTACGAGTATTTAGGTGTTACTGCAAGCTGTTCATTTTGCAGGTGCACGGAGCATTTGCTGGATACACGGGCATCACGGTGGGTCTTGTGAACAATCACTACGTGTACGTGCCCATTCCAGAAGTCATCAGATTTCCTCGCAGTGTGGATCCCAACGGCAGGATGTGGCACCGGTGTCTCACTTCCACAACCCAGCCTGATTTTGCGCACACCTAAGACTAGGACCCTGGGGGGGCACGTGGCACGATCGTAGATTCAGACAGGATGGTGTTGCATGAGTCATGCAACGGATAAATACGTGGCCCCTAACATGATATTGGCCTGGAAGCGCTCACGATGTGTAGAGGAGGTGTAGCACTGTATGCACCTGACTAAGGGCTTGTGAAATTAGCATATAATTGCTGCGGCAAGTCAATATAAGTTACTGGCATACTTATAAGGAGGGAGCCGCAACCTGCATATTGCAGGTCAGGTGTACAATATAACTGGAGTGCGTACGGTTCGAATCAGGACTGCCATTTCCAGTTAAGGCCTTTTCTAGGAGGGCAGGGGGCATGTGTCGAGGAGTTCGTAGTTCTTGGGTTCGTATATAACCATCTATGCATTTATATTTGTTAGGTAAGCAGGGTGGGACATGCGTCTGGGGGATTAAGAGTGAGGCAAACTATGTCCTCCCATGATCAAATGAGGCAAGGAAAATTACAGCAGGTGCTGGAATCTATGTTTCAACATGTGGGTACTTCTGCAAGGCGAAGGGGAGGATGCGTGGTTTCCAAATGCTACTTTGAGATACATGTAAGGTACGAGCATTGATTCTGGGCTCTTTTGTGTAACGCAACATAACCTTCAATTGTATCCTACTTATAAGCTCTTTAAGCCAGGTTATAATCGCGGTAAGAAATTAATGCCTAAATTTCTTTCATTATATCCTCTCAAAGCTTAAAGTTCTTTTTGTTCATAATGGGTGCATGATAGATAATTGGCACTCAGGTACATACTTGACTAACACATGATTGAAAGCGGATGCGTAACAAGTGGGACATCGTACAACAGGACTTGAATGAGTTCATTGCTTACAGGAGCACCAGAAATGATGGTCTAGTACACTCTTACCTAAATTTGAAAAGGGCTTTGACTGATCAAGATTGGAAAATAGTAGAGGTTCCGCCACTACCAATTCTGAGATTGTTACATGATCTCAGGTCCGTTCTACGTTTCCCAACTGCTTGCAATACTAGATGCCCCTTTTGCAATACAGGGTCCAAAATTGCTAGTAGCCTAGCTTGTCGAAGCACAGAGTCCAACTGGCAACATCAGCAAGCACGTCTGACGCACACTTCACGTTCATTTAAGAGCGTGGACATCGCTCTACTGCCTAAGAAAGTAGAGATAAAGGCGTCACATTTGAGCTTGTGACAAGCGCGTCCGCCACATACGCTGGACTGGTTTGAGCAGATACTGGCATTGTTCCTCGTTGCTGGATTGCTTCCTCCAGCGCAGGCCCAAGCGAATGTGCGTGCTACCGCTTATTACATAAGTAGTATAATAGTAATATGTGACTATGTTGAAGGCATAAGGCGTCAGTATGTGTTACTTCTGCGTGTAAGAGGTGCCAATGGCATCAATGTTATACTGTCACATGTCGCAGTCATCGATGAGGGTCCCTATGGGCTCTCCGCTCAAAGCCTTGGTGATGTTGCCAGGCGTGTGGAGATTGAAGACAACAACTGCACAACCAGACAGCCGGGAGAAGTGCACAAGGAGGCATAAGCTGGACAAATAAGGGCGGAGAGAGCTCCAGTGGGGCACTTAACCTCTGCTGCAAGCAGCACCCGTGACGTGCAGAGAGAAGAAGCAGCCCATGGCTTCTGAAGAAAGTGAGAGAGAGGAAGAGAGAAGAAGAGCAGCTCCCTGCAGTCCGCTGCATCAACTGCAATATTAAATGCAGAGCACGCACAGAATGAGCGCACCAAGTTTCAGGTCAGAGCCCGTGCAGACAAGGCATGTAGTGGTACGCACACTCCAACAGGGACTTCAGCACCCTTGGCCTCAGACACAATGTGCTCATGCACATGCTCACGCAAACACACATTACAAAAAGACACACACACACATACTCATGCGTGAGGGGCCACAGCAGCAGCAGTGTCGCCAGCCTCTTTGGGCCTGCCACGCGCGATAATTATTTAGAACTATACTTACTAACTTTAGAAACACTACTGCTGCGGAACAGACATCAAGTTGGGCTCATACGTTCGAGACATGCAGAGTTACCACCACACGGGGACAGCCAGGCGTGTCTACATATGCATAAGAGCCCCGAATGAAGGAAGCAGAGTCCCCTCCCGCCCACACCTCCAGCCGTCTGTCACCCCGCCACTATTGCATTTTTGCCATGCCCTGAGCCTGACCCTGAGCCTGAGTTGCACAAGAAACCGGCCAATGCAGACAGTCCGAGCAGCTGTACGTAGCACGCCAAAACTCTGCGTCTGTCGTCTGGTACTGGGCTGAGCTTGCTGGCAAAAGATCGAGAAAGGGAGGGATGGAGGGACGACCCCGGGGGGGGGAGGAGTGGGCGGCTGCTGACCCGGGATGCGGTTCTGCTGGCACAGCGTGATGGCTGTGATGTCCATGACGGCCAGCTGCTTGCTGTGCACCTCCCGGTGCGACAGGTGGTGGAACAGCCTGGCGGCGGGGTTCTTGCGGGGGTCGCTGTCGTACACGCCTTCCACGTTGGTGGCCTTCAGCACCACCTCCGCGTTGACTGCATGGGAACCAGCACGGGGCGCAGCAGCAGCAGCAGCAGCAGCAGGCACCGCGTGGGTGCGTCAGGACACAATCGATGACTCGTGCTCCATGCTGCCCTCCATGATGCGGCCACCCTAGGGAGGGTGACAGTGGGCTGAGCAAGCATGCGCACATGCATACATGCAAAGAAGGGACTAACAAGAGATGCGTGCACACAAGCACAGATCCTGCTTCATTAAGACACCTGCCTGCCGTGTTGTTGATGGGGGGGGGCTAAAACCAGGAGGGGTGCGGGGCTGCGCGGGGGGGGGCAACACTTTTGACAGCGGGCTCCGGTGCACAGGCGTTTCGGTCTTTAGTTTCTCTCTGGTTTTGCTTTCTGCGGGGTCTAGAGGCCGCGTGAGGAGGACACAACGATGAATGTAGGGCTCTGGGGGACTTGTGACCCCGTAAGTGGCTGGAATAATGTCATCCACTAAAACTATCTGTGAGCTGACCCGTGCGCCTCATCCATGAGGGAACACTGCTGAGCTGGCAGACAACAGGCCTCCAATGAGGCCCCACCTGTTGCGAATTTCGATCTCCTTATCCGCATCCCTTGTTCTTCTCCTCTCCCTCCCCCCCTCCCTCCCTTCCTCCCTCCCTCCCTCCCTCATGCGCTCAGCTTCCCCTCCGCGCCTTCCTTCCCGCCTCATGGGCCTGTGCCGAGCGAGTACTCACTTTCAGCCGCCCGGAGGGCAGCCGCGGAGTCAGTGGTGAAGAAGGGGTTGCCGGTGCCAGCTCCAAAGATGACCACGCGGCCCTTCTCCAGGTGGCGAATGGCGCGGCGTCGGATGTAGGGCTCGGCAATCTCCGCCATTTTGAAGGCGGTCTGCACGCGCGTGGGCACGCCGATGCTCTCCAGCGACGCCTGCAGGAAGATGGCGTTCATCACCGTCGCCATCATCCTGCCGCCCGGCCATCGCCCGCACACACGCACGCACCGCGCAAGCACGTACGCACGCATGCGTGCACCGGAAAATCAGGACAGGAAACAGCAGCAACCCCAGCCCCCTCCTCCCCTCTGCACGCACTGATCCAGACAACGGCGTCATTGTCTAGCAGACCTGCAATGCGATGCTGACACACGTGCTGCTGGGTCATCTTGCCCTGGAGGAGGAGGAAGAGCCCGCAGGCTCCAAAAGCTCCAGGGCAGGGGCAGACCAGCTCATGCATGCCGCAAGTCAGCCAGTCAGTAAGTCAGTCAGTCAGCCGCTCAGCATCTGGTGCTCCCTCTGCTGCTTCTCATCGGCGCCTGCTGGCCCCTTCCCTGCCCTCCCCTTCCCAGACCTCCTCGCCCCTTGCCCAGCATTTATTTGGAACGGCTCTGCCAGCTATGCAAGGGGAGCGCCTGGCAGAGTCGTTTGAGCGAGGGCGAGGGTGAGGGTGAGAGCGCGGCGGCAGCAGAGGCACACGCGGGCATGCACGTACCCAATGTGGTCCGCCGAGGCTCTGTCGAGGCCGCTGGCGCCGGCCCACGCCGCGCCCCTGAAGAAGTTGCCACCTCCCACCACAATCGCCACCTGTTGCCCGTCGCGCACAGATAGCACAACAACCCGCACGACAGCGGTCGCCAGCGCAGCACCTCGCACGTCAGCCTCCGTGAGTCTCCCCAGCAAATCTCTGACGATACCCAAACCGTAACCCTCATCATTATTCCCAAATCCCGGCCCCTTGCCCCAGCCCTCCTGGCAACACTGCATGACTTTCGTTGGTCACACGCACACGCACACACACACACACACACACATGCACCAGCCTCTCTTCCCACACTCCTTCAGATGCAAGGCCAGATGAAGCCCCCGCTCACAGGCACAGTGATGCCACTCCCCCGCTGCCGCAGGCTAGGCGGCTCGCGGCAAGCGCGCGTCAGGTAGGGGGCTCGAGACGGGGCTACATGCTGCGACACCGGGCCCACATAGCTCTCCTGAGTGCCACCTGTCTACTCCCCGACCAGCTGCCAGATGGATGCCTACACCCATACTTTTACATTGTGGTCTTGTCATGCTCTAGCTTCTTCAGTCGGGATAGACCATGCTGAGACACGAGCGCGTCATGCATGAAGCCCACCCTGGCCTTCTTCTTTGCACGCTCTCAAACGCCCCCAACCACGGCCCCTCGTGTGCCGCCGCGATGGCGCCCCCTCTTCCTCCTCTACCCCCCCAGCAGTGTGACGTTTGCAAGAGGAAGCACAGCAATCAGCCGAGACGTCGGTCAGGGCTGAGCGGCAACACCTCTCTGAGAGGCAAGCTCACCATGCAAACAACGAGGGGGAGTGTTCGGCCCAATGGGCGGGCCAGGGCGGGGACAGGGGCAGGGGACAGAGGAGAGGCGTTGGCACGGGGGTAAGGCAGGGAGAGGGAGAGGGAGAGAGGAGCACCTCAACGCCGAGGCGGGTGATGGCCGACACTTCGCGCGCGATCGACTCCGTCACCTGTGGCACAGCAGCCCTCCCCCGCCTCCCCCCCTCGGCAGCCACCCAGCCAGGCAGGCAGACACGCGGACAGGGCGAGAGTTTCCTTCAGGCTAGCAGCACTACTACTGGGAAGAAGCACAGCCATGCAGCACTTTGCTAGGACTGGCCGGGACTGGATCCTGCCAGGCTCCCCGAGGCCCCAGGGTGGAGTGACAAGTGGCACAGGATCTCCAACAACAAGCTTGCCTGCGTCAGTGATCAAACATTGACCACTCATCCGTCACACCCTCAATCCCCCCCCCCCCCCCCCCCCCCCCCCCCCCCCCCCCCCCCCCCCCCCCCCCCCCCCCCCCCCCCCCCCNCCCCCCCCCCCCCCCTCACTCGCTTCCAGTGTCTCTCAAGTCAGCAGCGCACAGGCACTCAGGAGGGGAGCTTGGACCAGGAGTGCTTATGTAGGCCACGTCGTCATACCTTCGGGTCAATGTTACAGCTGCCATCTCCCGCCAGAGCTTCTCCACTAATTTTGAGTAACACCCTCCTCCAACGTGGACAAGAAGGTATCGGCAGAGGAGGAAGTGAAGCTGTCCCTGGTCCTTTATGGCCTCTGCAATGGACAATCATGGAAGGTGAGGACTATTCTCAGCAAGAGAGTAAGCTGCACAAGTCACGGATTTACAACCTGCTAGCGGTAAGGCTATCGAGTCGAAACGAAGACGCCAGTTACGTCAAATTACCTCCCTTTGGTGCCGGGCGTGACTGCTGCCCCTGCTGCAGAGCTTTCCGCACTTCCAGACAAGTGTTGAAACAGTGGATGGGCATCAGAGGGTATGTCCTCAACGATTTCACCAGGTCTATGGGATACTAAAACACCCACTTCTTCAACCACATTCTTGTTAATGGCCTTCCGCCTCCAGTTTTTTCCATAAGAAACTGATTCCTGTCCAAAAGGTCCTCCACTGGTGTCTGGCGACACATAAACGCCGCGTGAGAACGCGCTTCGAGAATGTATTTGTTTGCGTATCGACGCGGATGAAGACGAAGAAGCAGAAGCGCACGATCTTCTTCTCTCCGCTGCAATCAACCCCTCACCGCCGAGCTCTTCCCTGCCAATGATTCTCTCCCCAAGCTGCAGAACGGCCGTGCTCAGGTGTGTTGCAGTTGCATTTGCTGCCATGGCAAGCATACCGGCAGTAACGCCTTTGCTACAACGCACTCTGACGCTGCCGCAGTTTCTACATGCACATCAAGCACGCTTCATGCATGAGGGAGCAATGCAGTGGAAAGAACCAGGGTCCAGACTCCAGGAGGAACTGAGAGTAACATGCAGAGGGAAGCTATAGGGGCAGGCTAGAATGGGCTAGAGGAGTACATTCGCCCAGCATTCGCCGAACACTCGAAATGTACACGCACCTACGCGGCTCCTTTGGCCACCTTAGGCCAGCCTCAAAGCTGCCTCTAGTGATACCAGGTCAGCAGCAGGGCAAGCAGCATGACATGCACACGTACGGGTGCCAAGTCATGTGGACTGGGTACGGACGGTAGAAGTTTCTTCAGCCGCCTGCAGCCGCCAACACCAAGCGCAGGACTTTTCAGATCACTTTAGAGTCTAGACTGATGCCTGACGCTGGCCAGTTGGCCTGAATTGGCCAGCATATTCAAGCATATTGGCAATAAAGCGCGGTGATCGAACAAAACATGAATAGTGCGCCTTTCATTTAGGCAGGTTGAAGGAGTTTCTAAATTGGTGAAGAAAAAGGGGGGGGATATAAATAAACAAAATGGGAGCGAGCTCAGAAATAATATGGTCCATGAAGGTGAAACATTGTGCATGAGTACTCGCAAAAAAGTGGTGCGAAGGGCTTGGGTGCAATGTAAGAAGGCCCGGTTATGGTTTTAGACTCTAAGCATTGAAGAGTAAACTTTTCTCAAGAAGCAACAACCCTCAGCAAGCCCGTTCTAAGCTGAGCAAGGCTGAAGAAGTATACAGCAGCCAATGGATCTTCGCAGCCAATAGCAGATCGAGCCATAGCCAAGAGCTCTTAACAATGATTAACGACCTGATTGGCAAAGGTGCATCGGCAAAGGTGCATTGGTGATGAAAAATTGATGTGATTAGCTCAGCATAAATTGCTTATAGATCCATTGTATAACCCCCCATTCATTCACACAATTAGTAAGGGGTTATAGCTGGAAAGGAAAAGAAGGTGTGCACCTCCTTTTCCATCACGCTTGATGAGCTCTACAATCTTAACAAGAAAACCAATATGCAAAATGTAACATCTATGATTTGTGAGCGCCACGAAGATGACATCACTAGTTGTCAACTACATTAAACAGGTCTGTTATAACCCCTTTCTTTCACATGAGGTAGTGTATACTCCATCTATTGTTGTTGTGACACATCGCTAAGATATGAGACTCAAGCGACGTGGCTTCTGCAGTCACGTTTTGAAATGTGCAGAGTGCAACTATGCACGAGATACGTGAAGAGATTTGATTAAAGTCACGAGTTAGAGGTCAGACTGCTCCCTTGCCCCATGACTTGCAAAGACTTGGAAAATGATTACATGACACTTGACAGCAATAGGCTAGAGAAAGCAACTGCAAATGTGACTGAGCACCGAAAGAAGGAGCATGTCCATGGCCCCGTTTACCAAGTGCACCTCGCAACACCCTCCGCAATGGAGCAAGCGCAAGCACGCATTGTCGCTTTCTACCCCGTGGCCTACTAGTTCATCGTGCACAAATATATTTGTTCCACTGCCAGATCCGCTAGCACGCACGCCAGGATGAGCAGATGGTGAACAGAGGCCAAGTGTCCCTCTCCAACTACCATTATGCCAACACATTCCTCTACTCCCCGCCTGACGGCAACAGCTTGGCCACGTTTTTGAGGTTGCCCGAGCTCTTAGACACGGCCATCTTGCGCAGCGAGGCCGCCTGCTGCGGCAGCGTCTGGTCCACGAAGCCCGAGAACCGGCTGGCGGGCGCCGCCAGGAGCTCCGCAGGCGTGCCCGACTCCGCCAGCCGCCCGTCCTCGAGGAGCAGCACCTTGTCGCTGTCGATGATGGTGTGCAGGCGATGCGCGATGGTGAGCACCGTGCAGTGCCGGAAGGCGTCGCGGATGGTGGCCTGGATGATGGCGTCGGTGGTGCCGTCCACGTTTGAGGTGGCCTCGTCCAGCACCAGGATGCGCGTCTTGCGCAGGAGCGCGCGCCCCATACACATCAGCTGCCGCTGCCCCGTGCTCAGGTTGGAGCCCCCCTCGGTGATCTCCGCGTCCAGCTTGCCCGGCAGCGCCTCCACGAAGGCGCGCAGGCCCGCGCGCTCCAGCGCCTCCCAGAGCGCCACGTCGCCACCGGCGCCGGCGCCGGCGCCGGCACCTCCAGCGGCCTCGGCCTCGCGGAAGGGGTCCAGGTTGTCGCGCACGGAGCCCGAGAACACGACGGGGTCCTGCGGGACGAGCGCCAGCCGCGAGCGCAGGTCGTGCAGCCCCAGGGTGGAGACGTCCACGCCGTCGATCACGATGCGCCCGCTCTTGAGCTCCATGATGCGGTACAGCGCCATCATGAGCGTGGTCTTGCCGCACCCCGTGCGCCCGCACACGCCCACCTTCTCGCCGCCCTCGACGGTAAACGACAGCCCCTTGAGCACCGGCTCGAGGTCCGGGCGGTACTGCACCACCACGTCAACGGCCGCGATCGCGCCGGCAAACGGCCAGCCGGGCGGCGGGCGGCAGCGCTCGACAACGGTGGGCGCCTCGGGCGGCAGCTGCGTGTACTCGAGCACCCGCTCGACGGAGTTCATCTCTGTCTCAATCTCAGCGTTCATGCGCACCATCCAGCTCATGTAGCTCGTGATGGAGAAGGCGTTGGTGAGGGCCAGCCCCGCGAAGGCCGCGTCGAGCGAGCGCGTGGCCACGCAGAAGAAGCCCGTGGCGAAGACGGCGAGCGCGCCCAGCATCTCGAGGCGCAGCCCCAGCCAGCGGTTGGCGGTGACGCTCGCAAAGTAGGCGCGCGTGCTGTCGTCCAGGCGCGCGTCGTTGAGCGCCGCAAAGCGCGCCTGCTGCCGGAACGCGCGGATCGTCGTGAGGCCCTGCACCGTCTCGCCGAAGTGCGCAAAGATGGGGCTGCGCGCGAGCGCGTCCAGGCGCTTGAGCTCGCGCGAGGTCGCCAGGTAGAAGCGCTGGATGCCGTAGTACACACCCAGCAGCGGCACCATGGGTACCACAAACAGCGGCGTCACTACCGTGATGAGCCCAATCGCAAACACCACCTGCGCGCGCGCGGAGAGATAACACACACACACACACACACACAGTCACAAGCGCGCAACGCGGGCCAGGCTGCGTCGGAGCTCTGATTGGCTGGCGTGCACTGAATACTAGGCGGAGGGGGGGCAGACTATGCACATTTCTTTGCATGGCTTGCGCTGGGCTCAGCGGCGCTGGGCTCAGTGGCGAGTGGGTGGGGCCAAGGCGAGGCTTTGTGCGCAACTGTGCACAATGTGCCCCCGCTCAGAGGATGAAGCAGAAGTAGCAGCTCCACGAAGAAAGTCCCAACAATGTTCCGGACAGCAACTACAACCCAAAAACCCGCCATACTGCAACCGAAGATCCACAAGACCCTCAGTTCAAGTGTGGAGAGGGAAAGCAAGGCGGGGGGAGAGGCGGGGGGAGAGAGGGCGGAGAGGGGGGAAGGGTGAAAGGA
>WELA01009535.1:525358-547678 GCA_009602735.1 Mesotaenium endlicherianum | reverse complement strand
TCGAGGGGTGGGGGTGGGGGTGGGGGCGGGGTGGTGCTGCGAGTGGGGGTGGGAGGGGGGGTGGGATGGGAATTACCTCGAGAAGCTTGGTGTAGCCCCCAAAGAACAGTCTGGACCACAAGCTGGGCTTCTGCAGAGAGGAGGGCCCAGAAGCCAGGCTCTGGTACTCAGCCCCCCCCTCTTCTGGGCCGTTTCTCTCACTCATCTTGGCTGCTGCTGGGAGGCGTGCTCTTCGTGTTCAGGGGATCACGACCCTAGCTTGCCTCCTCGCCAAGCTATGTGCTGCCTTGGCCTTTCTGGAGGGCTTTTCGAAAAGAAGCTTGTCAAGGATCAGCCTGCCTCATGGCCACAGCTGTGTAGCACCTAGTGTCGTTCCTTCAGTTGACACTTGCCAGGGTTCGCAACCACGACCAACCAATGAAAGTTTTGCCAAAAGAGATGACACAAGCTCAACTGGCGAAGGAGATGCTCTGCTAAAGCCACGGCCAAAAACTACACACCACACACGATCCACGGCAGCCGTCAGCAGAGCAGGAAGCAAGCAATATATCGGTCCGTCGATCGCCCACAACTAGCTGCGTGAAATCGGATTTAAAAAAGTGGATCACAGTCGGAGTCCCAAAGACTAGCCAGATAGTCTTTGTGTAAATATATACCCGCAAAAGAATATGCAAGCTGCCTTGTACATGCGACACAAGTCTAACCTATACTACAAAGCACAAGTTCCTACAAACAGAAGGAAGATTATGCAACAGTTTTCTTTCAGATCCAGCCTGTACCTCGTAAGCAACGCCCATGCAAGGAAGCAAAGCCCGACGCCAAGCAAGTACGCATGTGGACGTGCTAATCGATTTACCTCAGTGACAAATCAGCTCCTCAAACAGTATCATTTCTTTGGTCTGGCGTAGCGGGCCAGTAGATTGGCATTTTCTCCATGAGCAAAGCCAGACTGCTGGACGACAACAAGCTCCCTGTCACTCCCTTCGCGCTGACGTCCTTCGTATCCTTATTGCTACTTCCAAGCACTTCCCCTTGCTTCATCTAGTGCTTGCAAGCACCAGCAAGCCCAGTGTCCGTGATGCGGTGTTCCGTCACGGACAGGCACGGGGTGACGCCGGGTGACGGGGGTTTCATAATTCGACTTCCGACAACTTCCGACAACTGGATGTTGTAATATGGTGTTTCTTGGTTACGTAAGGTACATGACCTTCCACTATATTTTTGGAAAGAATTACGAATCTACATACGAACTTTGCTGTTATTACACAACATACTTTTGGGGGATTACGATAGAACGTACGGCTTTTCTAAGGCGAGTATGATTCTGGCGTCCACTAATGGCAGAGCTTTTCTGCCATAATCGGACAAAATGGTAGAGTCCTAGGCGTACAGAATTTGTGACCGAAGAAACATGTATTTCATGTACCACTAGTTGGGGGGGATCTGGATTATTGCGTACCGCTGGTTCAGGCGAAGCTAAATTTCTGCGGACCACTAGTTGGAGAGGAGGTAAATTTCCACGTATACTGCTAATTTGGGCGAGAAGTTACATGTGGGCGTACCAGTAGTTTGGTCGAAGGACGTTAAAGAAGGAAGATTTGTTTTTGTACGTTACCTAAGTAGTAAGTTTTATGCGTGCCACTTGCTCGGGAGTATAGTCGGACTTCTTTGTACCACTGGCTCCAATTGGCTCCGTCGGAGTTCATTGTCTGCTGACCATTTGTTTTGGAGGAGCTAGAATTGCCCGTCCTTTCGCGTACCACTTGTTTAGGGAAAGCATGTTTCGAGGCATATGTCATTATTCTCCTGGTCAAGGAGTACACGCTTAAAGGGCACGAAACCAGTTTCAAAGAATTGCAATTACAAGCGGCAAGTGTGCTTGGAGCGTGCATTTTTCTCCATTGTTGGGTGGTGGAGGACTTGCTTCAGTATGTGGGAAGTAAATGTTAAGAAGCTGGACTGATGTACTGGCTCATGTTGTGAGCACTATGCGATATATATTGTGGTGCTTAGTTTCTTCTGAAGTTGGGTTGCATGCACGTGGTACAAGATATAAAAGATCAGCTTCGTGACAATAGCAACTGATTATAATGGGTTTTATGGCTTAATCTTTAGCTTCATACAGCTCTTATTGCACAACACACTTTTACCTGGGTGCATTGCCTCCCCATCATTCTGGAGGGGCTTGTCTGCACATTCGTACGGGATCACAACAGGGAGCACGGATACTTCAGAATTGATCTACACAGCCAAAAGGAGCTCGCACGATATTTTCATTGTTTAGTACCAGTCTCGCCCAAGCTTGAGGCGTGCCTTCTTCTCAGTCTATACGCCAATATTTCTGCGTCAGGTAGATAATCCTGGAGAGGGACGGGCATTCTGAGGGGAATGGCGTGCAAGCGGGTGCACTGGACAAGTCAGGCACGGCCCGCCCCTCGGAAGTCGAGCTGGGCTTGCTTTTGCCCACAAGAGAGGGCCCCTGGGCAGGGACCACCGTCCCTGGTCGTTCTCATGGGCAGGAAGACCGCTTGAGCGAGACACCTGGCAGCACGCAAGCATCGCACGGGAGTCATGATGCTCACGACAAAGCCCCCCTGCTATCCCCTGGGGCGCTCAGCAGGCAGCTGAGTGCGGCAGCTGGCCACCAAGGGTTTGGGGGGGCGAGCAAATCAAGTGCAGTCTTCAACCTCTCCACCACCATCGTTGGCGCGGGGATCATGGCCCTGCCTGCCACCATGCGCGTCCTGGGCCTGCCACTTGGCCTCACGGTAATCGTCGTCATGGGCTTGCTGTCGGAGGCCTCCATTGAGATGATGATCAAGTCCTCGACGGGCAGGCAGGCGTGGTCCTACAGCGAGCTCGTGGAGAGCACATGTGGCAGCGCGTGGAAGACCGTGCTGCAGATCCTCATCCTGATCAACAACGTGGGCATCTGCATCGTGTACCTCATCATCGTGGGTCAGTGCCACCAGTCTGCCACCTACCTGTCTTNGGCGGGGGGTGAAAGGCGGGGGGTGGAGGGGTCAATGGGGATTCCAAGTAGCACCTTCAGAGGAGAGCTGTATGCACTTTTTTTCCTTTACGTGAAATTCGACAAAGCAACTTTTGTTTTCCTTCTCGGAGTTGAGAGTTAGGCTTAGGGTTAGGGTTAGGGTTAGGGTTCGGGTTGGGGTTCAGTAGTCTTTGGGGAGACCATGAGGAACCAAAAGGTAGAGCCGTGAAAGATTAAGGAGGGCTCCGAGACCAGGGGTGTTGTATAGGGTTAGGGAGTTGAGGTTTGGGCTTTGTGCGAAAAAGCCCTCCAAGCCCCACCTGGCCTAGCAGAAGTTTGACCCCCAACCTCAACGTGCATGTCTCGTCGGGACATGGCACCTGCAGCACCCGTGCATGTTCCCCAGACGCCATTGCCTGTTTGGGTGCACACAACCCCTCAGCACACAGGTGCACACGAGGAGGTGCGGGAAGGCCCCTGCTTTTCCAGTACCTGACGGCAATGATGCCGCTTTCCTTCGTGCTCGGCGCCAGGTGGCAACAGCAGTGGCTCACACTCCGGGGTCTTCATGTGGGCCCCGAGACACCATCTGATGGCAGAGCTGTGCTGGCGCATGTGTGAAGAGATCTAGCACGTACAATGCGAGAACTAGTCCTCACGTGCACATTCTTGAACTTCCGACGCGTATCTGTAGATCACACGAATGTAACTGGCTCCTTCTGCGCGTGTCATTGCACGCCCTGTCTTGGAATCACATGTGCAGGCGGGCACATGCGCTTACGAACGCAGTTGAATCTGGCACGGACATTTAAGTGTCTGCTGGCCACAATGCTCCCTAGCTACACGCTGCCAGATGTGTGTGCTGATGTACTCTTCAAATGCCTCCCTCTCTCCTCTCCCTTCTTTCCTCGCCCTCCCGTCTGCCCTCCCTCTCCCTCACCCTCCCAGCCTTCCTCCCTCTTTCCCTCCCTCCCTCCCTCCCCCTCTTTCTCACTTGCAGCAGAAGCATAGCCCAGGCACAGCTGGCCTGAGGTTTGAGAAGCCAGAGGGGGGGGGGATTTGCAAGCGCGCCACCTGTCAACGCTGCATTGGGTCAAGGGGAGGCCCGCCCATTGGAAGCACGCTCCTGAGGTGCTGCCAAGCATAAAAATGGCTGCAGCAGCTTGTTGCAGTTCTGTATGCGATTGATTATTCTCAATTGTGTTCTTATTATTATGTTGGTCCGCACGCACAGCCGACGTGGTGGCGGGGACAGCAAGCGGCTCAGGGGGAGGGGGGCACCCGGGCCTCCTGGAGAGCTGGTTTGGCGGACCCTACTGGTGGACAAGCCGCTCCGTCGTCCTCGTGGCGACAAGTGTCTTCATCCTGGCGCCCCTCGCAGCCCAGAAGCACGTCGGTGAGGGTTCCCACAGCCGTCCCCTCCTCCCTCAGCTGCTGCGGCTCTTCCACCTGTCTCCTGCCCTCTTCTTCCGTCACACAGTAAGGTCCATGCATGGCAGCCCCACGAGACAGAAAAGGCCGGGCACCCGACACCTGGCACCTCGCTGCGCTGCATGAGGGCAGAGCGGCATCTGCGCTCGCCACACCCCTGAGCCCTGCATCTTCGAATCGTACAGCGCAACTCCCTCTGCCAGCAACAAGCTCTAAGCTGTCGTGGTGACGAGGGAGCTTCGGTTCCTGACAAGTGAGTGTGTGCACCCCAGCGGACTTGGGGGTGAAGAGAAGGGAGGGAGGGGAAGGGAGGGGAAGGGAGGGGGTTTGCTTTGATTCTCTGGACCGTGTGTTTCATGGTGTGTGGCAATCACACGTTCAAGCAATGTGTGCACGTAGTCCACAGCGGCCATATTTGACAAGCCCAGGGGAATATGATGCAGCTTTAGGTGGGGAGAGCATGCATGCCTCGGGGGCCCGCTCAAGAAACTGGGATTGCCCTTTCTCGCTGGCAGTGTGGACAAGGACTGGGCGGCTTGGAGTGCATGCCCCGGGGACACCATGGCCGATTGCGTCTTCTCCTTGTCCTGCTCAAAGAGCCCCACTTCTCATAGATGGCATAGGCCTCTCTGATGCTCCCATTGTCTACACGTCTGCCATGGACTTGAGGACTGTAAGAGTCGGGGATGAGTGGGGAGGATGCGGCAAAGTTGGATTGCTTTTACACCCGTGCACGTACTCACTTCATGCACATACAAAGTGTGCGCACGCACACACCTATACATCTATATATATATATATATATGTGTGTGTGTGTGTGTGTAGCCGTAGGCGCCAAGTTGCTGTTCCCACGCTCACTGCCGCTGCTCCAGAGTTACCTTACCGGGCCTCAAGTGAAGGCTTGGGGTTTTTGATATGGTCTTTAACATTGGGGCCGGAGGCATGAGGTGGAACGTGGACTATGGGTACGGGGAAGGCTCTCAGCGCTCGACAGCCGCAGCACTTGCGGAGAGCGCTTACGGCAGCGTGCACGCATTCTTTGCAAAATACCGCCAGCCGAAAACCCTGAACCCTGGCCTTCAGCCCACCCCAAAGCGACAAGTAGGTGTACAGGTCTTGTTGCAGGCGATTTGCTGCACGGATGCAATTCGTGAGCAACGCGTGCAGGTCTTGAAGGGTCGTGGTTGCAACCTGTGTTCATTGGGGGGTTGCGGCTTAATTAGAGGAGTTGGACATACAACAGTGCTTTCTTCGGATTCAGATACTGGCCTGTGATAACGTATTATCTTTGCGTCTTTTGCTTACGTGCATAAGTACCCAATTCCTTTTTGGTACCTAGCCAAGTCATCCAGACAAGTCACGCCTGCGCCTGGCGTGGGCCTCACCTGCCAGCCTGCCGTGTGTTTGCCAGCTGGCTCCTTCACTTGTTCGCTCGTCATGTGGTTCCTCCGTTGCTCACTCCTGGACGACACTGGCTGACTGGTTGGCCGCTGCAGATTCTCTGAAGTACACGTCAGCAATAGCAATCGCGCTGGCGGTGGTGTTCCTCCTCATCACAGCTGGCATTGCCGCCATCAAGTTCGTGCAGGGCCGGCTGGAGGCCCCCAGGATGCTGCCACATGTCTCCTCCCTGGAGTCCATCCTCCAGCTGTGCAGCATTGTCCCTGTGAGTCAGCCTCCGAGGCATTCTTCTACCCGAGGATCCGGACAGCCCCTCTTGCGCGCAACTTGCAAAGGGGGCATCCAAGCCTCCACTGGCCTTCTGGCCGTCGTGCTCCCTGGGCTGAAGCTTCAGCATTGCACGAGCTTCTCATATTGCATGGTAGCCGCACCAAACACGCATGCATGTAGTCACATAGTAAGCCAGTGCATGTACAAACACAACCCAATGCATATGGCCCAAGTATTATACGTGTATGTTTCTTGTATGCACATTGTGGCTACGATTCTGACTACGTGTGTTCGACCTACAGGGTGTGGGGACGCATGCTGAGCTTTCCTTCTGCTGGCGTGGTGGTGGGCGGGTGGCTGCTGCAGGTGATGTCGAATGCGTTCATTTGCCACTTCAATGGTACGTAGCAGCGTTCTTTTTGTTTCATGTCATGCCTGGTGACTGCGTCTGCCTGCTTCCCCTAGGCCGTCAGTCTCGCGTTGCTCTGTCTTTTTGTGAACTGCCCTCTTCTGCCAGGATAAAATGACTTGCGCTTCTGCTCGCTCGCTCGCTCTTGTGTGTCGACACCTTGCCCTGCTCCCAGCACTTTTCTCCAAAGGCACCCAGTTTTTTGGGGTATTGCTTTTACGAGTACATGGCAACACGTTCTTACGGTTCCTGCTGAAGCCCATCGTGCCACTATGTCTTCGTAGCTAATGCATCAGCCACAATGCATCCACTTGGCACGAACATGTGGTGGTATCGAGTACAATTTGCAATCATAGTTGCTGGCTTCCGCTTGTGACATTTCGTTGCAGAAGCTTTGTCTGTCTCGTCTGCTCTGATGTGCCGCAATGTATTGCGAGATCTTCTGTAGGTCAGTGCAATCATTTCATTCAGTGTGCTGTGGGGAGCACCTTTACCTTCCAACACCTCTGACTTTCTCTCCAACATGACGCTGTTGCTGCCGTTGCCGTTACCGCTGCCGTTGCCGGTGCCATTGCTGTTGCCGTTGCCGCCACCCAACGCGCTCTGCAACGTGGACGGTGCCCCCGCCGCTGTCGCGAGCAGTGCACCCCATCTACGTGGAGCTCCGGGAGCGCAGCGAGGCGGCCATGGTGGGCGTGGCACGGCTGTCGCTGCTGCTCTGCACCGCCGTGTACGTGGCGACCTCGCTGGCGGGCTACCTGCTCTTCGGCGAGCGCACGGCGCCTGACGTGCTCGTCAACTTCGACCGCGACCTGGGCGTGCCCTTCGGCGGCGCGGCCAGCGGCGTGGTGCGCGTGACGTACGCGCTGCACGTGGTGCTCGTGTTTCCTCTCGTGCACTTTGCGCTGCGCCAGAACGCCGACGAGCTGCTGTTCCCGCGCGCGGCGCGCGCGCTCGTGGACGACGCCCCGCGCTTCGCCGGCATCACCGCCGTCCAGATGGCCGCCATCCTGCTGGGCGCCGCGCTGGTGCCCGACATCTGGATCGCGTTCCAGTTCACGGGCGCCACGTCGGCGGTCTCCATCGGATTCATCTTCCCCGCGCTCGTCGCCCTCCGGCACGTCCTCCCAAAAACCTCTCTGTCCTTCCGCACCTTGCCTACGCTGCCTTTCTCGTAGGAGATCCTCCTGGGCCAGCCTGTTGCCACCGTTTGCCATAATTCGTTTTTCCCCTGAATTGCCCAAGTGCTCGCTTCCAGCAGGTACTTCATGCTACGCGACTGGGGGGTGGTTTCAGGTGGGTGCTTTGCGGATATAATGACCGGAACAAATGCAGGTTGTTGCCTCAACGCACATGTGCGGGCCCAGAGCGTGCGCATGCGGCCTTGGAAAGGCTCCACACAAAGGACCTCGGTCGACGCGCTTTTGCTTCTCTGCTCCCGCGCCTCTTTGGCACTCCCCTCCAGCTCGTGCCTCTCCTGTGCCTGTTGTTCCTGAGCCTGCAGTGCATTGCACTGGGACTGCGGTCAGTGGTAGAGGACCGTGGCTGCTGCCTGCCGTGTATTGCATTCTCCGGCGCTGGGAGAACTCGCTTCAGGCTCTCGGAACTTTTGGAAAGCGTTTTGCAGATCTCGCGATCTGGTATCCAGCGGTCGCGCTGGAGTGATGCTCCTGGATCGGCTTATGCTGCATGCGCTGTCGAAGGGTCAAGCCTATTCACGTTCCCTGCCTCTTTGCATTCATACTGTTTGTTGACATCTTGGGATGCAGGGACAAGACAGGTGTCATTCAGAGAGGGGCCAAGAAGCTGGCAAGGCTAATGCTTGTGCTGGCAGTCATCGTAAGCGTTGCAGGCATTGCTAGCAGTACGTTCAATGTCATCAACAATTTTCGCACAGAGATTGTGTCGGTGGGCGTCTCTCCTCCTCCTCCAATGCAAGGCCATTGACATTTGATTTAAGTCAAGTGCACGCCTCTCAAGGCGACTTGTTGGAAGTCGTGAGTATTTTAATGGCAGCATCTTCTTCGTACTTGAGTGCACACAAGTGGTCACTTCAGTTGGTCTTGGTCTTGGTATGCTTCCAATCCTGCATATATATTCCCTTCATCCAAGAAAATGTCATCAAGTGAAAGATGAAATAAATTTGTGGAACTAAAGGAAGGAATAATGTTTATATAAATGCATTCTTGTCAAGTGTGTTCCGCGACACAAGGTGGGATATACGCATCTTTGTGCCGTGTCCAGTGTATCCGCTCAAGACATGATGTATACCAAAATAAGTGAGATCACACTGCTAGCATAAGTGGAAAGCGATAAAATTTGGGGGTATGGGCGCCTTTGAAAGATCTTGGCTCATCAAAGTTAGCAGATATTGTATTCCTTCAAGAATAGCGTGTACTGATAACAGCAATTTCTAACGTTAGACGTAAGTCGCACATCTTAATTGAGTGACGTTGGAGAATCAAATTTGCATGTATTTTTCTCTTAAAGATACCTTGGAAAGGCTAACGCTTTGACTTATCACAATTGAAGAAGTCGACATCTATTATTGAAGGACCTTAAATCACAATTACCACCATAAGCACGAATAATCCGTGGTATGAAAGATTTGCGCGAAAAATGTGCAAGGCCCGATTTATGTGCCTTATACTTGAGGTGAACGTATTGATGCGCAAATAAGCTGAAAGATCCCCATTCTCTAGTATGCCAATCAATTTGCAAGTCATGTCTATAGATTGCGGGTAGTTTTTGAGAAGCCAAAACAAGGATTGGGTACGTGGCTGCAACTCTGATCCTTTGCTTTCAGTTGAAGGAAAGGCAATATGTTTTCAAGTATAGAAAACAAGAAGATGGTGAGCCGTCCCTTTTTTATCTACACCAACAAGTAAAACTTCTGTGCAAAGTTGGGTCAGAAAGCACCATAAGATACTCTAGGGATTGACCTTGTTGGGCCCTACTCCAAGATTAGTCTAATTTGCAATTTGCCATCCCACCCTAGCCACCAATGCAATTATAGACGTGGTATAGCCTTACAAAGAACTAATGTGAAAGCACTGTGACATGTGGCATTACACAATAATATACATATGCCACACACAATACACAAGCCAAAATGTACCTTGAACTTACATGCGCTCGAAAAGAAAGTGTAGGAGCATACTTGTAGATACTCACACAAGAAGGTATCAAGCTATATTTAGCAAAAGGCTGGTGGCCACTACATGAGGGTCCACAACCAATACGAGGCCAATAAGGTAATATAAGCTCACAAACATTTTGAAGTTTGAATGCTACATATAAATATTTAAATTCCATAAGGGAAAGGAAAGTGAAAAGCCTAGCTCTTGAAATGTCATCATTCATTCTGTGCATTAGGAAGATCCATGCTTAAAGTGAGGTGCACAAGAGTTAATCAATAGCTAAGAGCAGCACCAACAATAACTTTTGTAAATTTAAAGATCCTTCATGACGCCTTAAAGAGTAGAAATCGCAACGAGGTTGTGTCTTTCAATCATATAAGCTTTATTTTACTACAAGACTCGCAAACTGTGCCATTTGAACTGCACAGGCATTCTCAGCCAGCAAATTAAAGCCTTAAATAACCCAAGTTTGGAGTTTTATATTTGTCATAATCTAAGAGCGGGAAACGAGCTGTTTTGACATGTTGTCATCAAAGATTGCGTGGAGTGATGGAGAAAGAAGAAGCAAAGACAAACACTTGGACCGCATAGTAAACGGCAAGCGGAGTTTTGAAGTAAAGTACATTGTAACTCAAAAAATCCAGGTTAAAGTACAACTCGATTGTCAACAATTTAACAAGATAATTTTAAAGAATCTTAGTTTTGTGCTTATGTACGTGTAAGATTGGATTCTGCTCAGGTTGTGAGAGTTGTCATTGAAGAGGTCGAGATTTTTGACAATTTCTAAAATCTGTGCTCGCTGTTGTAAAACATCATGCGAAGCGGACGTATTGTCCAAAAGCATATGGCGTACAAACATTAAAGAGCATGAACGAGGTCGTGAAGCTTAAAGTGAAACCTGTCTCTTGAAAACTTTACATTACAACGTCATTCATTCAAGGAGCGCCAACAAGAATCAAAAGCACTCAACTTGAAACTTGTTTGTGTGTAAACATGTTAACCTCTGCATGCACAAACATTTTGATATATTTACCTTGAGAAAATGTATTCACACAACAACTCACTTTTGTGTTTTATCTTACATATTCACATGTGTCATTATTAACCACTTAGTGAGCTTTAATGTCAGTGGACTTCCAACGGATGATGTTGACTTCCAAAAACCAAACAAATCTGGTTGTTAGAGCTTGTCAACGATTTTTCAAGAATTAGGTTGTCACTGGGTTGAGACTTTGTTTGTAAATTTCAATGATTTGTAATGAAATACTTATCAGTCACAACAAATGGGAAAGTCGGCCATGAACATAATTTCGAAAAAGTAATTATATTTGGAATTTGGCCTCTGCAAACCCACAGTGGGTCCAGTTTGAGAGTAAGCCTGATCAACATAGGATCACGTCTCATCGCTTTTGCGTCAAGTTATTTAACGCGTCATGTCAAAGTTTCAGAGTGTTGCATTGTGATAGTGTGATTTTTGTATCTTCAACCACTTTAAATTGCTAAAGCAAATTGGAAAATTATTTTGTTCAAGCATGAGTAAGAAGAACCCATAAGATGCTAGTTACTTTACATTGGAAGCTCATTTGTTTTTAGATGTGTGTGGAAGAGTGTAATTCTGTGAGATATGTGGTTTTCCGCTGGAAGCCATCATACTAGAGGCTGCTAGTTGGTGGGAGTGGGCGGTTGAAAGATATGTCAAGGTTGAATGTAGTCAGCGCACGACAACTACTGGTCAAAGGTTGATAAACGGGTCCCGGTGACTGGGGCCGACGCGAGACCGTTCACCCAACTTGAAAATGTTTGCTTTTATGATGAAGTTTTCGCGACATACCACGCCGTTTTAAATCAGAATTCAGTCTACTCCGTCCAACATCCTGGTCATTCCGTAAGTCCCGGAGCTTGAGAGATTTCAGAGATGATCGATCTCGACTACTTGATGTTATAGATAGGTCGACCTTTTTAGATGGCCATTAGATCGAAAAGCGTCAAAAGTGAGGCCTTCTGGTGCAAGCTGCCACCCTGGCCAATAGCGCCCCCTCGCGCAAAATTACGTCCATCGTCCACGAGCGTCCACGAGTGTGATGTTGGCCAAAAATTTTAATGTAACGTGCCGTCATTCCGGCACGTTAAATCATTTACCAACTCCTTGGAGTCACTTTCTATACCCTTCATTCCATCCTATTTTCTACTCGGTTTTAATTGGTGGCAGTTGGCAGCAATGGGAGTGCAATTGGCCCTAACAAGCTGGGGCATCCAGGCTCATCTGAACGAAGACAGATCTGAGAGGCCCATGTAGGCTCAAGGAAGGCCGATGGCGGGAGGGCGTTGGAGGGCGTCGCGCGCTCTGGACACCACGCAACACCACGCCCTAGTGTGCCCTGATTCCGGCCAGTTACGGCCCCACATCTGCAGTTGAGGTCGTACTTCCATAATTTCTGTTCAGGAAGGCCCTCCAGAGTGCCTCAAAGTGCCTCGAAGACAAATTATATTCGAGTCACGACTTACAAGGACCAACTCACATCTGTATGTGTATTACTTCGAAACTGCGCACCACTCTCTAGCTGTAGCTCTAGGCCACTCTAGGCAGCTCCCGAACTCCTAGTGTCCTGGTATTATGGGGAAACAGTAGTGTGGATTAGATAGAGTAGGTCTTACAGATCATCTATGCAATGACACGTCGCGTTTATTACCAAGTACACAGATAGCGGGCTTCCCGTTTCTGTGCACCCCGCCTTTCGGCGATTATCGAACTTGTTGTCGTAGTCAGCTTAACATTTCGACAGTGGGGCCATGGCTGCAGTGTACTCAGGAGCACATCTTGCTAATATATCACCGAAGTTTGAACTTTTACTAAGCTCCGGGAGTCAGTCATGTAGAACTAGCGTAACTCGAAATCTATTATTGGGGGCAAACCTCTCTTTCCAAGGACCACGTAGCATACGACAGCCAAGACCAGCTCGTTCAAAACGGAAAATTGGACAAATCAGTGTGCGTGTCATAACTGATAGAAGTCATAGGGATCTGCTCACGGTTTGCGGCGAATCGACTGAAGACATTGTTCCTTCGTCACTTGGATCTTTAGCTGAAGATTACGGGCAAGTCTCTCTCCCTGGTTCGGTAGTCGAGGAAGGAACAGGCACTGAGGAAGCAGGGCAGGTACTTGAGTTTGCTGCACAGGTTGCGACAACAGCAACATCTTTGCAAGAAATGGCCGTCAGGCGGAAATCTAAAAGGCAGTCAGAAAGAGAAACCTATCTCTTCGCTGCTATTGCATCTAGCATCGGCTTTACAGCACTTGCTGGCGGAGCAGTAGTGTATCGCTTCGTTTCACAGATGCAGGTACTTGCACTCAAATCAGGCCGAGTTTCTACATCCTTGTAATTATGGGTCTTGCACAAAGCTGTTGTGAGTTTCCACTGTTGCTTTTCACCTGGGGCTCAGAGTAGTCAGAGGCGGCTAGTCTGGACTGGGAAGCTCGTTACTGAGATATGCACTCAGTTCCTGGTTGTTTGTTGGTCGTTGTGTTGCTTGGGCCCAGTGGAAAACGTTATTACGGCTTATCTGGGATCACACATGCCATTACAATGTTGCCAGGCAGTTTGCACTGTAAACAATTGATGAGCCTGCTTTTCAGGCCTGACTTATTCTTGCTCGCAGAGTATGTATGTTTGCAGCTGAGTTATGGTACTTGCTTTTGTATATGTTTCGTATTGGCCAGCTAGCTGGCAAGCTTATTTTCCCCCTGTATTAGACATAGGTCACTGTTGTTACAATATATTTCAGCCAGCTATGTTGATGTATACTGTTGTTTGGAGTTTCTTAAGGAACCTTGTATTTTGACCGAAATTTGTGATGTGCAGTCTGGTGGTCAAGTGCCCTATGCAGAAATTTCAGGCACCTTCGCCCTCGCCATTGGGGCTGCAGTGAGTGACTCAAACTGCCCCTCTACAACGTTACAAAAAACTGTGTGTGGCGTGTATCCATATCTGCGAAATCGTAGCCTCCTCTGTCAAGTTGTGTCAGGTTGGCACAAGCCCAAAGAAAAAGTCTCCTGAGGTAACTTGGTTGATGTGAAGGGGAAGAAATAATACTCGGGTGGTGCATGCAGCTGCATCAAACCGCAGGCCTTTTTCTTAATTGTACCAAAATGCTGAGAGTGTTCCCATTGGTCTGTAGAGGTAGAACATGGGCAATTGGTCATTGGCTTCTGCCAGCTACATGCCCGTCCTCTCTTGGTCAGTCAGCCAGATAGCCAGTCTGCACCATTTGTCAGTGGTTGTGGTATCTCTTTGGAATGTATTTCTCAATGTAAGACATAAACATCTCCCAACGAAGTCCGTGCCTCTGCGTTGTTGCATCAATGAGGAGGTTCAAGGTTACCATCACACCAACTTTTCAATTGGTGGTTCCTTACTTCATTCATGAAATGTGCACAATAAATATGTGGGCTTGGCATCAGCCAGTGTTGTCTTTAGTCCACTTCTGCTCGACAATTGTCATTTTTTAAAAGTGCCTTATTTATTGATGTCCGTAATCACCTTATTAATCTTTGCTCTACTGTTTAGATGGGTCTGAGATGCTATTGCTAATCAGGATTGTGAGGATATGCGTGCATAATAGAGCCGGCATCTTTTCCTGCTGCCTTGGTAGGCCGAGGTGTTGACGCTGTCCATTCGCACTCTTCTCAAGGAGTTGGTCAGTATATTTGTGATGTTTACCCGTGACTCTTAATAGCCTTGCGCATCACCCGTGATGATGGGCCACCTGAGGGATGCAGCTTGTGCTGGGAGTGCACCTTGTTTACGCGCACTTTGAACAGAACATATTTTGTTCTCTGTGTGTGGAAGGCCCTTGTGGTCTCTTTTTTGTGGAATTGCTGGAATCTAAGCACGACATGAGTGAGCAGCTGCCAGGTCTACTGACCTGATGATGCACCTGAAATTGGACTTGGTTGTTTAATGTTTGCCTTCAATCACATTTCGTGCTTGCAGGTGGGGATGGAGTACTGGGCTCGCTGGGCGCACAAAGCACTGTGGCATGCGTCACTGTGGAACATGCACGAGGTAAGCAAGCTCTCTTGTACCAGCTTTTACCTGCATTGGATTACGTCTTTGCTCAGGGGGTACATATGACAGTCACTGCTGCATGCTACATTATGGCATCCCAAAGAGAATTGAATTTGACAAGATGGGTTGGGGTGGCTCCTTCCTGCCTACACATTCTCGCTTTTGTGTGCAACATGCACACCACAGTGGGCAGGCTGGCTTATGCACTTGCTGCAGGATTGTGTACGTGCAAGCATCAGAAGGCAGGTTGGCAATGAACATTTCATCACCCATGAAAGAAATTTTCAAGAATTGCACATGCTAAGGCACTGACTTACCACCGCTTGTAGCATATTCTGTGTTGTCACATGTTCTGTATGTACTGTGCATGTAATAAATGTGTGTTGGAAGGTAACGTTGAGGAGGGAGTTTTGGGTGAAAATTTACTTTCTCTCAGGAAGTGTGTTTTTCTCAAGCTGAAAGCTTGAAGCCAAGGACTACTTTTTTTTGGCCTGTATTGGTTGACTGACGATGGCTTAATGGCATTCAGATGACGAAGCTTTAATTGAAAAATGTGCACAGCCTTCCGTATGTGTATTGCATAAGACATATGAGACAAACTTAAGAGGATGGGTATTTTGAACCGCGCATATTGTGTTTTCTGTGCTCATTGCTTGTGCCTCCTTATCGGTGTCAGGGGGCAAATGAGCACTAGTAGAACTGGCGCGTGCAAAAACTTGATTCCCTGGGGCGTATTTTCCATTGATGAGGGGGTCGGCTTGACTGTAGTATGACAAAGCTGTGACTGGGCAACCATTAGGAGGTGGCTGGCATTGCGATTTGACCACTTTCAGCAACAGTTGCAGTAGAGGGTCAGGGTCGGGTTAAAGTTGCAAAGAAACTTCGCAAGAGCCTGTGTTAGTAGGAAATGGTCAGACTTATCACATAACCGAGCATGCATGCCCTCAAGGACACACCTTGTCCAAAGTGCATCCCCTCTTGCTTGCGCTCTTGAACAATGGAGGGGGAGATGAGCATTTTCATGTTTGACGAGTTTGACTCGCATCTGGCTGGGCTCGTTATGATCAAAGATCCCGAATATTGGATTGTTGCCTGCAGATGCAAATTGTGCTCCGTCAAAGCACCACTCTGTACCCACTCTTTAATGTCCCTTGCCCGATGCTGACGAGAGTTGCAAATGGGATGGCTTCTTGCGTGCAGTCGCACCACCGACCGAGAGAGGGACCGTTTGAGCTGAATGACATCTTTGCGATCACGAACGCGGTGCCCGCCATTCTGCTCCTTGCGTATGGCTTCTTCAACAAGGGCTTTGTCCCTGGCCTGTGCTTTGGCGCGGTATGCCCCCTCTTCGTCCTTGGCCCGCTGCCTCCTTGTGGCAATGCTTGCCATCACGCCTCATCGTGTTGCTTCCTACATCAGTTGACCGAGCATGTTACAATTACAATGGGGGTTGGAGAGGATGCTCCACGAGTGAAATGTCAGGGAGGAAGTTTGTGTTACAGGCTGTATGCCCTGCGTGCGTGCACTTCATTGTTGTCTAAGCATGCGTAGAATTACGCTTGTTGGGGTTGGCGGCCGTATGCAATTCTGTAGAGTTGCCAAATTCTTGTCAAAAAGAGCGAGGAGGAAGAGCGCTGCTAGGCCTGCGCTGCAGACACTGCTCACACTGTTTATGGTGCTGGATGTGGTCGGCGTGACAGGGGCTAGGCATCACGCTGTTCGGAATGGCGTACATGTTTGTGCACGACGGCCTTGTCCACCGGCGCTTCCCTGTGGGGCCGATTGCCAATGTGCCGTACCTCCAAAAAGTGGCAGCCGCTCATCAGGTGGGTGGTTCCCATGTTCCTTGCCCTCCATGGGTGGCGGGTGCATGCGACTCGCGCCCCCTGTCTTTGCTGCTAAGCTCACTCACCTTTCTTAGTCACTGCGGGCTTGCAGTGAGTGCGAGTCAGTTTGCTGCCAACCCCGGGAGAGCTAATCATAGAGGGGCTACTAGCTGTTGGGGCTGCCTAGTGCTTGTAGGCCAAGCATGGCGTTCACTGTCCTCTTGTCCCGCTGAGGGAGTAAGAAGAGTAGAAGCTCGTGATGCTGCTGACTGGTGCAGGCTCTGTGCCCTGATGCATGCATGAGGTTTCATCAGTTTGCCCAACGGCCACTGTACCCCGTGGCAGCTAGGAAAGATGAGGATGGAGTCAGTCATTGTGCTCTGTCAGTCACGCCCCTCGTCTCACCTCGAATTGCCGGTGGCTGCTCCTGTGGTGCAGCTACATCATGCCGACAAATTTGAGGGTGTTCCCTACGGCCTCTTCCTTGGGCCCCAGGTACTGGACTGCTCTCACAATCGTCAATAAGTGTAAAATTCGGACGTGGGGATCAATTCAAACACCAAACACAGTAGAGACTTACTGTAAAGCTAAGTTGTGGATGTTGTCAACCTCTTGGATTTGATAAGCACGTTCCTCACGCAATTGTCGCCATGGTCAAGAGTATTGCGACAGCTGAGGGGTCATTCTGGGAGTTAGATATGTCTGTGGTGGTGAAGATTACTAAAAGGGTGGGCATGTGCTTCGGTGTTCCAGGAGCTGGAAGCTGTGGGGGGTCTACCTGACCTTCAAGCGCTTATGAAGATTCGACAAGCAGGTGCATCTGTACCCACTGCCGGTGCGAAGGATGAGTAGGAGTGGTGCACTTAGTTCCGAGGCTGAACTTTTGTTTGGTCCATAGACAATAAAATCTTGGATGATCTCAAGGAGAACCAAGATCACGGCATACTGCTGTGCGAGTTATGCGTAGGTTCTCAAGGGCAGGCAGGACAGCGTAGGGTAGGCTCCGTCGCTTCTGTCCGAGTGGCTTGTATCGTGTAAAACTAGCGTAGGTCCAATAGTATAGTATGCAGTGTGCAGCCAGGTTTCCTTCTAATTATGAAGATGTCCTCATAAAAGATCTTCTATGAGAATGGCAGTTTCTAGTTTCTAGGAAATAATTGAGGAATGTAGGTTTGATAGTGATAATTAAAAGGGTATGGGGAAGCACTGAGCAATTATTAAATAGGAGCTGCTCGTTGTGATGTATGAATACAGAATAATGACTACAAGTGCTAGTAATTGCTGTGCCTAAAACTTGGAGGTGTGGTTTTAGGAGTTGCTGCCTTTTGAGAAGTTTACCTTTTGAGAAGTTTATTACATTGTTAATTTTTGAAATAAATATCCATAGAATGCATATGACACGTCTGATAAAGTGAAGACGGGAGCATCTATAGAATGTTATAGAAAACTACTTTCATAGTCCAGTCTAGCACTTCATTGCACGATGCAAATCTTTGATAATTCTGATTCAATATCATTGATTATAAGTAACAAACCTGCTTTGACATTTAAATTCATATGCCCTAATTCTCATGATGAAATAGATTCTTTTCTTGGACGTTGGGAGGCAATCAGTAACAGTTTTGGTGAAAATAAAAAAAATCATGTAATGGCCACAAAAACAATGTGGTGTAAGACAAAAAAGCAAGGAAATGCTTGCCACCCGATCCCATGGTTTTGCATGTGAATATTGGAGAGGAACATATCATTATCATGGGTGGATGGAGGGAAGCTGGTCTTACATGACAATATTGGACACAGCAGTAAGAATTGTATCCAATGTGTTTTTATGACCGCAAGGGGCAATGTTGGCTCCCGGGGATCGACAAGTTGAAAGTGCGTCAACCACTTGTTTACAGCACATGAATACATATTAGAAACTAGATGGTTGGTAGCTTCGTATTGCCCCCTTAACTTGTCAATGACGACTCGTGATAGTAGTAACACTTACTATCCAGAGACTAGAGAAATTTTGACCAAAAAATGGAAAGATATTTAGAAGCATTTTTGAGTGGATAATAACATTCCATGACTACCTTCATAGGAAATTGGAAAGCTTTGGGACAGTAACTAGCATTGTGCTCACAATTATTACGATATTTTTTTTTAATGACATCTTTTTTACAAATCGGGTTTTAAAACATCCAAAGTAGCAAACAACATCCAATCTATCTTGAATTGAGGGGTCTGGTTCAGAAGCTCTGTAATTTTGTGTGTGCGCTTTGGAGTCAAATGAACAAGTTAGAAAGCAACCGAACCTCTGCAAAGTACACCGCAAAATGGCGCTTTGTAAGGCTTAAATGTCCAAAAGTCAGCACTTTGGGGTTGCATGTCTGTTGACAGTTGCATAAGACTTTTCACTAGGATATCAGGTCATTTTGGAAAACGTAGAAACTAAATCACATTTCATGTGCCAGCTTTGTTCGTCTTTGCGACGCTCATGAGGTGATGCCTTAGTTGCTCGACCACGTCCTTTCGTCATCATAGTTTGACATTCAACTCGCACTAGCTAGCTGGAGCTAGCTGAAGCAAGCTGATGCCAGCTTGAACTTTGAAGGCCCTCCGATTGCCTCCATTGCCTCTGGTGAAGCCGACAGCCTGAAAGATTGGAACCACACGGGATGTGGGGACGATATAGGAGCTGCGAATCTTGTTTGATCTTTCATGACGTTCGCCTACTTTTGGCCTTTCTCATGTACTGTGAAATCCACGAGAAATACGGTATCGATAGCCACCTGGAAAGTTCAACTATCGCATGATGTCACCGGCTGTAGCCAGCAACATAACGACAACTTAGGACAAGTTGGGAGTCGGGACAAGTTGCTCAAAATAAGATCACCAGAAAGTACCAAATTCACAAAATGACCAAAATTACATTGAGCAGAACGATTAGTGTACCCCTCCGTAAGAAGATCCTCAATACCACTCGATACTATTTGGACCAATTTGGACAGCAAGCTGGATTTGCCAGGTACCGTCAGTTCGAGTTGCCGTCCATAGCCATCCATGGTAGACTGGTCAGCTCGAAGTTCGTACCCTGTTTGAGACGTACCAAAGAGAGCCCAGGAGCTACGAAGTCGACCACGCAGTGCCATTCCAATAGCTACGCCCCCTGCGCCTTGCCATGAGATGAAGCTTGGCAAATCAGTTGGTTTCGTAAACTTAACAACCAACGCAATGGTTTTGATCTGTTGGCTTCAACGACGAAAAGGGAGGGGTAGCTATGCTCAATACACAAATTTGAGGAGCTTCTTGATTTTGGACAGCTGACTTTCTAGATGCAAATTGTAAGATAGGAAGATGAGTTATTGATATAGTTCGAATCGCATAAGAAGTAAGGTGGAGACTAATGAGGATGTAGGCATGGACGATAATATGGAATTGGCTGACAAGCTGCAAGATGGAGGACTAAACAAGGAAGTAGGTGCAAATGGCGAAGACCAGCACGTGGAGGAAGCTTTCGATGAACTATCACTAAAAAGTGACGATAAATTCGAGGACAAGCCCTTGAGCCACGCTCCAGCTGGAGCCGACGATAGTGATGAGGATACTGTGGCTAGCGTAGTCAGCCCCAATCAACGAGCTGTTACGGGCATAATGTCAGTTGTCCCTACTGCTCCACCTAGTTTATGATATTTTCTGGTCTGGAAGTCATGCTGCTCTGTCAAAGTGCAAATTCATTGTTACCTGATAGATAGGGTATTGTAATACAAGAGGACCTTTAAAAACGACGACGTACTAATACCGTGCCAGAAATGGCACTTCCATGTGACCAACTTATCCTAGTGGTAACACATGTTCATTTGGTGTCTCCACAGGAATGGAGAAGAGCAAAGTAGCAGTGGAGTGCCAGGGGATGAAATTGCGGAAGTTAGCTCACCTCCTTCAACTGTCCAAGTTAACTACGACATGCACAATGCTGCTGTGCAGTCACCTGTCAGGTTGCTATTCACACACATCTGTTGGCTGCAATACGTTGTGGGCATACATTAACTGCGTGCTTTGCAATAATGGTCATGCAGGTCTTTTCTGGTCTTCTCTTGCTCCCAGAGGTCCTCAGTGATCACATATGACTAGTCAGAAGGAGGCTTGTGCAAACAGTCCATCTTTCGTTACAGCACTCCGAATGTGCACGCCCCCACTTTCTACAGTAGTGCACCTCAGATGCATGCAGGAGCTGAAGTGTATCATTTCTCGTGCAGAAGGGAAGGCCAAACCACAGTCCTCATCCTTTCACCATGTCTTCTTGCAGTCGGTGTGACCTTCTGGATATCGTAAGGAAGCATTCGGATTCGCTTCCTAGACCAGGAGGCCCACCGATCTCGAAGGATGAGAACCCTATGGATGATAGGTATTGGAGGGAGATGCTCGACATGTTCTTTGTCAGAGGCTGGGCTGGTACTGGGGACACGGGCCGTCAAACAAACCATGATGCACTATTTGACGACATGCTCTTCTTCGTCCGGCTGGAGGTGCTTCTCGATCTCTCTCGTGCACCCTTAGGTCACTGACCCAGCCAAATCAAAATGGAGTTCCACCACTACATCGTGCGAAGGTTTTTCAATTCTGAGCTCCCCTCATAAGACTTTGAGGCAGGAGATAAGATATTCTTAGGACTGGCCCGAGTCATTTCTCTGCATTATTGTTCCCCCCCGGGTGGTAAATGTTGGCGCGTTAGGCTTTCTGTGAGTGTGGAGCGACTGTATTGAAGGCCTCTGAAGGTTTTGGCCCCAGTTTGGCTCACCCTTTTGAGGGCAGGGTGGATTGAGATCCATAAGTCCTTCTCTTCACTTCTCCACTTCTCTTCTTTCTTCTCTTTTTGTGGATCAAGACCTACTACCCTCTCCATTCTCCCCGTGTATTGGCTTGCACTTAAACTAAGGTGCCGCCGGTCCAGCTTCACAAGCTGATACGTCTCCTCCTCGCTTACTTCATATCTGTACTTGGGAATATCTGTGGTGTGAATGCAAGAGCCCTGCAAATGCTGACTCCTGTCACTATTCTTGTGGGGTCCTGTGCAGTCCGCACCTCCCTCTCCAGGTTCTGTGCTGTCCCCCAGCACAGGCACGGGTGTGGGAGTATCAGGGGAGGATGTGCCGAATGAGAAGACAAAACCCTTCTTTGTGAGAAAGTGGAGCAACGACGTACGCTTCTTATATCGACTCAAATCCCCTCCTCCTGGCATTCATCCCTTTTCTTCGTTCCGCCTCAGTCTGTTGTTTGTAGCATGCATAAATGCATGTTTGCCTACCTGCACGGACTTCCATGCGCAAAACTTGGTCCATCGCACTGGGACAGCAGCACAAGACTGCACAGTCTCCTGGCCAATACGACAGCAATAGTATTCTCTTGTTCCTGAAGTATGTACTGACTTGAGGTCGTGATGTTAGCCCTGCTGTTGACTCAGTGTAGGTCTACGGCTTGCTGTTGGCTTAGAAGTCTGTTGTAGGATCTCCTGATCTGCTTTGGCATGCTGCCAGTCAGGAGGATCGTACATAGACTAGGCAAGCCTCTTCCCATAAGCTGTACTTGCATACTTTGTGAAGCGTCTCATTCGCTGAAGGCTTCCTACTGAGGCTGCAGCTATATCAGTTCCTCAGATTTCGTCAGTGGCCAGTGAATTGCACATAAGAATAACTGCAAAAGTGCATGTGACCCCCCCCCCTCTCTCGCGCTCTCTCTCTCTCTCTCTCTCTCTCTCTCTCTCTCACACACACACACACACACACAACACACACACACATGC
>WELA01009535.1:506656-524776 GCA_009602735.1 Mesotaenium endlicherianum | reverse complement strand
CTCTCTCTCTCTCTCTCTCTCTCTCTCTCTCTCTCTCTCTCTCTCTCTCTCTCTCTCTCTCTCTCTCTCTCTCTTTCTCTTGTTGTCCCTTGTACTCCGGAAGGACCCTCTCACAGAGCGTGTCATGTGTATGTGTCCTCTGATTGTGCAGCTGAAGAAGGTCATAGGAGAGTCGGCGCAAAGTGTCGACTGGAGGAAGTCGTTCTATCTTAATCTGATCTGTCACACCTCATTCTCCCTCACAGTAGCCGTCTGCAGGTACGGCAAGGCCTGCAGCTCTCTCTGAACCCAGACATACCCATGCTCCCTTATGAAACTGATCTTCTTCCTATTTGCGTGCTCTTTTTGCCCTCCGCTTCTGCTCTCTTTGCTCGTCCAACAAACAGCTCCTCCTGTATTCATAAATGAGCCTGTACTCAGAGTGCCTCCGCAGCTGCTGCAGTAGGGTTAGGACTAATCTGGCCGTGGGTACTTTCTGGCCTTCTTCAAGGCCAAGTAGGGGTTGTGGTGCATATACTGGGATGTCATTATACTCTGCTGGCGCTATTACTCCTGGCTTCCAGACTAACTGTCATGGATAACCGGAAACTTAGAATCTTGTTTGAGTTGCACAAGGAAGCCCTATAAGTTTGAGATGTCACGACCGCGGGGTGATTGGGTGTGCTCAGCCGGCAAGTGTTGGATGAGCATCGGAAGGCCAAGAAAACTGTCATCCCCGTCAGCAAGGTGAAGGTTCCACCCTTCCTCCTTGGAGTGGATGGTATCATGCTCAACATATTCAGGATGCTCATCCATCAGTGCTCGTCAAGTTTGGATTGAATCAATCTTGGTCAACAATATCCTCCACTGTGGGTTCCCGTTCAAAACCAAGTGAAGGAAGACGTTGCTTTACAGAGTTGGATCCAATGCCACTTCTAAGCTTCCCCAAACTGGTTTCTACGCAAAGGGCGATCAGCTTACTGGGAGCTATACCTCACTAGTTTCTGCCAAATACTCAGTGATGTCAAAAGCCAGATTTTGATTGACACTTTGGCACATGAAGTCTATGACGGGTCACAATTAGGTCAAAGAATTGTCGTGTTTAGCTATCTCTGAGTATGAAGAAGAATGAGTAGCTCTCGCAATGGGGACACTGACTGACTGATGCCCTCTCCTTCACGGGCATTTTTGGAGAGAGACAAAGGTAGCCAGCATGTGGGCATGTGCTGCAAGAGGCTTCCTGGACATACATTAGACGAGCATATATTCACGATGACGTGTGTGAGCAGGGGTTGCGCATACACGTGTCAAAGGCCAAAAGTCTCCTTCAAGAACAGGACACACCCAACAAGCGCTCTCTCACTCGCCCTCACACTTCACACACACACGCTTACTACACTTCCATATGTACAGCTTCGCCCGGCACTGTCGCTTCCAAGCCCTACGATGTGAAAGCAAGAGCTACGCAGAGGAGGTCCTGCGTTGTAGCTGTTCCATGCAGAGCAAGATCAAAAAGGGAAGGGGAGCAAACGGGAAGCTGGCAGGGCTTTCCCTTGCCCGGCTCGTGTCGCTTCAGCCAGAAGCTCAGTTGCTCGAGGCGTACTGCCGGACATGCTTGATCCAGACCCTTCTGGAGGTGAGGGCTGGCTGTCAGGGGGGCCTGTGGTAATGGGGGAGTGATGGGGGGCTGCGTCACAGAAGCAACTTGGAGAAGTTGGCAGCTGTGCCCACCAGGACCAGGTTGCAAGAGTCAAAGCCTGCCTACAGCAACAGCCAGTGCTAGGCAAGACATGGAAATTCTCAGTATGGCTGGGGGGTTTAAAAGTTAGATAGGATGTTTGCTGTTGTTGCTTGGACCACGTGTTCTTCTCAGGGGTGCTGCTGGCATTTGGGCTTTTTTCCGCGGGACCTTGGGAGGTTGCCATGTGTCACTTGGTAGTGAGAGGAAACTAGCCAGCCCGAGCTGTGTGCTTCTTGCCGCCACTTAGGGTGAGCAGCCTTGTTTTTGGCCTCTCTCTCCAATCACCACATCGTGACCGAGTTCCTATGGGTAATCTCTAGTCTCAACGCAGCGTTGGCTGTCTCTTCACAACGGATAGCTCTGTTGTCGTCGTGGGACATACAAAATGTGCAAGCAATGTTGGGAGTGGGGTCAGCCGGGGCTGGGCTAAATGCCAATCATCAAATGCGTAGCTGCAGTGTAGCCACGGGTAGAGAAGAGAGGAGCCCAAGGTCAGGACTGATCAGCAAAGGAAGGGGCGGCCCACTGGGAGAAACGGCAGAGGGGGAAGGACTGTTGATGCCTGCCTACTGACAGACCAGGGCGTCGACAAGTGCGTGGCGGTGCGTGCAGTTCACAAAGCGCGTGTATGCCACTCCCAGCAAGGCCCGCATTGACGGGGACGCGTCCAAGGTCAGGAGCCTCCTCTTCCTCTTTATGGACAGCCTGCTCTTCCTGTTGCGCCCGGTACCCACGTTACAGGCCGGTCATCATCTGGTGTTGTGAGAAACTCAAGACGGGCTCGCCTCCTGGCACAATCACGGGGCAGGTAGCTTGGCATGGGATGCCCCCCTCTGCCATCTGCCAGAACCTGAGCCTGAGCCTAAGCCTGATTGAAAAAAAGAGGCAGCGCCTCTGCCAAGGTGGTCTGTCCTCTTGGCCACGTGCGGGGGTTGAGGCGCAATGCTTCTGGTCCTCCTGCTCATCTTCTGGGGCGTGGAGATAGAGATATTGGGGTGATAGCACCAAGGTTCACGTCCATGCATGTGGCAGAAAGGCTTCGTCTTATGGCTGAAGCACTTTCAACTTCCTCTTATTTCAGAACACATCACTCTTTGCAGTTTACATTCACTTGTCAGCAGCTTTTGACCACAGCAAAGGTCGTATTCTCGTATACAGCAAGCTCGCAGGTAACTGTTAGACAATCATGTCTCTGTTTGTGTCCGTGTGTGTGTGTGTGTGTGTTTGTGAGGGAGGGAGATGGAGTGAGAGCAAGGGAAAGGGGAAGATTGAAGTTGAGAGCAAGAGGAGAGGGAGCTAGAGGGGGAGGGAGAGAGATGGAAATGTAGCAGGAGGAGAAGAGGAAAGGAGAGGGAAAGGGAGAGGGATGGGAGAGGGAGAAGGGGGGTGGGGGGATTTGAGGGAGAGCGCAAGTGCGAGAGAACAAGAGAGAGAGACAGAAAGAGAAGGAACAGGATACCAAGAGAGAATAAGCAGCTGCACTTGTTTCCTGGCATATGTGAGACATTGCATTCGTACCGCTCATTGTCCGTCCTCTGTTTGTGCCTGTTCATTCTGTGGTGGCGAGGACAACAGACGCGAGACACAGTGGCATCGTACCCCGACATCTGCTTTGCAATCGACGATTACGACGATCCCTTCAACCCCGTGGTAAAGGCCCCCCCTTCCCACTCTTAGAACAAAGTTAAGAATAGCTCTCCGGGTCAGTCTGACTGCTGTGAGCCCTCCTGTCATCACATTTTGTGTGTTGCATGCACTCCCCTTCAATCATGTGCTCGCCCAGACACATTGGCTATGCATCGCACGCCAAGGTCCATATGCTCTGCTTTGGGTGTGTGGAACTTTTCATCCTTCGGTGCATCACATGCGGCGCATCCTGCACGCATATCAAGTCTGTCAAGAGCCATGAGGCATCAGGAGATGGTACGGTGGTCGTCAGAGGCGCAGTTCAAGCACGCTGCAGGTTCTTCAAGGAGGGGCAACTGCTGTTGTGCGCCCAGATGAGGCGGCTGACCTCCCTACACCGCCTGCGAGGAATTTGTGGCTTTCTGCAGGACTATGTCGAGTACCTGGGGGTAGGTCTCCAATTCTTGCTCATGGTGACCCAGAAGTTGGTGACCCTTTTTGGGTTCGCAGCTCTCTGGCTCATGCACGCGTTGAGTCTGCTCAGGCGACGACCCGGCACCGGTGCTCCACCTCACGAGCTGGCAAGTCATGCAAGGCCAACTCCAAAAGAGACCCACACCCTTTTTCTTCGGCGGTGCTGAAGGTGCCCACCATGTGCAGTTTTCCTGTGGGGGCTAACTTATGGGGCTGTGCCCGCCTGCCATGTGTCCTCGCAGGATCTGTCAGATGCAGATCATTGCTTCTGTGTGCTGCTCAACGCGCATGGAGGCTCTGCCTTCCCATTGGAGGAGACGGGAGCGGACGGCCGCCCTGCCGCCGCCAGCTCAGCTGCCAGAAGGACCAGCTACGAAGCCAGAGCTTTAGGAGAAGCTGAGGACGGCACCCCTAAGGTACAAACACGTGGCACCCCTCTGTGAGGCCACGAACGCCTGGACGTTGGGCTTGGTCAGCCGCTGAAGCAGTTGCCAGCCTGGGGGTCGGTGGTGAGATTGTGCTGTAAACATAACATAGTTTCTGTCCATAGCATATGTACGCATTATATGAAAATGCACTCACACTAGAGCGTGTACATGTGTATGCATACGTGTCCCTTCAGCAATGCGTTCGCAATGTCGCTCTTGTGGGACTGTGCATGTGCCTGGTCCGGGGAGACTGCACAGGAGCAAGAAAGAAAACCCTGAAGCTGAGGCTTTGTTGCATTATTTACTCTCACTTGCACCCTCCTCTTCAGCATGCAACTCCTCCGCGATTGTCGTGTTCCTCTGTGAGTGGTGGTGGCTGCCACCTCTTCCCGGGGACCCCCCTGACATGCTGTGGTGTTGGTGGGTTTGCCATGTGGCGCATGGCAGGTGACGCTGNTCCCTCCCTCCCTCAGCAGAGCATGCAAGTGATGTGCGTCGAAGCCAGCTTGCGTCCTCGTGCTGGCGTGCTACCTGCTCCAGGTGCTGCTGTTGCACACCCTGTGCTAGAACAGCTGTCTCGTGCCGAGTGATCTCCGCAAGAGTGACAGTGTTGGGGCCATGCTTCTGAGAATGACACACCCTTTCCGGCTCCATGTATCTGTCTGTCTGCCAGTGATGAAAAGGAGCACAGTTGTTGCAAATCTCTGTCTGCTGGCCTGGCCTAACCTGGCCTGCCCGGGCCTGGCTTCCAGTCCATGGGCCCTCCTCGAATAGCATGCCTTACACGGCTACCGTCTGAAAGCCAGCCCTGGGCACAGAGTGAGCGGGGGTCTGCTGGGTCGAGCACATTGGCGAGCCTGAGCTCTTTTTGGTGGACCATTTTTTTGCCTGCCTGAAGCTCTTGTTTGAGACTCTGCTGTGCCGCTGGGGTTTTGCCTCTTGGCGATCATTCTGCGAGTACCTTCCCCAAACGTGTTCTCAAGCAGGTCACAGCTGCTTTCCATCAAGCAACTGCCGTCTGTATCCTGGCAAATTTGAGTGAGTTCTCTATAATTGGCATGATTGCGACAGTCTCTAACATCCGAGGTATCACCTGTCATTGGGGCACTCCTATCCAGGTGGCAGGACTAGATTTGGCGTATGGACGGCTGCGCCGACTTCGTTGGAGCTGCTTGTCATGAGAGGGCCAGGGGGGCGAGGCGAGGCTGACGTGGCAGTGACAAGTGTCCCAGGTATATCTTGCTGCCTTGCTTGTCTCCAGCTAAAGGTCACTTGATTCCTGTTTATTTCTCTGTACTCTGTAGTCTCAACTGGCACGTGCACACACATGCACACACATTCACAAACACACACACACACACATGCGCGCGCGCACGCGTATGCACACATGGTATAGCCTCCTACACTTGACAGTAGAACTCATAGTGACTTCGGCATCTCTGTCTTTGTCATGATGACAGAGCCGCCGCCCGCCACGTCGCCCCCGCACCTCCAGCTGGCGCCTAAGCCCCCGCTCTCGCCGCGCCATGCGCACGCGCACAGCAACGGCGGGCCGCTGGGCTGCTCCCCCAGCAAGCTGCAGGGGCTGCCGTCGAAGCTGCGCAGCGTGCAGGAGGAGCTGCTCAAGCTGGTGGAGGCACAGCACCTGGCGCACAAGGAGAGCCAGGCCGCCGCCGACGCCAATACCCAGGGAGAGAAAGAGGGAAAAGGGGGGGGGGGCAGCAGCGCGGAGAAGTTGCGTGAGCAGGAGATAAACCATCAGCGGCAGCTGCGGGCGCTGCAGGAAGAGCTCAAGCGGATACAGGACAAGCTGCAGCAGCTGCAGGAGGAGGAGAGCAGCCGGACCATGGCTGCCGCTGCCGCTGGCGCCCCCCATTCCTCCCTGAGCCCGCCCAGCCCTAGCGGGGCGGCGGGGGGGCTGGGGGAGCTTGTGAAGCGGGCGGCATTTGCGGCGGGACGACAGGTGGCGGGGTACACGGCCGGCGGCACCCTGCGGGTGCTCCCTCTGCGGTGCTCCATCATGGGGCTGTCGCTGCCCTGGGACTCGCTGACGTTTGACCTTCTGTTCAAGGTGAGAGTGGGGAAGAGGGAGAACTGGTGCCACTTTGCTGAACCTCTGAGCGTTTCGCTCTGCTTGATGTGGGCCTGTTGACTCATGGGTGCTGTGGAGCTAACTTGTTGCTGCTGTTAAGTTGCTCTCCCGGTCGGTTCTTGCCAGCTGTCGGAAGCGTCTACAATGTGTTCGTTAAGTGCAGCCAGCTTTGCGCGTGTTTGCTGCTGCTGCTGCTTCCCAGGTGATAGTATATACCTGCCCCCGCTCTTGGTGGAGCTAAGGAGCGTGATGCTGATAGCTGCTGCCAAGATGGGGGGGAGGTGGGGGGTCCAGTGCTGCCAGCAGGCACCCTAGCAAGGGCAGGCTTACTTCTCTTTTCTCTTGGTCTCATAAGACTAAAAGAGTCACGATGAAGAAGAACCTGCGCTTAGGCACAACATTCTCTATTGACCAGGCATATCTGCCACCTTGGTTTGTATGCATTGTTGCAATCCACGAAGTGTGGCTTGCAACAGTTCAAACCTCTCTCGCTGCATACTCACTTTCACTGTGCGTGTGTGTGGTTGTGGTCTTCGCGTCGCATCACAACAGGAGCTACCAAGGCGGGTGGACATAACAGGCCACGTTCTGCCCCGGCTCCCCAGCAGAGACCTCCAGGATTAGCCACCTTTGTGTTCCCCACTTTCTCGCCCCTCTTAAACTTTTCCTTCCCCTTGTTTCTCTGGCCGCGGCCAAATGTAGGTGTGTGTTGCATGCAATTGGTGTATGGGCCACTGCATTCTCCCAGTCTGAATGCCCTGAAAAGAGTGTAAATACTTCATGTCACTTTTCACTTTGGGGCCAGAGAGTAGTGTGACACGATGAAAATACGACAGGAAGAGTACCGGCTTAAAGCAAAGAGCAGGTGTAACAAAGCTCTTGGAACATGTAGCAGAGTAAAAGGCACCCTCGAGCTCGCTGGCTTAATCCTTACTGCCTGATCCACATACGCATACTCCGCCTATTTATGCTCCAGTGACTGCACTTGAGCAGTTGCACAGCGAGCAGCAGAATTAGTCTTTAATAAGCATGGCTTTAGCGGTTGTGAAGTTATTGTACTGACATATTTATCAGTGATACATGATCTTCTGTAGTTGCTCACTAGCAGGAAGCAGTTATTTATTTTGCAGCAAAGCAGACTTGGTTCTTTGGTAGGTTTGGGTCCATTTTACGATTGTTTCTGCTTCAACTTTATTACTTTTTATTCCATATTGTCCTTAACAGCAAGCCCAGCACTGTTCATGTGTTTACTGGCACCAAGCGTAAAATGATCAATTAAAGTGAGTGCTTCATTGAACAAACAAGCTATGGACAATTTGCAATATTAGCTACATCAAAAGTGGTGATTAGATGACAGATGGTAGAAGTATGACCACTGTAGGCCAACTTAATTAAGTGCTTCTTTGAGATATAAGTTGGATGCAGTCTCAGCTCCACAAAGAAAGTAGAACACGCCAATTTACATGTTAGAAGCATTTTTGCATCTAATCTAGTACGTGGAGTACTGCTTTTATACACCAGCTATACGAACTACAAAGCCCCTAAGAGTGGACTGCATGGGGTGTTTCCGCATCATCCATGAAGTTGGAAGGATGAATCAAGCACGACGCTAACATGTATGCAGATATGATCTTGGTTAGTATTCTCACCAAGTTAGAGTACTCTTGGTTACTACTCTGCTTACCGTCTTACATCTTCCATGTACACCTGCTTGCGATAGGCAAATCAATCTGCGATTGAATCATAATATATGTGCCATATTCTGTCTTAATTAATGTCTTCTCTTTGTGCACAATCATATGTAGAGTATTCCGCATCTCCGAAAGTGATATCCATGCCAGATGCATGCTGAGAAAGAGGGCTTTGTCAAAGTCAGATAGGAATATGGCACATATCATTGGTTATTTTCCAACAAAGCACCTTGTCCAGCCTTGACTTTCTTTGTTTAATTCACACTGGAGCGTAATCAAAAGCGCAATCTCAAGTTTATGAAAGGATGACAATCCTTTTGGCTGCAGGAAAATACGACATTGATTAAAGTAGACGGGTTTACCTGCCTACTGACTAAGCTATACGAAGCCTTTGATACTTGTAGGGTTGCCTAGGCCGCTAATATCAAAGCAGCAGGCAAATAATTTCATGCAGATCCTTTTGTCCTGCATATCCCTTCCCCTCGTGGAGTTGTCACACAACAGACTGCTGACTACTTATTGACGAAAGAACCTTAGCATGCGGCGATTGTACTAAAAATGTAGAAGGCGCAACTATTGTAAGCTTCATTGACCTCAGGCTTGTAGGAGACACACAGGTTGCGGCTGAGGTTGTGAAGGAGCTCAAATTTGCAACTTTTGAACCCAGAAGCTCATTTGCTCAGCCACAGGCCCTGCTCCAGTCGAGCCGTAAGACGTGAACTTACTGATTGAATTCTCCACACCCAAGAAGGTGTACACGTCTTCCTCAAAGATGGGGTTGAGGTTCTTCAAGTCCTCGAGGGACAGTGCCTGAAGCTCAGTCTTCCTTGAGACAGCAAGGGCCACAGCCCTCCCCACAACATCGTGAGATGTTCTGAAAGGCATTCCCTGCAGACAGGAAAAGTGGACAGCATGTCATGCACTTGTGAGCGCCATCTCATAGAGCCACATAAACAGACGCACTCTTGAAGCAAGAGGAACAGAGTTAGGGTCTGACTGGATAGCACACAGGGAGATATGCTGATCAGTAAAGAGGATCTGAAATTCAGATTTGTGTAAGGATTGACATTAGAGGCAGATGATGATTGCTTCTCATGGATATGAGGCAACAAAGACGTGATGTGCATATGAATGATGGAAAGTGTGGAAGTAAAGAGCAGAACTTATAATGCACACAGAAGTTATGAAAATACTGGGGAGCATTGAAGGCTTGGAGCATCAACACTTGTCGCAATGAGGAAGGTTAATTTGTCAGAGAAGCTACAAAATAATGACCACATTGCCCAAGCTTTTTGGAGGCGGTATGAAAGACATCCTTCCCAGTCTTAGTGACTGGGAGACTTGGGAAGAAGTGATATATAAATGACAATCAATACTTCCCTCAGCACCCACAGCAAGAGCTGGGCCAAAGCCACACATGCAGATACATAGCTGTACATGCCAACTGACTCTTGTTGCTAGGCAGGAATACAGCTCAAAGAATAAACTTAAGCAGCAATACAATACCAAGCTGGATACAGCATGGCCAATGGCTGAGCTGCACCCGCCACCATCGCTGGAGGCACCTCACTTCAAAAGGGCAACGAGACTGACCACTTCTGCATGCAAGGCAACTGCACACCCTCCTAGCATCGCATCTACTGCAGCCAAATGTCCGGCATGGCATAAGAATTAAAGGAGGCGGAGAGGCGCCAGTCCCACTGCACCTTGTAGACGAGGTAGTCAGCGAGGGTGGTCGCGTCCAGGTGGCCGGCCGGGAGAGACTGCTTCAGGCGGTCAGCATTGAAGGTGACGTTGTACGCAAACTCGGCTGACACCTCCAGCATTGCCAGTACCGTGGCCACGCTGTCAAACAGCGGCTCTTTGTCCTCCTGCACTCACTCAGCAGCAACACTCAAAGTCACTTACTGTCTGCGGTGAGGCAGAGCATCTCAAAAACAGGAGCTGTTGCAGTGCGTGTGACAAAGTGCGCAGTATGTACAGGCTGCAGGTGCAGAGAAAGGGTGGTTGGCCGCATGTACGAAGAGAGCAGGCTTGCATCTGCCTCCTTTCCTGGCTTGCAGGAACGTTGCAGTGCACCTCTGAAAGGAAGAGGTAATAGCTGGTCACAGATGGCAGTCAGGATCTGCTCCCTAAACGACAGAGTTTGGCTCCCGAATTGTGAAGCCGCCACTGAGTTCACATAGGTAGTCTCAAAATTCAGCAGGTGCCCTACTCTTTACGCTGGCCCGCATGAATCACATTTGAAAAAGGAATCCTAGAATGCACCCCACGTGCACTATTTCCAGCTTTCTTGCCCCTCACACCGCTTGTATCTGATACGCAAGACCCGATCTGCCCACGTATGCTGCCTCCTCACAACGAGCTTTGCCCTAGTTGGAAATGGTGGCTACCGCCTCTCATTAGGCAGCAGATTGGACCACAAATGGCACCAACGCATGTAATATTTTATTGCAACATCTTATTCTTTTAAATCGTTCACGGACAGCTGCCCCTATCCTCTGGACCATTCCCCTGCCCAAAGACTGATGTTTCCAAAACACTTACTATTCAGAAGGCTGTCGCTTGTGATTGTAACATACAGCCAGATTTAAAGTGGAGCCCAAAGAAGAAGACAGGAAATCATTCTCGTTCCCAGTACTGTACCAAGATGCCAAAATACTGGCGCGTGTGACTGGGAGGAATAGATTACAAGGAGAAACTTGCTCCACACAGTCGCAGCTCCTGTCAAGAAAGCTAGTTGTTGTTAGAGACCTGGACCAGGTGGTTGAGCTATATGTTGGCTGCATCATCCCCCCATGCACAGTACTGGAAGGGCCGTATATATTTTCCATGCCATAACTGCAAGGCTGCCAATGGACCCAGGCTCACCTGCAAGTCGCGATTGTACGCCAGGGGCAGCCCCTTGCACAGCACCATCAGGGTGGTTAAGTCCCCAATCACCCGGGCAGACTTGCCCCTCACAAGCTCCATGGGGTCAGGGTTCTTCTTCTGAGGCATGATGCTGCTGCCTGTTGACACCTTGTCGCTCGGAGTGAGGAATCCAAACTCCTCGGTCGCCCAGAGGACCCACTCCTCCGCCAGGCGTGAGAGGTGAATCGCTATGATTGAGTTTGCCGAGAGGAGCTCGATCAGGAAGTCGCGGTCAGAAACCCCGTCCACACTGCAGCAATGGAAAGCGAAAGAGAGTTTAAGTCGACAGCGTCTTGTGCCAGCTCACACTCACGCCCACGGACAAGCAACTGCATGGATGCTGTAGCCAAATAACTACGCCTGATGTGCCAACGAATCCGAGTAAGACATGGCAGAAATAGGAAATGCGGAGGTGTCTTCGGCTTGGCAAATGAGCCTGAACTCTCCAACCATAAAGAGTGTGACTGGGAGTGTGTGCATGTAAGAGTGAGTGTGCGCATGTCCTCCATATATATCCCCTGAGTGACTACACACTTGCTTGACCACATAAAGAAGTGGATGTAAACCAGCCCAGGTACAGTAATTCTACCGCCATCATAGCCAAGGGGGAGCTTCCACGCTCTCAAAAACAGCACAAGCTGGGAGTTAGAGCGACACTTAATAGGTAGATTAGGCCGGTTGGAGATAAGTTGTAAAGGATTGTCTCGAGGTGATGTGCTCAAAAAAGAAGGAATAAGCACTTCTGACCTGTTTCGGAGAGGAGCTGTAAAGCCAAGAGCCTCAGCGGTCATGTGTCTGTTGATGGGCAGCCCAGTGCCAGCAAGAGCACAGCTTCCTAGGGGAGAAAAATTTAAGCGCTCGCGGCAGTCCTTCAGGCGACCCGCGTCCCTCTCAAGCTGTGGAACAAGCAGTTAAAAGTTCATACATTATGAACTGTGGCGTGTAACACGACCTTCTTAAAAGCCACCAACAACAGGTATGAAAGCAGGGCCATACTGATGTAATAAGAAGGTAGGGATGCATAAACTAAACACCCCTGACTCAGCAAGCATGATCCACTTAAATGCTATACAATGCTGGCCACAACCAGATTCAGATGCCTATCGAGATAATGGAGACGTGGGCTAGATGGCTGTAGAGAATTATGGAGAGATGGAGAGCAGATGTGTCAACAAGTGACAGATATAAAGCAGGAGCTCTGGCCAAATAAGGGAGCATCAGCCATTTTTTTCTTCTATTCAAATAATGCACCAAGAAGAAGAGCCAGTTTCATCTATGACACTGGCTTCAATGCTATGGTCTTTTTCTCAATATTGTATGCGCCTACCTTTCACCAATAGCGCTCAAAAGTTGCAGTTTTGACTTAACCTTGCTACCTCAAGAAAGCCAGATTTTTCCTCACTACTTTCAGTATCTGCTCTTAGTGAGCACAATCCAGTCAAAATTTGAGAGCTTAACTCATTTAAAGTGCACATGCTCCGCAAATATGCATTTCACGTCAATTCAGGATGTACTTCAGCGTCAAGTGATTCCAAGGCACTGAATGTATTAACCTCCCTGCTCAACACGTAACAAAGATATGTCCCAATGCCCCTACATGTCCCTTTGCCCTTGCTGCCAGGATGAGAATATACATAGTTTGACTCTCACCATTTCAACGTAGGCAAGGAGAACATGTTGGAGGAGAAGAGGCTGAGCTCTTTGAAGATGTGTATATCCAGGTACTACGAGACCTTCATTTCCCTGGGCAAGCCTCACTAGTGCCACCTGCCAAAAGCGCATCACAAGATCTCAAGCTCACTTCATGTGAAGCGTTGGCATCACATGATCATTGCTCATTGTTGACAGAAGGCTTGCTAGTCTGCATACAAAGCTATGATGCAATCATCAACATGATCAATAAAAATGGGAGGATGATGACAGAACTACACCATCAATTCATTTCGACAGCTTTCCCGTCCTCACTGAAGAGACTAGTAACTAGCATGACAAAATTAGACAGAAAACTTAAGCCAAAAGATAGAAACTGAGTAACATTGACTGCATGGTTTGCCTCAAGCTGTTTGTGTAATGTAAGGCAAATGGACTGTTACCGGTCAAAGCTGCATATGAAAGGACCACAAGGTAGGAAGAAAGGCCTTCTTAAGTTAATACACATGTATCTGAGCCCTTTAATGAGTCCACATTATAAGCACCCCATTTTCCCCAGCAAGGAAGTCTCATACCTGCAATTTTTCAATCTTGTCAATAATGTTGGCAATCTCGCCGCGACACCACAACCGGACGTCTGTGACAACCTGATCATTTCTGCTTCTGGCAGTGTGAAGTTTCTTTGCAGGTTCACCAATGAGATCGATCAAGGCAGCCTCCACATTCATGTGCACATCCTCTCTGTCAGCTCTCCAGTTGAAAGCTCCGGTCTCAATCCTGTTCTCAATCTCCTCCAAACCCTTCAGAATAGCGTCTCTCTCAGCAACTGTCATCATGCCCTGTGGTAAATTGGATCACGGTGGAGGTCGATTTATCAGCAAAGCCTTGATCAAAGTGCCAAAAGCAGACATTTGTTAAGTAGTTTTATGGTGCTCAGCATATTAAGCCAAGTTTAACTTTGATGTTTCTCTCAACATATATATGCCACTGCAGAGAATTATCATACCTTATCCACTAACTTATTTCTTTGGGAGCCATCAAACAGCAAGTGTTCCAGAGTAGATACCAGAATGTCCTCACTCAGGGTAGAGTCTATATGCTACTTCGTTTACCTGAGCGGCAAGCATTGTGGCATGCGCCCTGCTTCCCTGTAAGTCAACCTTGTACAGTTTCTGATCGTAAGAAACCGACTGGCCAAACTTTTCAACAGCAGGAGTAACTGACTCCTCAAACCTTCCTCCCCAAAGTTTCACCTCCTTGTCCTCTGCTTGCTGCTCCGTGGACACTGCCATAACCGTGAAGGACTTTGACGCGGTAGCTTTTAAAGAAGGATATGGAGTGGCAACCCCAAGGGTCAAATGGCTTGGAGGAGTAGCCAATGATCTTAGAGAGCGAGAAGCTTGAGTGATTGCACCTCCAGACAGGGCTGCAAATGATGTAGATGCAGCGGCTACGCATGTGCAGTGGGCGCCCACCATTGTAGAGAATATATAACGTAGTAAGCAGTAGAGCACGAGAGCTGGAACTCCTTGCACTGATTTGCAGCTAGCTCACCTGTGAAACCTGCACCCCAATGCCTGTCGCAACTCTCTCACTTTATTTGTTTCTAGCAAAGCCTTTCTTACTTTCACTAATACGTAGATTCTGATCACTCTGCAGGCATCCGGCACAAAGGTGTGTACGAGGTGAAGAACTAGTCGCCACGCTCCGCTGTCGTCGCTTGGCTACCGATTGCTTAGTGAATCAAAATCAGATTGAGCCATATTGAACCACAATTGAGCCAAATTGAACCAAACTGAGCCAAATTGAAGCAGTGGCTTGTACCACTGTCTCGCACAGTCCCGCATCGACCCGCATCCATCTTGGAACTTGGACGAACAGCTTCAAGCAAGTGTGGAGGCTCGCACACTTTTTCTCTCCCCATCGGCGCCATGATTGGACGACCAGAGAGCTGCGCCGCGGCCTTCACAATCTGTCGGTCAAGGCGATTAAAGAGCTTCTTACTTCTCACCACACTTGTGAAAGTGCTGTGCACGCTGCTCACCACTGCTCACCCCTGCTCACCCTGCAGAGCTCAGTGCTCACACCAGCTCACCCCCCGTCGTGAGGCTCAACCGGCAAATAGCGCCGGCAATTATCAACTAGAGATGAATACTTTTTCACCATCTATTTGCACCGCTATACCAACTTCACCATGTCGTGCCTATTAGTGTCGGTCCCTCGGCACGGGCGTAGCCTTCCAGCACGTGTTCCTTCGACCTGGTCGATGTGTCGGTGGCCCTCTTCAAGTGTGGGCAAACATGGTCGATCGACATTCGCAAGTGTGTTGGTGACAAGCCTTACCAAGGTTGACCCATCCCTGGGCTCCTAAACTTGCACCATGCCACCATGACCAACACTCAGAGCAATGTTCTCCTTCACCCAGCTCTCACCATCTGCTTATTCTAAGACTTAGCAGAAAATTTTAAAAATGCTTGCCTTGCCTTTATTCCTCTTACAAAGACGGATGTCTCTTACTTCCACATAGGCTTTATGCCTTAAGGTTCTTGGGTTCATAGGCGAGCAAATTGTAGTTTGCAGAAATCACACTCTAAGCAGCTTGACATACAACGTCAGATTCAGAGAAAATCGCCCTTCAGGCTTTCGCTTAACTTTCACAAAGTCACAGCTTACAAAACTCTGAAACTACACGTCTGTGCTGGCCTGGGTCAAGCTCTTCACTTAAAATCGCGCCTTAACAGTTCTTCACTGCCAAACTAGGCTCACTCAGTTCTTCACTGGGAGCTTTATCTGCCAATACTACCCTCTCTCTTCAAAATGCGAATGCGAGTTCTGAGAACTTGGAAACTAACACACAACTCACCATTTTAAGGCTGCTTCACACACACTTGTGGCGTTCGGCCAAATCTGTGCTAATCTCCTAGCAGATTCTATTCTGCAGTTTTCCTACTCTCAACAGTGAGATTCCCTCTTGGGAACTCCTACAATCCTAACTTATCTATGATACACTGAGCATAATCTTCAGCGTCGGCAGAAGCGTGGGGCCTCGGCTCTCCAATGGCCTTGGGGACTCCTTCTTCTTCTTCGCGCCCTTCTTCTCTTCCTTCTGCTCCTTCTGCTCCTTCTGCTTCTTGGCAAAAGTGCGTGAGAGTGAATGACATGTCTCAGGCAAGATTCGTGCCTTTCGCAGGCACCACACAGCGTCATCTTTCGAGAATGCCGTGCTTAGTCACAAAGCTTAGGTGCATGTCGCTTTTGCCTAGCCATGCTCAACTCAAACTCGTAGTCACTCAGCATGCATGCACACCTCGTGACTGTCGCGCGTGGCTGCTTAGCTTCTCAGCTGGCAGTCACGCCTAATTGGCTTATGGCTAAGAACTCTTGAGCGGCGTGTACAAGCAAATGCCACTTGCTCAAGATTCCCAACCGGGCGGCCGTAACCTATCTTGGCATTGCGGCCATGACCTGGCTTAATCTGCCAGTCACACAGTACCTGACTTGGTACCTGCTGGGCGGCTCATCACTGATCCCCAACTTCTAGCCTCGCGGCTGTCTATGTTGTCAAAACCTCCCCCATCCCTGGGTGTGGGGCACATTGACATTGACCCCTTGCCAGTGGTCTTGACGCCGACATAACCGCTGATTGCGACGTAATCAGTCAAGTGGTCGGTGAGTCAACGTTGACTTTCCGTACCTGGGTGGCCGTAGCTTGCGCTGCGCGTGTGGCACCATCAAACGGATAGTAGTCGCGACAACCATCGGTTTGTGCAAACTGGACAGAAATGTACAGATTCTGCCAATTTGGACCAAAATGCCACTTTTTCAACCTGAACCTGTTTTGCTGCTTTCTCACTGTATACTTTGTACTGCGAGGCTTGTCGAGCACTTTCAACTATTTAACGTATAAGTCGTGTGAACTATCTCCACACAAATGTTTTCTGCCATTCCTTTTTAAGCAAAAAGATGAAGTGAACATGTGGCGACTTTCAGTGACATACGAGCAGCATATGTATTTCTTTCGAAATTCTATTTTTTCTGAAAGCTTAATTTTTTACAACTTTTTACCATAAACCCTGAAGCTTGGATCCTATAGCGTTCCCTTCACAGCTAGACCCAAAGGTTTTTCGGCCCTCCCCTCCAATCCTTCAACTTTCGGATTCAATTTCAGATTATAAATTTTGTCTATATAAAGTCAAGATTCTCTCCTCGAAAACAAAAAATCCTAAATTGAGAGCAACTGAGAGCAACGACTTCACACTGCTTCACACCCTTGTTCGTTCGTGTCAAGCCTAGCTTACACTCGAGTTTACCAACAGGACCTAACGATAAGAATAGCCTGTGTTCTCATTGCTACATATCTTGAGGCGTTCGGGACAAAATCGTGGTATTTTGTCCAAATTGGCAGAATCTGTGTATTTCTGTCCACTTTGCATAAACCGATGGTGAAGTCGGTATAGCGGCGCACGTCGATGGTAAAAAAATATTTATCCCTATCAACTACCTGTTCGCGGTCTACGTGCGATCGAGTGTGACGCCCTACGCCGGGCCGATTTGCTGCGCGACTGTGAGCAACGTCTGGAGAGCGTTTGCGAGCCGGACAAAAACACATTGTGCCTGCGATTGATGGCGATCTCTCGCAAAAAAATTGTGCGGTGGTCAGTATGGGCCCCCTCACATAAGGCCCGTGGCGGAAAAATCGGCTAGGGTCTCGCACGTGCGCGTCGGATTTTGTGGTTGGACGTGCGTTAGACCTATCGACGTGTTCGAGATGATTCAAAACGACCAAGACGTCGAGTACGCCGGGCCGCCGCACTATAAATGTGCATCGACTGGCATCCAAATCGTCATTCGACTGATCTTTATTTCGCTTTCTTGTTTGTGCAGTGACGACTGACGAGCCATGGCCACAAGTGGGAGCGGAGGGCGGAGCGGTTCGTGGTGAGTTGTGTCGACCCTCCCTCGTCTTTATACTGTCAAACATGGCGCGAAGCACGGCCATCCTTCACAGTAAGATATTTTAATTCAATTTCAAATTCCTGCTTCATCCTGCTTTGTGGGTTTATGGCGTCGATGCATGGTTTTTGTCATTTAGTCTCTTCTCTGCGATTGTTTTGTTCGCGGTCGTTCGCAGTCGTTTGATGACGTTGATTTTGTCGCCTCCCCACAGTGTTGGAATTTATCATGATTGAGTATGAGGAGACGGTAGAAATCATCGCATATCTACTGCGACACGCCATCAACGAGTATGATGTAGAGAAAGTAGACAAGTTTGTCACAAGATCTGACAGTGCCAAATGCAATCTCCGACAAGATATATGTTGAGAATATTCCTTGACTGATTGCCCAAGTACCCCAGGTCTACTTCAAGGCTTCAAGCATAAAAGAGCGTGCAGAGCAATCTTAAGAGTATGCCGGTCAAGAGGCTGGAAGTGGGAGGCTGATCTCTCAAGCATCGTGATTCAACTACTTTCAGGCATTACGAATCAACTCAGCGAGAAGAACCATTGAAGCTTTCCCCCCCCCCCC
>WELA01009535.1:462162-499886 GCA_009602735.1 Mesotaenium endlicherianum | reverse complement strand
GATGGGCAGACTGAAAGAACTAACCGAGTTCTGCAGGAGGTGCTGAGAGCATATATTAACCAAAAACAAGATAATTGGGATGACCTGTTACCTCAAATTCAGTTTGCGGTCAACAGTGCGGTACATGCGTCAACGGGCAAGACTCCTTTTGAACTAAGCCTGGGTAGAGTCCCTAAGTCTCCTTTAGATGAGCTAGGGGAATCCTTAACTCACCTTGAAGGGATTGACAACCCGGTCTTCCTCCAGTTAACTCAGGAGTTTGCTGACACCCTGTCAGAAGTCCAACGAAACTTGCACACGGCCCAAGAAAACCAACAAAAATACGCTAATCAACACCGTCGTGAACTGACATTTTCCAAGGGGGATTTAGTCAAACTGCATTCTCAGCACCTGTACCTCCCTGGTGTGGTCAAGAAAAAGCTGGGCCCTGTCTGGGTCGGTCCATATTCGGTGGTCTGTCGTGTCGGTCAGAATGCTTACAAACTGAACATATCAGCTGACTACAAGGGTCACCCGGTCTTTAATGTCTCCTTCCTGGAACCATACATCAAAGGTGATAAACTGTTCACAGGTCGGTTACCTGTCCAACCGGGACCGGTCCCCGCTGTCCGGGACGGCGACCCTGAGGAATATGAGGTCGATGAGATTTTAGACGCTCGCTCGGTCCGTCGATCGTCTAAATATGTCATGAAATACCTCATTCGATGGAAGGGTTACGATGCCTCTGGGGACACTTGGGAGTTTAAGGACCACTTGACCAATGCCAAAGGGGCGTTGACACGGTTCCACCTTCGGGCCGCTGGAGTCCCTCCATAACTGTCATTTCAGTTGACACGGGAAGGTGACAGGCGGTCCTGTCTCCATTTAAGTTGGAGGGGAAAATATATGACAGTTAGTGAGCGAGAGCGATAAAAACACACTCATACGTTTATGTGTAGCGCATCGCAACTACGTCAACTTTTAGCAATCATCCTGTAAGGTAAACAGCAGCGAAGCCACTATACTAAATACTAACATACTTCCTGCAATCCCTATGACAAAGGTCCATATCCTACTAACTTGTGCCCTGGTTACATGTGCAGGATGGCGCCCACCACACAAAAGGAGGACAGAAAGCGCAAGGCAGAAGAAGCCAGGAGGACAATGGAGCAATACCAGAAGGAGCTGGCGGCGACGTCCCTCACCAGGAGAGAACAAGAAAGGGTCCGCAAACAACAAGAGGCGGCAGAAGAGGCACAGAGGAAGAAGGATCAGGAAGCGGAAAACCTCAGGAAGGCTGAGGAGGAGAGACAGAAGAAACAGCAAGAAGAAGCGGCAGCGGCAGAAGAGGAGAAAAGAAAAAAGATTGAAGCGGACAGACAGAAGAGCTTGGCCACTTACAGGTATACTGTGGTGGGTGGCCAAAACTTCGATAACCTGAAGGAAGCATTGCTGGCAGCCCAGGAGATCAACAGGCTGGAACAGACAACACTGCTACAGAAGGAAGGAGCTACAGCACTGGATAGGTACATCGAGACACACACCGGCGTGGTCCTTTACGAAGATTATGCTAAAATGGTGGGCTATACAGCAGAGCAGGCCCGGTATCTCGCAGATGATTCAGAGGACAAGCCGGTCCCCATACCGGGAATAGTGGGAGATCAAAGCCTCATTCGGATGGTGAGCATGCGGCCCGATAGCTTTAAGGATACGGTATTCTACCTCACACTCTTGCCAGCTTACAATGAAGTTGAGAGTTTGCCTGACAACCAGATAAAGGAGACCATCGGCAATATAGACATCCAGAGAGTGCACACTTTGGATGTTCTTGTTCCACCTGATGTCCACCATATTTTTGCTAANCACCTGATGTCCACCATATTTTTGCTAAGTCAGGAGAACAATGCGAAAGTCAGGACAAGACAGTCCCCCCTATCCTACTGCATTGCATGATTGCAGGTAGGAAGGTGAGGGCATTTGTTGACGGAGGGGCGTCACATACTTTTATCCATAAGGACTTAGTTAAGCGGCTAAGGCTGCCTACTGTCACCCAAGGGAATAGAAAAATATACCTTGGAGATGTCTCAAGTATCCCGGAAGGAATTATAACAAAGCCTATTGAGGTCATTTTAGGTTCTGGCATTGCAGTTCTAACTGAAACGCTTACAGTTGAGGTACTCAACACTGGCTTTTATGATCTCGTGCTAGGCAGGTCCTGGCTTAATAGACATCAAGCTGAAGTGTGTTGGAGCAGAGGTACAGTTAAAGTGAGAGGAGCCAGTGATGGGCAGACTAACTTGGCACCCACCAGTGCTCTTCCTCTTGTCCTGTGTGGATGGCAACTGAAGGAAAAGAAGAGGCTTCCAGAAGGATGCAAGTTGCTGAATGCAATGGAGTTTGTCAAAAGCTGGAACCAGAAGGAAGACATAATGTTTTGTCTGCTGCTAAGAGAGGTACCTCCTCAACCTGAAGAAGTGATTGAGAAAAAGGTAAGCCCTTCGGAGCACCCTACTGCTGCAAAAATTGTTGCTCAGTACACGGATGTATTTAATATGCCTCCAGGACTACCCCCTAAGATGGAAGTAGATCATAGGATTGATTTATTACCTGGGAGTCAACCACCCTGGCAACGCACTTATGGCTTGTCTTATGTGGAGAGCGAGGAGTTGAAAACACAGATTGCAGAGCTTGAGGAAATTGGGTATATTTCCCCCAGTAAATCACCTTACGGCGCACCCATTCTATTCGTTAAGAAAAAGGATGGCACTATGCGGATGTGTGTGGATTACAGAGCCCTGAACAGAATTACGATAAAGAACAAGTATGCTTTACCCAGAATGGAGGACTTGCTAGGTACCCTGTCTCGTGCTAAGGTGTTCAGTAAGATAGATCTCAAAAGTGGTTACCATCAAATCAGAATTGCTGAGGGGGATGAACACAAGACTGCCTTCCGCACACGTTATGGACACTATGAGTTCAACATGATGCCCTTTGGACTGACTAATGCTCCTGCGACCTTCATGGGTGCTATGAATGACATTTTCAGACCTTATTTGGATAAGTTTGTGCAAGTTTTCCTGGATGATAACTTAAATTTCTCTAAAGATGAAGCTCAGCACATTGAACACTTGAAGACCGTCATGGACACTCTGAAGAAAAATCGCTTCTATGCTAAAATGAGCAAGTGTGATTTCCTTAAAGAAAGTAATGAATTCTTAGGCCACGTTGTCAGTAAAGAAGGCATCAGTGTGGATCCTACGAAAGTCCAGACCATAAGGGATTGGCCAGTACCACAGTCTGTCTCTGAAGTTGTCTCCTTCCTCGGGTTGGCTAACTACTATAGGAGATTTATTGAGAATTATTCCACAAAGGCCAGTAAACTGATTGACCTTACTAAGAAAGACATCAGGTATGTGTGGGGGGAAGAGCAGCAGGCTGCCTTCCACACCCTTTAAGATGCTCTTTGTTCTGCCCCAGTGCTAGCCGTGTATGACCCCAGCAAATCGATGCAGGTGGTTACTGATGCCACTGACTTTGCCATGGGTGCTATTTTGTTGCAGCCTGCTGACAAAACCACAAAGGATGGTAAGGTACGGCAAAAGTGGCATCGTGTGTTGTACGAGTCTATGAAATTTAATCCAGCAGAGATTAATTACTCAGTGCATGATAAAGAGCTGCTAGCTATCATTCATGTGCTCAAACAGTGGAGAGCATACTTACATGGTAAAGCTTTTAAGGTTACTACAGATCATCTAGCTCTGACTCACTTTCAGAAGAAGTCCAAGCTGTCGAGGAGGGAGAACCGCTGGAGCCAGATGCTCGAGCAATTTCAAGTCCAGATCGACTACAACCAGGGAAGTTGAATCCTGCTGATGCACTCTCTAGAAGACTTGACTTGCAAGAAAGGAACTTTAGTCAGCATGCTGTAGATAAAGTCCTGTGTGCACTCACTTCACTAAAGGTGAAAAAGTCCTTCCTTGAACAACTTAGGAAAGCCTACCTTTCTGACCCAACATTTGAGCCCAGCCCCACTACAGGTGTGTGTCGTGCCACTGCACTCGGGTATAAGCTTAAGGGAGGGGTCTGGGTGACTGAAACCACTTCAGGCAGGCTGAAGCTGGTCATTCCTAATAACGTGCAAATAAGGTCCCTTTTATTGAGTTAAGCACATGACAGTTTACTGGGTGGGCATTTGGGGCAGGCCAAAACTGTTGGCAAAGTGGCAAAACATTATCATTGGGAGGGATTACCCCGGGAGGTCTTAAAACACGTTAAGTCCAGTGACCAGTGTCAAAAGATTAAGTCTAGGCACACACCACCGGGGGGCCTCTTACAACCGCTGCCCATCCCAGCTGGCCGCTGAGAAACGATATCCATGGACTGGGTGTCACACTGCCACGAACTGCTAATGGGCATGATTCGATACTGGTAGTCGTGGATAAACTGACAAAAATGGTCATTTTCATCCCCACAACTGTCAAAGTAACTGCACTCGAAACAGCGAGACAATTCTACAACCATGTAGTATGCCAACATGGGCCACCCTCTAATATAATGTTAGACAGAGACTCAAAATTTACCTCTAAGTTCTGGAGGGCTTTAATGGGGTTAATGGGAGTCACACAGCTGCTCAGCACAGCAAACCACCCTCAGACTGATAGGCAGACTGAGAGAACTAACCGAGTTCTGCAAAAGGTACTGAGAGCCTATATTAACCAAACACAAGATAATTGGGATGACCTGGTACCTCAACTCCAATTTGCGGTCAACAGTACGGTGCACGCGTCAACGGGCAAGACTCCTTTTGAATTGAGCCTGGTTGGAGTCCCTAAGTCTCTTTTAGATGTACTGGGGGAGTCTTTAACTGACCCTGAAGGGATTGACAATTCGGTCTCCCTCCAGTTAACTCAGGAGTTTGCTGACACCCTGTCAGAAGTTCAGCAAAACCTGCACAGAGCCCAAGAAAACCAACAAAAGTACGCTAATCAGCACCGTCTAGAACTGACCTTTTCCAAAGGCGATTTGGTCAAACTGCATTCTCAGCACCTGTACCTCCCTGGTGTGGTCAAGAAAAAGCTTGGCCCTGTGTGGGTCGGTCCATATTCGGCAGTGCGTCGTGTCGATAAGAATGCTTACAAACTGAACATGTCAGCCGAATACAAGGGTCATCCGGTCTTTAATGTCTCCTTCCTGGAACCCTACATCAAAGGTGATACACTGTTCACAGTTACCTGTACAACCAGGACCGGTCCCCGCTGTTCGAGATGGCGACCCTGAGGAATATGTGGTTGAGGAGATTTTGGACGCGCACTTGGTCCGTCGATCGTCTAAACAGGTCATGAAGTACCTCATTTGATGGAAGGCTTACGATGCCTCAGGGGACACTTGGGAATTTAAAGACCATTTTACTAATGCCAAAGGGGCGTTGAAACGATTCCACCTTCAGGCGGCTGGAGCACCTCCCTAGCAGTCATTTCAATGGACACGGGCGAGTGACAGGATGTAAGGTTATGAAAGTGTAGTTTGTTTCTTTCGAGTATTTTATATGCATAGAGTGTGATTTTAGAAGAACTTTGGCCTTTATTTAAAGTCATTTGGACAAGTATTGAGATAGTTATGAATTTTGGAAGTTTTTAGTGAGTTTTTAATGTCACAGATTCTATTTAGTGACAAGGACAGGTCCAGTGACGAAAATTTCGGTTGGAGTCCAGAAAGTAGGACATTGAAACATGAGGGTTCCAGAAAGTACGTACAATTACGTAGAGTGCCAAAGTGATCGTGGAATTTCTAGAAACTCCGTGAGGAGTTAGTGGATTGTGTAGTAGAATATTCTAGAGTGTGATTGTGTGCGTGTGAGTGTGCTAGCTTGTCCAACTAGGCAAGGTCATCTACATGGAAGGAGCCATAGGAGAAGGTTCTGGAGGTACTTTGCTAGAGAGGACACTTAGAGTTAAAGGATAAATGGGAAGCACAAGGAAGTAAAGGGGACTTAGTCTAGTCTAACCTTCTTATCTTGTAACGACTTTTCTTAATAAAGTGAGTTCTTTTCCACTCCTCTCTGATGTAGCCCTCTAACTTTTGCAAGGGTGGCATACCACCAGGCCACTCCACTTTGTGTATGCAACTAGGAAAGGTCCTTGTGCACGCTTCCACTCGCGGGTGAGGGTGCGTGAGTGTGTATGGGCGCACTCCCCGCACCCTTCCCCCTTTCACATGGTATCGGAGCTACCTAGTTGCTTCATTTGGAGGAGGGAGCTTTGGTTGGTGATGCTTGTAGGAGTGTAGAGAGGGTAGAGAGGATAAGCAAGGATGATTTATAAGTTGCTAAGGGCAGCCATGAAGACGAAGATGCAAGCTTACATCTCACTCTCTTGAAGGAGGGAGGAGATGGAAGAGAGAGGGTGCTCCAAGAAGTGTCAACTTGGATGCAACCAGATTGTTGTACGTCTTCTTTGTAGTATAAGAAGATTGCCCAAGCATGGTAGTGCTATAAGTAATATAGAGCAGTCTTTGCTTGAGAATGGAGACATATGAGCATGAAGCAAATCTGGAGTTCACACGGCTGGATTTTTCCTTGAAGATGCAAGCTCTTTAGTGTTAAGCTCTTTCTTTGATGAGGGGGCTTAGCATAGAGGTGATAGTGGCTAGAAAGGAGTGTGTGCCCATCTTTATTCCAGATCTTCAATGAAGGTGGAGCAGATTTTAAGGGTAGGCAACCGGGGACTTAGCAAGCATGTGTACTTGCAAGTCTAGGAGCTTTGGCGAGCATAGCACTCGCAAGCTCAAGAGGAGCTCATGAGAAGCTCAAGAGAGGGTGCACCGGGATGTTGCACCAAGTTGGCCAAGTATGTGGCCAGATTTGAGTTGCCTTGCATCACTTCTATATAGCCACTGAATATTATTGGCCAGCAATGATGGAGCTTGGCACTTTGTATGGAGATTGAAGAAGCCTCAATTGAAGAGAAGCACCGTGAAGAAGGCTTGGAGCAAGAAGAAGTATTCCAGATTTTTCTTCAAAGAGGAGAGATGGAGATGGAGCCTTTCAAGTTCAGATTTCTCTTTTCTTATGGAGGAGAGTACTACAAAGTATATGGAGTTGAGAACTATGATGAAGACAAGCCTATGGTGTGGAAGAAGAAGCAAGGTATGAAGTTGGTGCAAGAGGGCTAGTGCAAGAAATGTCTCCCACTTGAAGCGTGTGTGCCATTAGTTGTGTGATGGCATAGTTAAGGGGCAGATTTTGGTGCATCTATGGAAGCTCTTCATGTGAAAGTAGAGCACCAAGGCAAGCTGGGTTTAGTAGTAAGAAGTGTCATTGGGGTGACCAAGGCTAGAGTGCACTCAAGAAGCTAAGCATGTGGAAGGAGTTGCACAAAGAGAGTAGCCTATCCTCTAGTGCTTTAGTGCACGGGTCAAGTGAAGACCAAGGAGGAGTGTGGTCAAGTGAAGATAGTGAAATAGGTGAAGGTAGTTAAACCACAAGTAGCTATCTTCAGCCCGCTAGCAAAGAAGCGACGCGGGAAGGTGAAGGTGAAGGAGAAGCGCTTGTTTTGGTGGCCTTGGCCCGGTCATCGCACGGAGCAAGCGTGCCTCCTAACAACCTTGGCGAGCGCGCATCGCGGGTGGAGCAAGTAGAGGGGTATGATCCCCTTGCTCATATATAGAGCAGACCCCAACTGCTCAAGTGGAGGAGCTCCTAGAAAGTGAGCTCAAGAGAAGCCCGCTTGCAAGGCAAAGTGTGTGCGAGCACAAGATGAGGTGCAAGCACAAAGACTATGTGCGTATGCCCAAGTTATGGAGCTCATGGAGGCGTTCCAGATGTGTTTCTTGGAGCCTTGTGTAAAGGCTGACCTATAAGAAGAGCCAGGAGTATGTGGGAGTGAGCATCTAGCCAAGCAGAAGACTATGATGGAGTTTGGTGCACCACGAGCGAGATTACGCGCTCATGCCTTGTGAAGATTATTATCGTCGCTTGATGGAGACTACGACTTTATGGATATGGACCTATGAGGAGGAGACCAAGTGTTATGGGGCTGATATGTCCTGCCTATGATGGAGATATGTGACAAGGACTTGGACATGAAGCTAGGAGAATCAGCGCCTATACAAGCAAGCAAGAGAGAGGCGTAAAATCTGGACTTGGACACTCGAGTGGTAAGCGCCTTACCTTCATGATGAGGGGGGGGAGTGTTATAGTTGTTTATAGTGCTTGTAAGTAAGATCACGCCAGTCCCATGAGTTCATTTGTAACTAAGAGATGTGAAGTGGAAAGAAGTTTGAGAGCAAGTGCTTGGAAGATACTCAAATCTGTCCATGTTTGAGGGTTTTACGGGTAGGCGAGCGCGAGGGATAAAGTTGGCAGATTTTGGCTACTTTTGGCCTACTTAGGAGAGAGTGGGTAATATTTTCACTAGAAGTCCTACATGATGTGAGAGGCCTAGTATGAGGCCTTCCTTGAGTCATAGTCAAGTTTCAGGATCAGGGGTTTAAGCATGTGCCATTTGTAGGCGCGGGAGCTTTATCCATGTTGCGCGCGTCTGCGTCCTACGAGCGTGAGGCACAAAGTGACGATCTCGTGTGAGTGTTAGACTTTGATTCAGATTCTGAAATTTTGTGGAGAGGTAGTCCTATGGGTTTGAATTTAGAAAAAGTAGATTTTTTTATAAAAATATTAATTTAAGTCCTGACAGTGCCACATGGCGGTCTGCTGGACTGCCGTGGGAGCCACATGTGTGAGGCAAGACGCAATCCGGTATCATGGTCTTAGGCTTGGAATCAGGAGAAACAAAGCATACCAGTGAGTTCAAAGGGGAGATATTATGTAGATTACACAACTTTCACGCTAAAAATGTCAAAAAAAGTCAGGGGGGTGCCACTTGGCGTCTTGAGAGGTCACCACGAGTCACGCACACGAGTGAGAGAGTGCAATACCTCTACAAGGAGTATGGCTTAGAGCTAGAGGTAGCTAAGGGTACCAAAAGGTTCAGGAACATAGTGGACTTAGGTTCATGATGTAATCTGGTCAAAATTATAAGAGCACCACGAGTAAGCCACATGGCGCGACGAGGAGTTGCCACTTGTCCACGAGGGCGAAGAATGAGTATTTTGGTGATTTGGCGGACTATTATGCACNTTTGGCGGACTATTATGCCTTGGATCCAGCTTTGAAGTATGTGGAGTTGATGGAGGGAGTATGTTACAGCCCTTATGAAGATATTGGCCTATTCCAAGACGAAGGAGTTGAAGAGAAGATGCACTTGTGTAAGGAGACGCCATGTGTGGAGACAATGTATGCGATGGAGCTTTCACTGAGTGTAGCAAGTTTGGAGTAATGAGTATCAACCTGGAGCCTGTTCAAGACCTGCAACTTGTATAATATATGTGAATATGTGTTTTTCTAGCGTATATGTGAGCTCGATTCGTCATTTTACGTCACTTATGCTTAGTATGCGCCGAGGACGTCGCATCTTGAGGAGGGGGATGATGTAAGGTTATGAAAGTGTAGTTTGTTTCTTTCTAGTATTTTATATGCATAAAGTGTGATTTTAGAAGAACTTTGGCCTTTATTTCAAGTCATTTGGACAAGTATTGAGATAGTTATGAATTTTTGGAAGTTTTAGNTTTTTAGTGAGTTCTTAATGTCACAGATTCTATTTAGTGACAAGGACAGGTCCAGTGACGAAAATTTCGGTTGGAGTCCAGAAAAAAGAACATTGAAACATGAGGGTTCCAAAAAGTACGTACAATTACGTAGAGTGCCAAAGTGATCGTGGAATTTCTAGAAACTCCGTGAGGAGTTAGTGGATTGTGTAGTAGAATATTCTAGAGTGTGATTGTGTGCGTGTGAGTGTGCTAGCTTGTCCAACTAGGCAAGGTCACCTACATGGAAGGAGCCATAGAAGAAGGTTCTGGAGGTACTTTGCTAGAGAGGACACTTAGAGTTAAAGGATAAATGGGAAGCACAAGGAAGTAGAGGGGGCTTAGTCTAGTCTAACCTTCTTATCTTGTAACGATTTTTCTTAATAAAGTGAGTTCTTTTCCACTCCTCTCTGATGTAGCCCTCTAACTTTTGCAAGGGTGGCATACCACCAGGCCACTCCACTTTGTGTATGCAACTAGGAAAGGTCCTCGTGCACGCTTCCACTCGCGGGTGAGGGTGCGTGAGTGTGTATGGGCGCACTCCCCGCACCCTTCCCCCTTTCACAGGAGGTCCTGTCTCCATTTAAGTTGGAGGAGAAAGTATATGACAGTTAGAGTGCGAGAGCGAGAAAGGGACAGTTAGGGACAGTTATGTGAACCCTAAGTGTCAGCAAAGTGACAGAGGGGACAGCCTGGCCCACATAAAGCACCTTTAGCGAAAGGACAAAGGGCCTCGCACAGCCATACATCACTTAACATACCTATAACCACATTCATATGTTTATGTCTAGCGCACTGCAACTACGTCAACTCCTAGCAAGCACCCTGTAAGGTAAACAGGAACGAATACACCATACTAATACGAACTTACTCCCTTCCTGCAACTTCTACGACAAAGGTCAATATCCTACTAACTTGTGCCCTGGTTACATGTGCAGAATGGCTCCCACCACACAAAAGGAGGATAGGAAGCGCAAGGCAGAAGAAGTCAGGAGGACAATGGAGCAATACCAGAAGGAGCTGGCGGCGACGTCCCTCACCAGGAGAGAACAAGAAAGGGTCCGCAAACAACAAGAGGCGGCAGAAGAAGCACAGAAGGGTTCAGGAAGCGGAAAGCCTCGGGAAAGCTGAGGAGGAGAGACAGAAGAAACAACAAGAAGAAGCGGCAGCGACAGAGGAGGAGAGAAGGAAAAAGGCTGAAGCGGGCGGGCAGAAGAGCTTGGCCACTTACAGGTATACTGTGGTGGGTGGCCAAAACTTTGATAACCTGAAGGAAGCATTACTGGCAGCCCAGGAGATCAACAAGCTGGAACAGACAACACTGCTACAGAGGGAAGGAACTGCAGCACTGGATAGGTACATTGAGACACACACAGGTGTGGTCCTCTACGAGGATTATGCCAAGATGATGGGCTATACAGCAGAGCAGGCTGGGTACCTTGCCGATGATTCAGAGAACAAGCGGGTCCCAAAATACCGGGAATAGTGGGAGATCAGAGACTCATTAGGATGGTGAGCATGCGGCTCGATAGCTTTAAGGATACGGTATTCTACCTCACACTACTGCCAGCTTACAATGAAGTTTAGAGAAGGAGCTGGGAGTACTTGGCCAGGGAAGCAGGACTGCAGATGTTCTCTCCCCATTGGTTCCCACGTAAATTGAGGAAGGCTGAGCATGGACCCCAGTACTACCAGCAGCCCACAGACTGGAGGTGGATGACCGTCACAATCAAAAAGCAGGAGTGTGACCGAGCCCAACCCGACGATTTCCACGCCTAGACGGCTGCCTCATCCTACCACCTCACATTGCCCCTTGGGACCCCAGGCTGAATGGCTGCCTGAGCAATATGAATGCAGAGACCAAAGAGCAAAGGAGGAGGGGGAGAGACTACTTCTCTAAGGGAAAGCATGCCTTCGTCAAATGGGCAAAGAATGCAGGCCGGATAAATATCAGCAGGCTGAAGGCCAAGCAACCTCCAGCGCGCCCTAAGAAAGGGAGATCAGTAGACTACTCCATGTCTACCCGGGAGCAGGACGACCTAGTGGACGAGACTCCTACTCTCTCAGAGGAGGAGGATGAGGAGGAGGAAGGAGAAGAACAAGGCAGAGGAGAAGCATCAGGAGCTGGAACTCAGGAGATCCAGGGGCAGGCAGGGGCACTTCCTAAGGAACCAAGATCAGGTATATGGAACGTGATCCCGGTCATGGAGGCAACTGGACCCCGCACTCGCTCCCCCAGCCCACCTGCCCAAGCAGGGGAAGAAGCTGATCTGACTGTACTTGGCAGCAGACACAGGCAGAAATCCCCAGAGGACAGGGGTGCCAGAAGAGGGCCACGCGGGGTGGCCAGAGGTATGCCGGCCTCCCCCTTCGCTCAGGGACATGTACCTCTTGCCAATGTATTTCAGCATCCTACTGGAATGCCCGTCTGTAAGGTCATAGGTTTATAAAGTGCATTTTTGAGTTTCATGAAAGTATGTTTTGATTGTTTAGTAGTATAGAGTGCATTTTGAGGTCATTTTGATATAAAGTTCATCGAATTTGGTCAAGTATTGAGAGAGTTACGAATTTCTGAAGCTTTAGTTTTGAGGTCGGTTGACGACTGTCCTTAATTCGCGGTGAGCGCGACCGTCGGATTGACCGACAGCGTCGAGCGATCAGGCCCGTTGGTGTGAACTCGAACCTTCACGTAAGTTCGGCTGACGCGGAGTGCCGATTAGGTCGATTTACCTAGAAGTTTCGGTTTAGCCTAGCGCGTCTAAGATAGAATATTCTAGTAATGTCAAAGCCTGTATGTGGACGTCAATTCGGTTTGACACGTCAGATTAGACTCATTTGGCTTACTCACGAATATTCTGGAAGGGACGACTTGACAAACACCTTAGAAAATTTGTAGCTTTCTCCTAGAGAGCAGCATTTAGGCAGAAAATTATAAATAGGCATAATTTCTTTGTTTCTTAGCAGTTTTCACTTCTGTAAATTTCTACGGGTTTGTAATGACAAGACCTTTCATTCTACACAATTTGTGAGCAGTTTCTTGGTACCCAAAATGTCAAGTAATTTTCCTATGCTTTCTTAACAATATGCCGTTGCACTCTTTAGTATGATTACAACTAGTTCCTTTCCTCGTGAGTCACTACGCTTCCACTAGGGCACTTTGCCCCTTTCGTCTGGTATCGGAGCTGGGCTAGTTTGCATATTATATTATGGAGTCGCAGTCGGCAGCTGGAGGAGGCGAACATGTCGAGCATGTTGAGCGCGCGGGGCAACAGGCAGCACCAACGATGACTAGAGAGCAACAAGAGATGCAGGCGATGCTCAGGCAAATGGCAAATGCAATTGGAGGAGAAGTCTACGCCCAATTTCAACAAAATATGCGCGCGGAGGTGGAGAGAATGGTGCGAGTTGTTGTTGGAAACGTCGCTTCGACGAGTTTCGCACCTGCACCCGTTGTACCACCAATTCATGATAACCCAGTGGTGCAACCAGTTATCCCACCCGCATCAGGAGTGCGTGCGCCTAAGCCTGAAGTTTATATTGGAGAGCGTGGATCGCCGCCTGTTCATCAATGGATTTTTGGAGTGAAGAAGTTTATGGAGTATTCTGCGCTCACGCCCGACAAGCAAGTCGCCTTTGTCATAACTTTGCTGCAGAAGAGTGCTGGAGCTTGGTATGAACAAGAAGAGCAGCTGTCTGGAGTTCCTGCTACTGTTGATCAGCTATTTGAAGGCTTGAAGAGGCAATTTCAACCTATTGCACCCGGGGTTACCGCTCGAGATCTATTGGTGCGCCTTCGTCAACGAGCAAGTGTTCAGGAGTATGTATCGTGCTTCAATGAGCTGGTGCTTCAATGTCCATTCATGCACGAGTCGGAGATGATGGACAAGTTCAAGAGGGGACTCCAGCCAATTGTGGCCGAAGAAGTGGCGCTCAAGGACCCTACCAGTCTTGGAGAAATGATGGCATTGGCAACAAGGGTCGACGCTGTGGAGTATAGTCAAAGGCAGTGGGGCAGCCACAACTTTGGAGGATATCGACATTTTGGACCTCAAGCGCCAAGCATGAGTGGACAAGGTCCGCTACCTATGGCGTTGGAACTTGTGCAGTACCAGCGCAGGCAGCAGAATTTCAAGCCAAGAGGACCCTGCTATAATTGCGGCAAGCTTGGACATTTGGCTCGAGACTGTCATGTGAAGGCGAAGCAACCTCAACAGCAGGAAAAAGGAGGACGCCAGTAAGTCGTTCTGGGGTGTCTACTGGCGTGAAGACGAGAACTCACAAGGAGGTTATCCCCAGAAGCCTGCCGAGAAGCAAGGGACGAGATGTTGACAAGCCTATCATCGTGGAAGGAGTGGTCGACGGCAACAGGGCGAAGTGTATGGTCGACAGTGGCGCAAGTGCAAATTTAGTGCACAAGAAGCTGGTGAAAGAGTGGCGAATCCCTGTGCAAAAGCATTATAAGCCTAAGGAGGCAATTTTGGCAAATGGGCAGAAACTCAAGTGTGGTGCACCTACGGAAGCTATTCACGTGGAAGTAGCGGGGCACCAGAGTACCGAAGTTATGGAGCCGGCAGAGCTAGGTCACCATGTGGTGATATTGGGCCGACTATGGCTCAGAAAAGCCAACCCTCTAGTGCACTGGAGCACAGGACAAGTGAAGGTCCAAGGGCGTGATGGTCGAATGAAGACAGCGAAACAGGTGGAGGTAGATACGACCACAAGTAACTGCCTTCTGTCGAGCCTGCAAGTTAAGAAGCTATGCAGGGCGAATCAGGTGAAGGAGATGTACCTTGTTTCGGTGGCCCTGGCCAAGTCATCAGATGGAGCAAGCGTGAATCCTAACAGCCTGGGCGAATGTACATCGACGGAGGAGCAAGTAGTGGTATCTGATCCCCTTGCTCAGTAAGAGCGGAGCCCAACTGCTCAAGAGAAGAAGCCTGCTGAGATGCCTGCCCAAATTAAGGCGCCGCTGTTGGAGGAGTTCAAGAGCGTGTTTCCTGAGGAGCTACCTGCACGATTACCTCCACAGATAGCTATGGAGCACAGAATTGAGTTGGAACCAGGGAGCAAGCCACCAATGAGACCCGCCTATCGTCAATCGTTTGCGGAGTTGGACGAGTTGAAGAAGCAGCTGACAGAGTTGTTGGAGAAGGGATTCATCCGACCCAGCGAGTCTCCATTTGCAGCGCCAGTCTTATTTGTGAAGAAGAAGGATGGGACTATGAGGATGTGTGTCGACTACCGGGCTCTCAACAAGGTCACCATCAAGAACAGGTACCCACTTCTACGAGTGGACGAGTTGATTGACAGGCTTGTCGGGGCGAAGTATTTCTCGAAGATCGATTTGAGGAGTGGCTATCACCAAGTACGGATTGCGGAAAGAGACATTCCGGAGACTGCTTTCAGGACTCGCTATGGTTTATTCGAGTTCACAATCATGCCTTTTGAATTGACCAATGCACCTGCTACATTCATGGGACTCGTGAATAGTATCTTCAGACCCTACTTGGACCAATTTGTGGTGGTATTTTTGGACGACATCCTGATCTATTCGAAGACCTTGGAAGAGCATGTGGAGCATCTGAGGAAGGTGTTGGAGGTCTTGAGAGATCAAAAGCTGTATGGGAAGATGAGCAAGTGCGACTTCTGTCTCAAGGAGGTCGAGTTTCTTGGACACATAGTGGGAGCTGAAGGAGTCAAGGTGGAGCAGAAGAAGGTGCAAGCAGTCAGAGATTGGCCGGTACCTGCTGATATTCATCAACTCAGGAGTTTCCTCGGCATGGCGAATTATTATCGACGTTTCATTGAAGGATTTGCCAAGGTATGTGCACCGCTCACGGACATGTTGAAGAAGCAGGAGAAGTGGCTATGGGGTGACAAGGAGCAGGAAGCCTTCGAGAAGATTAAGGAGCTGTTGACACAGGCACCTGTGTTGGCAATTGCCAGTCCGGAGCTTCCTTTCACCATCATCACAGACGCATCAAATTTTGCAGTGGGAGCCATTCTTCTCCAAGACCAGGGCAAAGGATTGCAACCTGTGGCATATGAGAGCAGGAATTTGAGGCCTGCGGAGCAGAACTATGCAGCACACGAGCGGGAGACGTTGGCTATTATCCAGGCTTTGAGGATTTGGCGATGTTATGTGGACGGTCGGAAGGTGTTCATCAAGACCGACCACAAGAGCTTGGAGAAGTTTATGACGCAACCAACGTTGACACCAAGACAGGCAAGGTGGATGGAGTTTCTGCAACAGTTCGACCACAAGATTGAGTACTTACCTGGGAAGATCAACCCTGCAGACGCTTTATCCAGGAGGTGTGACCTTGCAGCTGTCTCAGTCATCAAGGAGAATATGGACTTCGAGGAGAAGCTTCAAAGATGTTATGAGGAGGACCCAGAGTTTGCTGATGGTGGAGCAGCTGAGTCCAACTCGAGTATGCAGAAGAAGGACGGCATATGGTATTATGGTGATTCCAACAGAGTGGTGGTACCTGACATCAAGGAGCTACAAGACTTACTACTTGCAGAGCATCATGACTGCTTATATGCTGGACACTTTGGAAGCGAGAAGACGGCAAGCGTGCTGAAGCGGGATTACTACTGGAGAAATATGGACAAGGACATCGAGGAGTGGATGAGGAGTTGTGATGCGTGCCAGAGAACCAAGACACCAAATCAAAAAAAAAGGAAGGTACATTGCAGCCCCTGCCTATTCCAGAGTATCCTTGGGAGCAGATTGCTTTGGACTTCATCACATCGTTACCAGTCAGTGGTCAAGGGCGCGATGCAGTATGGGTTGTGTCTGACAGACTCAGCAAGATGGCTCACTTCATTCCCATGAAGGAGACTTCTACGGCAGCGGATGCGGCACGGCTATTCTTTGATCATATTTTCAGGCTACATGGGTTGCCGCACGTGATTGTTTCAGATCGGGATCCAAGGTTTACTAGCAACTTTTGGCGGTCATTGTTTACTTTGATGGGGACCAAGCTGAGTATGAGCACTTCCTATCACCCTCAGACAGACGGGCAGAGTGAGAGGCTCAACTGAACTCTGCAAGAGGTGCTCAGGAGTTTCACTATGGAAGACCCTTCAGAGTGGGACAAGAAGCTACCAGGGTTGGAGTTTGCCTACAACAACAGCATGCAGGGATCGACCAAGCAGTCACCATTCGCTATGGTTTATGGGCGAGAAGTATATCATCCAGGGAATGTCTTGTTGGAGAAGGCCAAGGAGACTCAGGTTCCTACTACACAAGCTTTTATGGAGCAGATTGGCCAACACTTGGGATATGGCGAAGACGTGTATTCGGAAGGCACAGGAAGAGCAGGTTAAGCATGCTAACAAGCACAGGAGGGAAGTGCCATTCCATGTGGGCGACAAAGTACTCTTCTCCACAGAGAACCTACCTTTCACAGGCAAGAGGAAACTGCGGGCACGGTTTACAGGTCCCTTTGTAGTGCTCAAGCAGGTGAATCCAGTGGCCTACAAGTTGGAACTTCCTTCAGGCTGGCGTATCCATGATGTGTTCCATGTCAGTTGTCTGCGGCCATACGTTGACCCGAATGAAGGACACCCAGGACGGCTACCTACACCACCACCACCGGTCGAGATCGATGACGTATTGGAGTATGAAGTGGAGGCGATTGTCGACGATCGACGAGTCAAGCGAGGTCAACGATTTGTCCAAGAGTATCTGGTCAAGTGGAAAGGCTACCATGCGGACTACAACACTTGGGAGCCAGAGGCCAACGTGACTCATTATAAGAGTAAGTTGAGACGTTATTTGCAGAATGCGTCGAGGACGTCGCATCTTGAGGAGGGGGATGATGTAAGGTCATAGGTTTATGAAGTGCATTTTTAAGTTTCATGAAAGTATATTCTGATTAGATAGTAGTATAGAGTGTATTTCTGTGGTCATTTTGATATAAAGTTCATCGAATTTGGTCAAGTATTGAGAGAGTTACGAATTTCTGAAGTTTAATTAGTTTTAAGGTCGGTTGACGACTGTCCTTAATTCGCGGTGAGCGCGACCGTCGGATTGACCGACAGCGTCGAGCGATCTGGCCCGTTAGTGTGAACTCAAACCTTCACGTAAGTTCGGCTGACGCGGAGTGCCGACTAGGTCGATTTACCTAGAAGTTTCGGTTTAGCCTAGCGCGTCTAAGATAGAATATTCTAGTAATGTCGATGCCTGTATGTGGACGTCAATTCGGCCCGACACGTCAGATTAGACTGATCTGGCTTACTCACGAATATTCTGGAAGGGACGACTTGACGAACACTTAGGAAAATCCGTAGCTTCCTCCTAGAGAGGAGCATTTAGGCAGAAAATTATAAATAGGCATAGCTTCTTTGTTTCTTAGCAGTTTTCACTTCTGTAAATTTCTACGGGTTTGTAATGACAAGACCTTCATTCTACACCATTTGTGAGCAGTTTCTTGCCATTCAAAATGTCAAGTAATTTTCCTAAGCTTTCTTAGCAATATGCCGCTGCACTCTTTAGTATGATTGCAACTAGTTCTTTTCTTCGTGAGTCACTACGCTTCCACTAGAGCACTTTGCCCCTTTCACTGTCTATGTGGGGATCAACACCCAAGTGGGTGAAGAGCAGGCTACCATCCTTCGTTCTCCTCGAGGTCCAACTTTAGAGTAAACGGGGTTCTTTAGAAGGCCAGCTGACAGACCTAGAGGGCTGTCCAGATCTAGGTCCAGATCTCCGTCTCCTGATCCTGAAGCCCCAGGAACAACCCCCTAAGGTGACAGGCTGAAAAGGCAGTCAGTGGAGGAGGCTGGTCAGGTTCAGTTCCTTTATTTAAGACTTCTTCAGTTTAATGTTTTCGAGGCGACAACAAGTTAAGTTGGAGGGATTGTAATGAATCAGTATATTAGTAGATATAATATTCATTAAAATATAATAGTTATTTAAGTTCAGCCTACTGAACACTAGTTGATGATCAGTCTGCTGGACTTAATATTTAATATCAGTTTAATGACTTAGATGGAAGCAGCAGGCTGAAGTCCAATTAAGTCAGCTTGCTGACACATTCTTTGACAGCCAGCTGACTTCCGTACTCGGTAGCAGCAAACTGCCTCGATATGCATCTTAGTACGATATGCTAGATGAATGGCCAGATGACATCCCTATGATGGATGGCTATTTGGGATGATGGGAGATGGCGGTGGATTTGGTTAATCGAGGTCCTACCAACGTGGTTAACTCCCGGGTAGGCGGTGCCATCGCACTGGCCGTTGAACAGTAAACTGATTCCATGTACATATGCTAGGCATTGTACTCGAGTTCGGCATTCGAAAACGAGGCCAACTCTCTTGTACAGCTTACTAAGAGAGATCTGAATCCAAGGCGAGAAGCCATTGATACGCACTGTCTTCTAAACTTGCTTATGTGTGAGTTTTACTGATTGCATTATTGATGCTAGTTTACTCGCATTTGAACTTACGAGTGTCGGTCACTGCTAGTGTGTTGTTCTTTTGCCGTTTAATCAGTTAACAGATAATCCATGAAGGTTACTTGCTGATATAAAGATCTTTATTGATTGTTAATCGCCTATTTGGTAAGCCGATTCATTTCAGATTGTAATGAATCAGTATATTGGTAGATACAATATTCATTTAAATATAGTAGTTAAATATATTCAGCCTACTGAACTTTAATTAGTATTGAGTCTGCTGGACTTTATAAAATTATTAGTTTAAAACTCAGCCGGAAGCAGCAGGCTGAAGTCTATTAAATCAACTTGCTGACACATTCTTTGACAGCCAGCTGACTTCCGTAGTCAGTAGCAGCAAACTCTCCAGATATGCATCTAGGCGTTGTGTGCTAGATGAATGGCCAGATGACATCCTTAGGATGGATGGCGATTCGGGATGATGGGAGATGGCGGTGGATTTGGTTAACCGAGGTCCTACCAACGTGGTTAACTCCCGGGTAGGCGGTGCCATGGCACTTGCCGTTGAACAGCAAATTCATTCCATGTACATATGCTAGGTATTGCCCTCCAGTTCGGCATTTGGAAACGAGGCCAACTCTCTTGTACAGCTTACTGAGAGAGATCTGAATCCAAGGCGAGAAGCCATTGATATGCACTGTCTCCTAGCCTTGCTTATGTGTGAGTTTACTGATTGCATTATTGATGCTCGTTTACTTGCTGGTATAAAGATCTTCATTAATTGTTAATCGTCTATTTGGTTAGTCGATTAATTTCAAAAGGCAAACTTGTCTAAGATTTGACGGACCTTTATTTTTTGTCGAATTTGGTTGGATACTCTACTAACTTTTTTCTAGCTTTTGTGGTTGTAACTGATATTCATATTTGATATGTTAAGATTGTGTGACATTACATCGAATACATGTTGTATATTTGACCAGAGATTGATATTTTGAAAAATGTAATAAGTTTCTTGAATGTTGGATACTTCCTCTCTAGATTGCATATATGATTGGGTAACATTTGATTGTACTACTCATTGATTGAAAGTGAACGCAAAAATACTCTAAAACTCTAAAAGAATATGAAACTACCCTTACACCAAGTTTTGCTAGTGATGATCAGTCTACATGTCAAAATGACGTGTCCGATTTGACACCCTTTTTTGTGCTTCTCCGTGCTGCTCCGTGCAAAATTCACAAGTCTGAGTAGGGAGTAACTTGCAAGGCAAGATTTTGACTTGCACCATTTGAGTTTATTTTCACCTTTTACCTTCACAACCAAAAAGTGAAAAACTGTGTGGTATTCTCCTACAGTTGAGGTCATCGGCATGTTAATTCAACCTCCGCTTTAACATATGATCTTCTCGCCAAAATATATAAACACCGATATAACCAAAGTACTTGACTTGGCCTCTTACCATGCCCCCGTGCTAGTGACCGTGGTAGTGACGATTCGAGCATTGTCTTTGGCTCTGGATTGACCTTTTTTTTTTTTTTGAGATGTTTTGGTGTAAAGATCAATCCCATATCATGCATTATTCTACTTTCGAATGTGAAGGTGAAGGGTGAAGAAAATGTCAAAGGTTGAATGAGAAAGATTTTGCCGTGCGAGTTGGCCTTTCATGCGTCTGTTAAAATGTGCACGGAGTAGAACAAAGACGGGGCAAAGAAAGCCCGGAGAAGAAGTGAAAAAATGGGGTGTAAGGTAAGACACGCCATTTTTGAGCATGACTAAAATAATTGGACGTGAGGGTAGTTTCATATTCTCTAAAATTTGTGGGGTACTTTGCCGTTCGATCTTTGGGTGGTAAAATCAGATTTTGCCCCGAGGCCCGAGAGAGGGGTACTTGAGACGCGAGAATTTATGGTTGAGTCGATGGCTGACTGTGGCTGACTGAGGCTAGCGGAGCCAAGGAAAGATTTGACTCGATTTGCCTTGGCTGGCCTTGGCCCCAATCATTGATGCGCTTTGGCACTAGTGAGCACGAGTGGGCACGACGTCTAGTGACGTAACGTCTGGGAGTGGTTGGTTGGGAGTGGTTGGTTGGGAGTGGTTGGAACTTGGGAGTCGTAGGACGTGGTTTGTAGCCAGTTTGTGGCAGTCACTTGTGAAGGCGTCGTAACGTCATCACTGCGACGGTTCACGTTGACGTCGCTGCCGTTCACATTCGTCAGCAACTCTCGGATGGACCCGATTTAAATTCTAGAAGAATGTAGCAAGAGAGTGAGAGAAAGTGTTCTTTGAAACCAAGTGGCCAGGTACCCTAGGGCTCGCCACCTCTCACTTGAGCATCGCAAGACCGCAAACGCAGCCGAGAAAAAAGCTTGCTTGCACTAATTGAGAAGAAAGTCTGTTACGGCCAAGTTCGATCGAATACGATCCTGCTCGCTTAATTCTGCTCACCTCTCTCCCGTTAGTCAAGGTTGGACTTCCATCGGCAATCTATGTCGTCTTCCCGCACACAGGTGAAACGCTGGACATACGGATTGGACTGACTCCACTGAAGCGAAGTCCTTAGTTTGAGAGTAGCAGCGAAGAAACGTGACTGCAGCCGAGTGGTTCTTGATCTCGTTTTACCATCAGCTTTTCATTCATGGGCCCTATGCTACCTTAAATGCTCTCGCCTGAAGCGTATAGACTTCCTTGACTCGGTATGTCGGGGTCGGGTTCCGTCTCCCCTTGCGCTGCTTGTAAATTCTTGCGTAGAAAGTGCACAAGCGAGTGCCTATTTTCACCTTATTTCCCGCCCGACCAGCCTCAGAAATTTGCCAACGTCCACAAGATATTCGGTGCTAGTAATATAACGAAACTGCTTCACGATCTTCCCGTGCATCAGAGAGAAGACGCTGTTAATAGTCTTGCATACGAGGCAGACGCACGTGTTAAAGATCCAGTATATGGCTGTGTTGGTGCAATCTCAGTGTTGCAGCAACAGGTGGCTCATTTGCAAGCAGAATTGGCTATAGCTCACGGCGAATTAACCCGGTTACACCATAATCAGCTCGGCGTGCCTCCAAATCCGCAAGGGGCACTGCAGCCAGTAGTCCCAGCTTCCACGGGAGGATTGGAAGGAACAGGGGCAGCTACTGGCATGGCCCAGCCTATGCAACCGTATTTGAGCATGAAGACAGAAGCTGATACTTCTTACATTTCTCCCCAGGGAGGATCTGGCCCTGCTTCTAGTGGACTCCCACCCTAGAATGAGGTAGTCTAGGGCTTGACTTGGGTTAGAATTGGTGGAGTAGGGTGGACCTGGAGGTTGACAGCAGCAGGTGACGAGTAAGTGCCGGCCCGTGTCTCAGACGGAAAGCAAGGTGAAAAACATTTGGAGCGCGAGGATGGAATGACTCGCAGTTTTTGACTACAGGGTGCTCCATGGATCGTTTTGGATGACAAGCTCAGGACCCAAACGGAGATAAGTTCATGCCAGTTGATCCAGAGAGTATCTTTACACCTCTGAGACAACTTCCTCGCACCCTACTGCTGCAGTATGGTGTACAGAGAGCATAGGTAGAAGCTTGTATAGACACTGTGAACCGCCTATTCATCTATGTATGAAATAATTGCAACATCAGCATCTCCTGTTGCGGCAGGCATTTGGTGTAGTCTGATGCCCTAAATTTTGGTTAGAACATAGTGCATAACAGCAAAACCCCCAATGCCACATATATGGTGAGGAAATACACACACAGCAAACAGTTACATTAGCTGGAGCGTATCAGCTAAAGATCTGGTGGTACTATTGCATATGGCAGGATGCGAAGAGGCTTAAATATTGGTCTTAGTGCATTGTTTTGAGTCCTGGAGACATGATTGATACAGTGGCATATGGCAGGATGTGAAGGTGATTCTGCGTTGATCTCAGAGAATGTGTCATGTCTGGCAGGCATGGGTTTTGTAATCTTGAGTTGTTTGCGTTACATAATAGTGAACCCCGCTCTCTCTACAAAGATGAGAGGCATAAAGTCAGATTGTGATTTTAGGTGCAGAAGCCTTTGGGTTACCATCTCACAGCTCATTACTGATAGTTTTGGTTCTGAAAACCGATCTGAAGGAGCTTGGTACTGTTCTGTAGTTGTATTCAGTTAAGTGCGAACAAGAAATGCTCTTTTGCACTTCTTCGTTACTAGAAAGAATGGGAAGTCATTCTACCCTGTATCTTTGCTGAGCAAGGTCCCCCTTCAAGTGCATCGTATGTTCTGCAAGGCATACATCAGAGTTCAATAGATGATAATAGCATCTTCGTATGGTCAATAGATGATAATAGCATTTTGGGCAATGTTGATATTTAAGAGTGTTGAAAGGTAATCACTATGCGGTCCATCAATTTGACAAATTGGGCACTCAATATTATGGTCCAGTTAGGAGTTCTCTGAAAAGCCTACCGCATGTACGATGTATATTGAACTTGGTGACAGCGCGCTGTTATTTTCTAGCATAAATTTTCTAAAGACTTATTTTTTGCATCTGTTCCCCTAACATCACCCTTTTTCAGTACAATGAGGTTGATGAATGTCAAGGCAGTTGAAAAGATCAGTCAGGGGAATAATCACGACATGTTTTGTAGCCTGTCGTTCAAGTCAACAGTTGCACCATGTAATGAAGGGCCAAATGTTGGCAATTTCACTCGCGGGGCCAATAATTGTGCAGAAGTGCATAGCAGACTCTCGTGCAAAGTGCCGGGCTGAAACGGACTGAACCAGTATCAGGTGCAATAGGCAGCTCTAAGACTCCTGACCCATTTTCTGGTCATGATTATTCAACAAGTGCGCCCTTTCTTTTCTTGGCTGTTCTAACTAAGCCTCCCAAACATGGCACAGTCGGGAGATGCTACCTCATTGCACCCTCCCTCAATACGTCAATCATGTTGAACAGCTTCTTGTCGGACTTCGCAGCAATCTGCATAAAACAACCAGTACACGTCTTCAACTGAATTAGTTGGGCCCCGTGACAGTAGTACAAAAGTTCAAAAGAAGGATATGCATCCGTGCACTTCCTGTGCTTCGTGTGCAACACCATGACATGGACTTGTTAAATGAAAAATGATACAAGTCACTTAGATTAAATGTCACAGGAGGTGTTCATGAATTATGTTACTTCTTGCCGGAAAGAGAGCAAAAAAAGTTGATGAGATGTTCCAACAAATTCTGCACAACAGGAACATGCGTAGGAAGAGAATTCACCTTTTTTGATAAGAACAGCACTGCATCGACTACTCCTTGCGCATAGATGCTCTGTCCACAGACGTTATGCTGAAATTGGAAAGAAACCCTGCAATCATACATGATTGTTTCTTCAGCCTCGGCCTTCAAATATTGTTCAAATTTGAGGAGGGCTGTGCTATACCACAGAAATTCCCCCAACAACTTAAATTTGTGCCTTCAGTCCCACACACGAAGTCACATCACCAACAGCTTCACTTAACTCAAATTTGTGCCTTCAGTCCCACACATGAAGTCACATCACATCAGACATCACCAACAGCTTCACTTCAGGTACTCTGAAATACATGGGAGACATTAGTTTTAGGGGACATTAAGCAGAACCTGAATCGTAATCTCTACATCCCCCCAGAGAAGCACACCCATCAAGCAAAAGAGTGCCACTCAAATGAAAGCGCTCACAATCACCAGCACTAGTTCCCCACCATCAGCAAGCTATTTGAAGGGGTCACATGCCTGGGAAAAATCACATGGTACACTGAGACTCTGTGCAAGAATGATGCACTCACGTGCCGTCTGGCGACAGGAGGCTGTAGGTGTGGTACGCATGCCCCTTAAGATATTCCTCAGGCACGCCCATGCGAGACATCTGCTCCTCCGGCTCACGCACAAGCTCAATCTGCGCGCTTGTTCATCCAAAGAGTGGGTACGTCAGAACAGCAAATGGAGAACAGGGAAAGGAGAAGGGAGACTTGTTGCCGCTGAAGAGTCCGCTTTCCACCACAAGCCAGACAGCACAACAGAGAACACTCAGCCTACCACCTCCCCGGTCCTCTCCACAAGCGTTTCCTGGCTACAATGTTCACCCAACCCCCAGGGCTTCGCATTTCGGTCTCCAGCTGAAGAACCTTCCTCTTCTCCTCCCTTGAGCACCTGGAGTGCCGCCAGGGAGGAGCCTTCAAGTGCGACGTGACCCTATGCTTACCCGGACGAGTAAGCACTACAAATTCATCGTGCAGAGCAAGCAGCCGGGTGCCTGAGCGGACCTTTGATGGCCGATGAATTTCCCGAATGGTGCCTCAGAGTACTCTGCCCACCCCAACCCGAAAGTGGCACGAGTAAGAGGAGGGGGGGGGGGGAGACTGACCTGGTCGAAGGAGAAGTCGAGGCCCAGGCGCTGAAAGCACTTGACAACTTCCTTGGCAGTGCCGGACGTGTCCACTTTGCTGGACTGGTGCGACTCCACCACCTGCCGCACGCCCCCCCAAGCATCCCCGCTGCTCGTAACCGCAAACTTCTTCTAACCATGACGCTAACAGCTACTGGCAGTCTCAAAGACAAGGGGGACACTGCTTTTGGGCAATGTGGCCCGAGGGGACAGTGCTCTCAGTCACATTGACGGGCAGCAAGATTTTCAGAATGTTACAGATAACCCCGACTTGCCGGAACACTGTTTCAAACCACAATGTTCTCAAACCACAGGAGGGGGAGTCGTCAACCCCTTAGTCGAAGCCTCAATTTTGCCCCCGTGGTAACGATGGCCCTCTAGCTCTCGTCCCTCTCGATCCAGAGACGCGTATAGTCCCCAAGCTTGCAGACCCTCCAGAAGTAAATTCCTTACTACATGCGGTGCCAAATTCTTGGTATGTATCTAGTGGACGGTTGTCATGCAGTGCTTTTATCCCTCCAGGGGCGGAGCCTACAGCAAGGGAGGGGTGGGGGGGNTGGGGGGGGAGGGAAGGGGGGAGGGGGCGCAGGGGAGGAGGGTGGGATGAGAGGTTGGGGTGAAAAGCGGGGGTGGAGATGAGAAAGCGTTAAGCGAAAGTGGGTGTGACTTTGTGCCGTGTCACGCACCTTGAGAGTGTAGCCGGTGAAGGCACCCGGGCAAGAATCTGCAAGCGCCTCCATGGACGCCAAGAACGCAACTATCTGCGCATCGCGGGTACACGCACTGTGGCGTCACTGCCAGCTCCCCAGAGCCCTGGCCCAGCTACGGCGACGTGCCTCATGCCTTGCATCATCTGAGATCTTGAGCATTCAGCAGCCCGCCGAGCACCCGCCAGAGGCACATGCATGAGATCTGTTGGCATGCTGCTTTTTCCGCCACCAGGGAGGAGGGAAGCAGCAGGCCAACAGAAGTGCCGCAGGATGCAGTTAGCAAGTGAGAGAAGGTAGACAGCCAGGAAGCTTAATAGCTGCCGGCAGAGCGCACCTGCTTGCCCATCTGGGGGGCAATGACAGCGTACAGGCCCGCAGCTCGCACGTCATCCAGGAGCTTCGAGCGGTCCCCGCCCGTGGTGCCCATCACAAAGGGCACACCCCTTCTGCAATAAAACTCAGCATTGTCTGCACACGTTGTATCAGCAACTGAAAGTTCTCAGTCCTCTCTGGATGGCTGTCTCAGGTCAAAGGTGAAGGGACAGGGGTCAAGGTTCAGGGTTGAGAAAATTGATCAAGAAACAGATGCTCCAGACAAACAAACCCGACCGATGACTGCTTTGCACGGCCGAGAACCCAGTGCCCCCCCCCCCCCCAAACACCCATCTTCTCCGTGGCTAGCCTAGTGTGAAAAGCACAACGAGCTCAAGGTAATGCTGACAGATGCAACCTTGAGGGACGGGAAGAAGAAACTGTTACAAGCTCCTCAGAGAATCCTGCTGGAGCCCGACTGGACTGACCATTGACAGCAACAGGAAGAGTGAAGTCGACCACAATGACATCGGGATGCTCTTCCAGCACTCGGGTCATGACCTCCTCCCGGTCCTCCCCGCCATAGACCTGCACTTTGACACCCTGGTAGTTGACCTCCTGCTGGGGGACACCAGGACCTGCTAGAGCTAAGGGGGCCAGAGTAAGGCCAGCCTCCACTACAGCCTTTGCTACAGCAAAGCCCATCTTGCCTGTCGCCCCATTAATCTGCCATCCAGCAGAAAAGCAATCGTGAGATGCACAGCCTTCCGAACATGCTGCACTACCACTGCAACACTTGTTGCCAGCACCTTCAACTAGCTGAAGAAGTAAAGGCGGCAGCTGGATTGTCACGCCATACTTTACAAACCTGCACCTTTGCGTGGTATGCAGCAAATCAAAGGTCAGCTTTGGTGAGGTGAAGTAAATATCAACTAATTGCACATACTTCCACGTTATACGTAGTCCTTCAACCGCTAGCGGGAGGTCATGCACTAATGTGAAGCAGATCCTTATATAGAACTTCAAAACTAGGAGTCCGTAACAGGACCTCCTAATGGAACAATTACTACATACAAACCATGCTACACCTTTTACACTAGACCCCAATGCAACAGGAATTTCTACCACTCTTGCAAGCATCATCTGCAACAGGAGACGAACATGCCTTGAAAAAGATGATGGAATAAGAGCTCTTATATCCGAGAGCAAAGACAAGACAGGAAGTTAAGTACCATGACAGTAGCATTGGATGTGGACGGGACGGAAGCTTCTGGAGCAGCTGCATTTTGTGCTGCTGTGGCTTTTGTCATTGTGCTAGTCTGCCACCTCGTGGTTCTATGAGCGCTACTCCTGGTGCCAGTTCTTCCTGTTTCAACGGGATTGTTGCCCAAATAAGTCAAGTGTGCTTTGACAAGTTGCTCGAGGACAGTCGCACGTCTACAGCTATCGATAGCTCCAGCTCTAGGACGCCTAAAGGATACACAGATGGATACTGTAGGATTGCGCTTATTGGCTAGAAAACCACACAGTACTTCTTTGGCTCTTGTATTCGAGATGGAGGGAGCTAGAGCACTCATGGCTCCGGGCTGACAAGACAAAAAGTCACAGGAAACGGCTATACGGAGTGGTTGCTACTGGACACTACAAAATAGGATAACTTGCAGTACTAAGCACGACTCGAACGAACACACCTCAAAACGAGCTGAAGTATCGAGGGTGGGTAAGTTCAGGCAAGTTCAGGTCGACTGGAAAGGTGATGAACCCGACTGCTATCGACTCCTGGTAATGAACCACGTGAAACTTGAACACAGCTGTCCTCCTTGAAACACGAGTAGCGTGAACCCAGATAATTGAGGACTTCCTGCATGATGTTATTAGTCATAGATTCTTTCACTAGTGATTGCGACGCCCCTCTAAATCCTGCACTTTTGGAACCACCATCTATGTGCGCGACTGATGTGTGGGAGAACTCGCTGCACCCTAGACCCAGATGCTGTTGCTTTGAGAACAGCAGTTCCGCCACAGAGGTGGCTGGATAAGGAAAAGTGAGTAATCTGCTTACTTTGTGTATAGTAGCAGACAAACCTGATTAGAGATTGTTAATTTAAACTGCACCAGACACGTACTGTGCTATTTTTGGGTGCAGGTATTCTCCTTCTTACAATGTCTCGCCTGGTCACTATACGCCGATTCTCAAGAGAGTGCAAAACGAGGAGTCCTCGGCCGACCATGTGATCCACTGCATGAAATGGGGACTGGTTCCCAGCTTCACAAAAAATACCGACAAGCCAGACCACTTCAGAATGGTACTTTCACATGATTACATGTCATTTCCTTTCCGCTTCAAAGGCTTGAGAAAGCCGTCACTTCCTCTTGTCTTGGTGCTTCAATATAGTGCGGAGTATTTATTGGACTTGAGATCGTGGAAGGTACTTACTCAACTAGTGATAACAAACTTGTTTGTGAGTTTTTCAGTGTGCTCTCGAAATTACTACTAACGTGTGCTCCAAGGTGGCTGGTGAGCAAGCGGGAGTGATTTTCGAATACAATGACTTTACTGTCTCATGAGATCGTGGCAATGAATAAAGTTCCTTGCCTCACCAAGGTGAATTGATGCATTTTGCAGTTCAATGCACGCTCGGAGACTGTGAGGGACAAGGCCTCATTCAGGCGCCTCATACCACACAGTCGCTGCGTTGCTCTTGTAGAAGGGTAAGTTGTTTGCACTTATTTCAGGATGCAAATGTTTGTCAAAACCAGTTTACATTCATCTCACGATCTTTTATGAGCGCATTTTACAATCGAAAAAGCACCAGTGGTAACAACCGCATCAGCTTGAGCATTGATTTTGAGGTGAGCAGGTTTTACGAGTGGAAGAAAGACGGGAGCAAGAAGCAACCTTACTATCTTCATTTGGAGAGCGGGGAGCCTTTGCAGTTAGCTGCCCTGTATGATTGCTGGGAGAACGCAAAAGGTACAGAGCGAATCTCTTCCATAGAGTGCCAGCATGTCCGCAAGCCATATTCTTTTGTTTCAGCCGTGCTGTGGTAATTTGTCGTAGGAGTGCTCTAGTGTGCTGGCTTCCCTGGCTCATATGTTTGTGCTCCAGTATGTACGCACATCATGCATGAACGCTAACATTGCTGTCATCACCAGAATAGATATTGACTGGATGCCGGTATATATGAGGTGAACCCATCAGCAGTCTCATCGTCTTCTATTGGCAACCTGCTTTGCAGGGGAGAGGTTGTACACTTACACTATTCTGACAACTCGAGTCACGAAGGCTCTGGAGTGGCTGCATGGTATGTGATCTTCTTCGCAGTGGTGCAAAGGTTCCTTTACCTTTTGTAGTGGAGCATTTGCTGGTTGAAGCTTACTCTGCTGGAATCAAGGATGAAAAGACATGGTGCTGGATATGGCCACGTGCAGAATAGTAATAGTTGTGTAGGACCAACGTATGTCATGTGATCACTTGCGAATGACATTAGCCCCTGGTATAGGTTACAGAAGTGCAGCTATGTAGTTCACGCTTTTTACGTGAAGCCCTCATAGGTTGCAGAAGCAATGCAAGAACCTATTACCATCTGACACTGGATTGCAGATCGGATGCCTGTGATCTTGGGCAGCCAAGACAGCGTGAAAGCTTGGCTTGACGGCGAACTGCCAGCAGGCATTTTCAATGACCTCACGAAGCCATACGCGGAGCCAGACCTCGTAATTATGCCAGCATTCAACTTCGTTGGGAAGGCATATTCTTATGACATGAGAGGTCACATCAGTGCACGTTGTGCATGCCTGCTTCAGTGTGAGGATAACAAGGGTTTCATGACGTGCCGAGCTAGAGTCTATTCTGTGCTTTCGGTAGCATGCGTATGCTATAACATGCATAAAATGCTGGGCGAGTCTGAGTGTATCTTGACGTGCAAGAACCTCTTGTTTGCAGGTGTGGTATCCAGTGACACCAGCAATGGGAAAGCCCTCCTTTGACAACCCTGAGTGCATAAAAGAGGTATGTTCATGTCTTTGCAAAAACAGTCGCTATGTCAGCGTTAAGAAGTGGAGCATAGCGTGCAAGTAACGTCATTGTTATTTCTCTGTTTCTACAATCAGGCCTTGTGCCTTGAAATTCTTGCCAAGTGATGCGGCATGTACAGGTTGCAACTATTTTTGCCAAGCTCGTCATGCACAGGGGTGTTTATGAATCGGATTATATTGTTTGGTCCATTGAACAATGATCAGTTGCTCTCTGGTGAGGGCTGACAGTTTGAAATGTGACGTTTTTTTGTTGCCCTACTCTGTCAGCTGAAGCCAAAGCAGGCGCATACAAGTACCATCGCTGACCTCTTCACCAAGCGAGCAGTTAATCCGAGTAAGATTCCTCTTGCAAAAGTTTTAGAGGGAGAACGTGACTTGCCATCTGCAACCAATTTGCCGGAAGCCACTCTTACAGGTGATGAAAAGAAAGCCTTTGAAGCAGGTGTACTACCCGACAGGGATGTCAGCTCTGAGGTGCATGCATTAGATCACGAGAACCATGTTCCGAAGGCCTCGAAGTTTGAAGATGAGGACCATATAAGTGCATTGTTGGACACTGTAGATAATCAACCATCGAAGAAGCGATCTGGCGAAGGGACGGAGTTGATGGATGATAGTGCAAAACGAGGTCGTGTTAGTCAGTTTAAGAAAGCACCTTCTCCGTTTCCAAAGAGAGGCCAAGATGGTGACAACCGGAGGGATGATAAACAAAAAAGTTTGCTATCTTTCTTCAAAAGTGCTTAATTGTGTTTCTATTTCCTCGAGATGCAAGTTCCAACAGCAGTTCTGCTTATACAAAAGCTTAGGAAGGACATTGTGCTTAAGAAAGTCTAGCATGTACATAAGACACGTTGTCCGAATTTAGCATTGTAAATCAGTGAGAGTGTGAAATATATGTCTTAGTCATTCACGAGACATCCAACGGAGCCTTAGTTTTTCAGTGCTTTCTTGAAATATATATGTGCAGTCTCAATTTTGTACCTTGTGTCGGATGGAAAAGTCTAGTCTTATGTTTCAGTTAAAAATTCTGGTATTGCAACAATGTTCTAAATTAGCGATTGCTTTTACGAGAGCATTTTTTTTTTCATATTATATGTATTTCTTTGTATTGACAAGGGATGTTTCTCATCAGGTTCATGTCCATTTTGTCTCAAACTGGATGCTAAACATTTTACGATAAATTTCTTATTAATTCTAGAAATTTAGCGGAAGATTTCAAAATATGATATGTATGCATCAGTTGAGTGCTAGCTTTGTTAACCTATAATTTGAGTCTATATTTTGTAATGCAATGGTCTCAAAACGCTCAAAAAATATTATTTGCTTCCTCATTGGTAATCCGCAAATACGCTTTGTATCCTCGTACAAACTCAGTTTGTACTCACAACTACCTTGACAATGATGCACTGGCGCGGCGCGAACTATTTGGATTTTCCAATGATTTACTCGTAAATGGCTAGGAAGTGCTTAGGAATCTCTTTCATTGAGATTCTTTGGGACTGTTTAAATGTTTTGATTTTTTGGAATCATAATCTCAATACTCGAAAAAGTCCAAATTAGTTTTTGAAAGTAACGGCTCTTGCAAGACATTCAAATTAGATTTGGGCTCGACCATAAAAACGCCGGTTGGCGATACGTCGTCCATTCGGGTCCACGTTCATTTTATATCTTATTCGCAGTTGGTCCAAATAATTGGACGCGTAACTAACGCAAATTCAAAAAAATCACAATAAAATGTAAAATCTGGCCAAAATTGTCGGCATTCAGAAAAATACAAAGTTAGTCAAACAACAATTTTTTATTCGAATTGTGCCCAAGCATTTGTAGTCACAAAGTGCTCATCAGCCGCAAAATTGCAAATCAAATATAAATTAATTGATGAAAGCATAAATATAAGACACTTGTACGTTGCATAAAATGTCACATCATGTAATTAGGGTTGTTATTTTTTTAGAAGCAACTGCTCAAGCTTTCTAAGGGATATACATTAAAAGTACTTGTTGTTTCAAATATATACTTGAGGTAGAAATCAAGAATGAGTTTGCTTGGATGCGGGTTCAAGATTTCCAACAATATCAATTGAAGTGTTTTAATACACACGCATTGAATCTCAAATCCAAACAATAATGTTTTCCACACACACGTGGTAAAATCTCAACGGCTAAAATAAACAGTGGATCATCTCAGTCAACATTTTGATGATAAAAAATTTATCAGGTTTTGTTGACTTTGTGACAACTTTTTTACAACAAAAAGACTGTCGAGAAGGGAAGACTTGCTATTTCTAAATTGGCATATAAATTTTGAATATTTTATTAGTGTCGGATGCTTCAGTCGGCCGTTTCATCCCAACAATTTGCTTAGATTGGATTCCACCTGAGGTTTAGGAATATTCATTGTGGATTTGGTTGAATTCCCACCTATAAGAATTTGGACAAGCTGGGATGAGGTGGGACGATATCCCAGTGCCCAATAAAATTGTCAAATTTCGCCATTTTACCACTTGAACATTTTTATAGTGATACATGTACAAAGTTTTACTCACTGCCTTTGATATTCATCACCACTTGAGCTTCTACCGTCAAACTACAAGTTGCAACCTAGCTCGCAGGCGACCACAAATAGGTGCACCAAACCTAATCATTTCATCATTGTACTTGTCCAAATGTGATGGACATTCATTTATTCAATTCTTTTTTTAAATAAAGAATGAGTTAAGGAGAATTATATCTATACTCCACATTAGTCAAGCAATGCTTTTCTCATGCAATATCAAAGAAAAATTACATCATCTTAAAACCTCTTTATTCCACGTAAGAAGAATCGTTGTAGGGGTCGTTTTGGCTATTGTCGCCGCTTTCACTTTGGAAGGTGCAAGTCAAGACATTATTGAATCATGTGAGACAATGAATTTGGAGGCGGTGTCTGATTGCTCTTGTGTCTAGAAATTGAATACATGATCAATGGAGCGCTTTGTACTCTCACGCTGCTTCCACAAACTCTAGCTCTGAACCAAATTGCTCTGACAAACTTTTGACCTCTCTTAATAAAAGATGGCTGAAGATTGATTATAGAACATTCGCAAACAAATGTCGGAACCGTTCGAGTATCACCTTGTCAGCGTCGCTATCGAAGGCAAAGTAATATCGGAGCTGGATAAGAGAAGGAGAAATATACAAAAAGGTCACGGGACAGATGGCCGGTTCTTACGGGTCTTCGGTGGCCAGGTACGCGAGATCGGTGGATTTTATCAAACCACGAAGTGACTAGCAACTGACGGCCTTAAATCGTCATACCTGGTTACCTGGCCAATCGGACCGGCATTGTTGGTGGTTTCCCGGGAGTTGAGACGGGTGACGGAGCTTGTCAAACAAGCTCTAGCGCCCCACGTCATCTCATCAGGCGGGCTACGCCTAGTGGTGCCCAGCAATTTCCAGGCCCGAAGGCGCATGCAGGCCCCAGGCAGGCCCAGGCAGGCCCAGGCAATGAGCCCAGGTTATTATTGCCCGGCAGTGCCCGGTGTTGCTCGGCGACTGCTCGTGCGTTCGTGCCACCAACGTGCTAACACATTCCAAGTTCCAACATGAGTCGCATATGTGGGCATATGCAGATGGTGTAAGCAGTTTTGAAGTGTGAATGTATGCACGGTCACATTCTGTCTGAGCACGGCGTGCAGTATCACGAGATAACTGTGAGTAGGCCTCCCATCTATGTGAATGAGAAACATCCGTCAATGTTCTTTCTTTCAAGCCGTGCATTAAATATTGGCAACCTAAAGCTGGTCCATAATGACCATGAGTCTATCAGATTTACTTCATATCGCGCAATAGGAATAGTTAAATCTTCCCGTACACAGGCACTAGCGCTTCCGGCTTCCTCCTTCTTATGATAGTCTAAGTACACTCGAGGATCGTCATTGGCCGGCTCCCTGTAATTACACAACTATTCTTAAGCGTTTGACGGATTAGTTCTGGAAACCGACTTGAAATCTGTAGTGTCGGTCGCTTGAAATTTGATGTTCATACTCAACGATAACAAATCCTGAGAAGACTACCAGCAAGTCGACTTTCGTCCACTTTTCAGAATGCTCTGTAGAGGGCTGAAGAAAAGCAGGGAGGAGCAGTCCGCCTGATGGACTTGCAGCTTACTGAGGGCTCCATGGGGCTTCCCAGTCACGTCCCTTGTATGGCTCCACCCAAAGTGGAGCCAGGAGATTCTTATGCAGATGATTACGTGCAGATGTCAGCTCCTCAACCGATGGACAAGGACTTTCTTTGTCCCATTTGTATGCAAGTCATGAAGGACGCGTTTCTAACATCATGCGGACACAGCTTTTGCTACTCATGCATCACTACGCACCTCAACAACAAGCGGAACTGCCCATGCTGTGCCCAATTCCTCACCCATGAGCAACTCTACCCCAACTTCCTCCTCAACAAAGTACCCTTTCCCACCCTACTCATGATACGTTCTATTGACCTGTCAAGCAATTGCCGACTATTATAAGTGGCATTGGTGCATTTTCCGGCCATATATAGTGTAGCAACTTACGATAAAGGGGTTGGGGGATGAGGATTGCAGATGCTGTCATTTGTTCTTCAAGTTTCTTAGTCCTAAGCAGCCATCAAGTTGCCATTCTTAAGGCCGTCGGCTAGACCTTCTGAAGGCTCAATGCTGCTAGTTGTGAATCTGAGACCAGATTGTGTACCGAGTGCGCAGCTATTAAAAAAGGCAGCAGCATGTCAGCTGGCGAGCAATGCATCCCCGACAGAGCACCTGCGTTTGGCCCTCCAGCAGGTGCTACCCCCCTTTCCTGAGTCACATGTACCCTGGTGCCAATTCATGTTGATTCTTTCTGTTTTTCCTCATCCCCATGCTTCTTGAAGGTGATGGTGCTGAAATTGTGGCACTTTCGTAATATCTATGCCTGAAATAAGAGGCTTACCTTGGCACCTGTTATGCCTTCACCTTGTTCTCACCTACCTGCCCTTTCATCGGCACCCACCTTTGCCCGCCTCGTTTGAAAGTGGTCAGCCAGCCTTCAGATGACTCTATCGTCTGAGGATCATGGGGGCAAATAATGCAGTCACATCTATGTGTACTGTGAGTGAATAATCGGGAGTATTTGCAAGATCAAATGAGTGCAGGATGTCCATGTAGTTGGCCTTGCATTGTTAAGTAAGATTCTCTGATAGTGTCAACTTTACGGTGGAAAGGAAAACTCGGAGTTCTTGCATCACTTTTAGGGCTCGGGTTTTGAAGGAGCCTGCCAGGCAGAATGTATGGGAGCTTCAGTTGTCAATGTTTATGGGGAGTACTTAAGCTGGGGCATGTTGCTTCATGGCTGCTGGTGCAGGGGGCAGAAGTATCTGTGAAGGAGCTGGACTCACTGCTCATTCTGCTGGCAGAAAAGAAGCGCAAGGCCAAGCAAGAGGAGGCGGAGGTCAACATGGAGATCCTTCTTGACTTTCTGCATCGGTCCCGACAGCAGAAGCAGGAGGAGTTGAACGAAGTATGCCTGCCTGGTCACATGTGTCTGTCTATTGGTCTGTGCATGTGTGTTGACGGGTGCGCATGCTGTGGGGCCCGCGTAAGATATCAAGCATCCTCAGCACTTCATTCAGCTTCTGCTGCTGCTGCTGCTGCTACACCATGCTGTTTCTCCCTTAAGTTAGGCAAACTTTTCCGAAGAGCATAAGTTCTGGCAGTTGCTTGTGTGAGACATATTTTCACCTTTTGGGATACACGTGGTTAGTCATTCCCCTGCAGCATTTTGATGTCATAGCCGCGGCAGATGGGTTCAGTAGAAGTGGGAGCCGAATGTTTGGCAGCCATGTGCGGCGCGGAGGGAGCTTGTTGAGGGAGGCCGGATCTGGACGTGTTTGGTAGAGGGAATGGCCATTTGTTTGCGGTGGGAGCTGTGCACAGTGCGGATGTAACATGCGATAACATGGTCCATGTGGCATGATGTGCAATGATGTACTGGCAGCTGAAGAACGACCTGCGCTACTTGAAGGACGACATCTCGGCCGTTGAATCCCGGCGGCATGACCTGCTGCGGCTGAGGGAGCGGTCCGCCATGAAGCTGCGCCTGCTGCTGGAAGGGCCCCAGGCGTCGCCGGACATCATGTTTGACGAGAAGCCGGGGGGCGCGCTGGCCCTAGGGCAGTCTCGGGGGGGGCAGGGGGGGGCTTCACTGGGAGGCTTTGCAATGCCGGGGCAGAGGAGGAACGGCAAGACTTGGCCGAGCAAAGACGAGAGGGGCGGCCCTGCGGCTGCGGGTGGCGCAGCCGATAGGTCCTCCCCTGGCGAATCTGCTGGCACTGCTGCGGCAGCTGCTGCTGCCGCTGCCACAGTAGCCAAGAAGCGTCGCGTGTTCTCTCAGGTACCCTCTACAACTCCCCCCCTGACCCTGCCCCTCCATTCCTGTATGTGAACTCGACCCGTCACTTCCAACTGAGCCTGCGGGTGTGGAGGTGGTGACTTTGACAACGGAGAGAGTGCCACGCCAGGTTGTTATGCGCGATCCATGTCAGGTTCTGCTGGCAGTGTGGGCCAGGTGTGGGGTTGTGGGATCCCTGTGCTGTGTAGGGCAGATGGGCTTCGAGTGTCTGGAACTACAATAGCCCTCCCTTTTGATTCTGGATCTCAATCAGTGAGTGATATGACTACAGGAACCTCCAATGAGCTGATGGAAGCACGGCAGGAGCTTTAAAGTCAACGCACCTTGACGCGGGAGCAGGCAGACCGCACGGGGGCTGTTCTCATCAAGCTTGTGCTCTTTGGAGCAGGGTGCGTGGTTCTTAGGGTGACGTAGCCATGGTAGAGCACATGGGGGGGGACGTAGTAAATCATTCGCTGCATTCTTGGAGGAGCTTGTAGTCTCTTCAGTCGAGCACATTTGCACCTGTTGCAAAAAGTGGGGGGGCTAGGGCCACGCTGCCTTGGGCAAAGGAGGGGTAGGAGGAGGAGGATGCACGTAACCTAGTCCTATCTGGTCCTCATCTTCCCCTCTTTTTCTGTACGCGGCTCGCATTGTGCAGTTTGAGGATCTGCAGGAGTGCTATCTGCAGAGGAGGCGGCGGATGGCTGCGCTGCAGAAGCAGCAAGCTGACGAGATGACCGACGCTCCACAGCGGACAGGTGGCGGGCTGGAAGACTTCCAGACCGTCCTGGCTGCATTCACCAAGTACAGGTGCGCGGCTCACGGCAGCAATGGTTATCTGTCGCGGCTAGCATCGTCAATTGCAAGTTGCGCGCGGGG
>WELA01009535.1:443667-461575 GCA_009602735.1 Mesotaenium endlicherianum | reverse complement strand
GGGGGGGTGGATGAGGCTGAGAGTGGGGTGGTAGGGAGGGTTGGTTTGTTGCGCTTGTGGCACCACCACAGGTCAGGGCCAGTCTACATTCGCTGTGAGCTGGGCGGCAGGTTGATAGACGGGGAGTAAGGGGACCATGTCCTGAGACTGGAGAATTTGCCCGCCTGGCCTACCTTCAGCTGCGTAGGGAGGGGTTATGGCTGCCATGTGCTCCCAGACTTGTGGATGGCCTGGCCATGAGACCCGTGTGTGCCATGCTCATGTCTCACTACTGCACCTGGTCGTCGTGTAGGCTCAGTCGGCATGCCCGCCGTTGCCTCTGAGAGAGGGCTCATGACTGATGGATGGAAGGGGGGTCATACTGGGTGGTGTGCCCTGCTTGCGGGGGGGGTGCCGGCGCCCGTGTACGTGACTCATCTCTTGCTGTGGTGGGGGTTGGGCTGAGCAGCCGGCTGAGAGTGATAGCGGAGCTGCGGCACGGGGACCTGTTCCACTCCTCCAACATCGTCTCCAGGTGCTTCCTTCTCCCCTCGTCCGTCCGCCCTCAAGTGATACACAGGGAAGGCACACGTATTTCGTGTCTCCCCTCTGCAGTGGCTGCGTGGGGGTATGCTTGACCCTGCCTCTGACAATTCAAGCTGTCCTGGCGGCGCCTAGAGGCTTCTGGAAGGACATGTGAGGGTGCCTCTTCTGTAAGGGCTGAAAAGAAGAGAAGGATAGCAGTAGGGACTTCAGTACCTGCAGACTGGTTGCGACATCCTGCAGAAAGCCTCCGCTATCAGATGGATGGTAGATATAGCGACTTCATGCACGTGCTGGAAGACTTCAAGGTAGCCTTAGCAGCAGAAGATGAGAGTCACCGTGGATCACGAGCTGTGCTTGTGCCTGTGCCTTCCCTCTCGCAGCTTTGCATTCAGAGTGTACATAATAAGACAGTATGCAATTCTGCTGTTGATCCGAGGGCAAGAGACCATGAGGTTGTTGAAGCGGGGGGTGGTAATCCTAGACGCTAGTAATCTGTACTAGTACAGTAGTTCCTGTGATGATGTGACAGACTCGTGCACGTTGCCATTCGTTGCTCAGTGCTTTTGTCGTCCATGGATAGGGCGGTCATGTCTGGACTGATTACGGGGAACTTACCTGTGGTGGCGTGTGGATCGTCTCTGTGCTCTCTCTGCGCATGTATGCAGCATCGAATTTGACCGGGATGATGAGCTGTTTGCGACAGCTGGCGTGTCGCGTCGAATCAAAGTGTTTGAGTTTGCCACGGTAGGATTACTTCTCTCTGCTTGCTTGCTCGGTTGTTCTTCTCCCCTCGCTCCGTCTCTCCCCGTTCGTTCTCCGGCAGCGTACTATCATCACTTTTTGTTTTGTCGGTCCTTGGTGTCAAGTGTCCTTCCTCTGTTTTTGGTCCAGCTGGCACTTTCGTGAGAAATAGAGAGCTGCTTGTTTCTGCTGTGCCCTGCCCTGCTCTGTGCCCATATGCGCTGGGGGGCCTGCCGGTGTGGGGTGCTGCCAGGTGGCCAACGAGATGGCGGACGTGCACTGCCCCGTGGTGGAGATGTCGACGCGCTCCAAGCTGAGCTGCCTGTCGTGGAACAAGTACATCAAGCCGCACATTGCCTCCAGCGACTACGAGGGCATCGTCACCGTCTGGGACGTCAACACCTGCCAGGTGCTCACCTCCTGTCTGCCTGTCCGCATGCTTGCCCCGTGCGTGCGCGATGCTGCCGTGCATGAGGCAGGCTGTGTGTTTGCTCTCTCTTGCGCTGTGCATGTGCGGGAGAGAGAGCCGGGCGGGTGCTGGCACCCTAGGGTTGTGCTCCGGAGTTGTCCCTTTTAGGGGGAGGGGAAGAGACCTGGGCGTTCGTCTTTGTTGGTGGTGCATGGTGTGGCAATGTGCTTGTTTGTGCACAGGTGCTCTAGCTTCTCTTCCATGCTTGACTGTGAGCTCACGGGTTGCCTCTGGTGGGGTCTATTTCAGAGCATCATGGAGTATGAGGAGCACGAGAAGCGCGCGTGGAGCGTCGATTTCTCCAGGACCGAGCCCACCAGGCTTGTGTCGGGGAGCGATGACGGCAAGGTGCATGCCACACTCCATCGTCACACATACTCACACCTGTCATCTCTCGAGCCTTTCATCGACAATCGTCAGACAGCTCGGCCTGACTTTGCTGCATTGTGAATGTGTTGGGCATCTGGCCTGAGCTCATCTATACTTGTTTGAGGTTATTCACTGCAGTTTTTTTAAGTGGCACAAAGTGGACGTGTGCTTGTGCGGGCGGGCTGCTGCTGCGTACGCCGAAGTATCTGCTGACGCGCGTGCGTCAATGATGGCGTGTATCTCGACTCAGGTGAAGATATGGTGCACCAGGCAGGAGACGAGTGTGCTCAACATTGACATGAAGGCCAACATCTGCTGCGTCAAGTTCAACCCGGGCTCCTCCAACTTTGTGGCGGTGGGTTGCTCCGGGCCTTCGCTGCCCTCCTCTCCCCTCTCTTTTATCACGTTCCACCACGTGCTGTGCGGCTTGCAGCGTGCGTGCATTGGCGTGGTCTACAGGCATTGCTGGCTCTATTAGGAGTGCCTCCGCCTCGGCCTCTGCTCTGAAGTCGCCTCACATGCATGCACGAGATGGCTCGCTTGTCATACGCATGAGACAGGCCGGCTTCGACTACGTCCAGTCTCCTCTTTCGATCTTTTTCGTTTGCATGCCCCCAAGCTTTGGCATTGGGCGCCTTTCAATACAGCTTCAGCTAGGAGGGGGAGCAAGCTAATGGCTGTGGCTTTGTCCTGGAGAGGGCCCCTCCATTGCGCTCCTCCCACTTTCTCATAGAGAGACACCTCCAGCCCAGGGACCAGGCCATCCACGAGCTACTTGCCCTCGCATCCCTCGCGCGAAAAGGCACTCAGAAAGCAGACAGACATGGAGTTTTGAGCTCAGCAGAGCGAACACTCAGAATCTGCTGGGGTTGACAAGAAGGGCTCATTTTGGCGCTTGATAGGAGCTCACATGACAAGAGGGGGGGTGGGGCTGGGCGCGATGCTTGTGGAACCAGGTGGGCTCGGCCGACCACCACGTGCACTACTACGACGTGCGCCACGCGGCCATGCCCCTGCACATCTTCAGCGGCCACCAGAAGGCGGTGTCGTACGTCAAGTTCATCTCGCCCACGGAGCTGGCCTCTGCCTCCACCGACAGCACGCTGCGCCTGTGGGACGTCAAGGACAACTGCGCGGTGAGGGCCCACTCCTGCCGCGAACCTTGTTGTCAATCTGCTGCTCTGCGCGCGTTGCTCGTTTCAGTCCTACCCCCTCCTGCCCCCTCCTGCTCATGCTGTTGTCTGCCCCCGTTTCCCCTCTCTTCCTCAGTTCTGTCTTGTGGTTTGTGTGGTCTTGAAAGGTTTGTCGGGAAACTTATGCTTTCTATTCTGCTCTTTCCTTCTGTTTGGTTTTGCAATGTGTGGCATGGCTGGCTTATGTCTGGTTGTTAGCATCAGAGGTGGAGTAAGTATGTTGACGCTGCATTTTATTGGCTATGGTGTGTACGTCGGCTGTTGTCTTTGGGGCCAGCTGCGTACTCTCAAGGGGCACACCAACGAGAAGAACTTTGTGGGTCTTAGTGTGAACAGCGACTACATTGCCTGTGGAAGTGAGACAAACGAAGTCTATGTGTACTACAAGGTATTACTGCATGCTCCCATCCCTCTTTTTTGCTACAACTGTGCCTAGCGAAACAGAAAATGTGCGACAAACAGCTCCAGAAAATGCATGTTGTTTCTCCAGTGGTGGTAGATGATGATGCTGGTATTGTTGGTTAAATCTGAGCTCATCTTTGTCTTCATTATCTGGGGCGTGCGGAGTGCGGTTGTTAGAAATACTCACTTAATCATGGACACACACTCTTGTTTTCCAAAGAACTTCGATGCTAGGTCTTATGATTACCCGTATTTTCTTGGATACCTTCGTGTTTTCATTGACTGAATGATGGACAGGTTTATGTTACCAAAGGTACTGGGCGTGCTTTATCCTGTTACGATACTCAGAAGGTTGAGGGGCTGTGATCTGTTACAGGCAATGTCAAAACCGGCAGCGGTGCACAAATTTGGGTCCCCTGACCCATTGACTGGAGAGGAAAGTGACGATGATGCTTCCCACTTCATCTCTGCTGTGTGCTGGAAGAGCGACAGCCCGACAGCACTTGCAGCCAATAGTCAAGGCACAATCAAAGTGCTGATGCTTGCTCCTTGAGAGGATTTATGTGTAGGAACTAGTTTGCTGGTTTTAGATTGGATATGGCAGCTGCAAAGTGGCCTCTGCCGCTTGCACCTGCTTCTTGTGCTTCCAGGTTGGAGACTTGCAGGATCCAGCATGAGTTGTCACATGAGATAATTATTTGGACAGTGGCAAATTGATGAACTCTGGATGTTAGTGCCAATTAGTTTAGTAACCTTTAAGTGTTGATGTGGGCACTTCTAGCAAGTATACCTACCTAGAAGACTCATGGATAAGTTACAACCTTCATATAAGAAGTGAAGATGGACAGCATGCCTCAAATATAGCTTTGGCCAATATCCTTGCCCTATGCAACATGTACATGGATGTCAGGCAGTCAGCACCTAGCACAGAATCTCATATGCACTAGATAGTCTGTGATGGTTGTAAGGTCTCTGCAACTTGCACACCGGCAGCTTTTCTGCTCATTTGTATAAACTTCTTCCTTCAAAGTCTTCGCAATTTGCTTCTTCCCATTCAAATTCCAAACCATTAAAAAAGGATTCATTCCCTTGTAGCATTGACCAATTCATTTTCGAGGTGACTACGCGCCACATTATCCTGTAGATTTGATCATTCCCCACATAACATGTTTGAATGCATGAAATGTTATCATGGAGACATGTAATTGCCCACAAACTTACACATTGGATAGTATCAGTAACACAGTAACTCATAAATTTGAGGCTGGAAGAATTTAAAGTATTTATTTACACAGCTCTCTGCAAAAAAAAGTCCTCTATATTTACACAACTGGGGTCTGCAGCTGCATTCTACAATACTATGGCAAGTGTAAAGTACACTACAGAGAGTAGCCAAAAGTGATTTAACGGGGTGAGACGGTGATGTTGGCATCGTCTTCAATGAGGGTTCCATTCCTCAAAGCGCTGACGGCAGCAAGAGGCCATGTGGCGCCTGTGGACATGATGTTAAGAGCGAGAGGGACATCAATAATGATCTCCTTGTTGGTAGGGCTCTTGGTGTCCCGGACCTTGATAAGATACTCCCTGCCAACCCAGCCGATCCATCCAGCAATGTACAGGAAGACGACTCCTGGGAAGACAAATTCTCCCAAATGTCTCTGGTCTCCGCTGACAATCAAGTGGGGGTAGCCATCGGATCCGCATAGCAATCCCTGGCTGCCATAGAAGGCAAATCTCCTCTCCGTCTTCTCAATGGTCTTCTGAAGGGCAAGGGCAGGAGCGCTGTCAGGGGCGTATAGCTTGATCCTGGAGTTAAGCTTCTTAATCTCATTCTTTTCCCTCTTGGCAAAGGCCTTGGACTCCTTGCAGGGAGTCAGACCTGAAATGTCAGCAAGGGCATCCTGGGGTGCAGCAAAGGATCCAGTGCTCAATATAGCCGCAAGAGCAACAGCAGCTGCTGTCCTTCCTGCAGTCACAGCAACTGTCTGCTCCTTCTCTACAGAACACACAGTCCTTGCTGAGACCTGCTTCACGAAAGCGGAGACCTTCGTTGTCCTGAAAGAAGACTTGGATGAAAGATCCTTTGACAGGCCTGCCGTCAACGGGCTAGCGAGACCTACGGAGGCCATGGAGACGGCCATGACTGCAGCTCGAATATGATAAGCCTAACGGGGGGCTATGGAGGAAAGTGGTAGGCTTCTGAGAGTATTGCGAGCTGGAAAGTGCTACACTTGAGGTTCCGGCAGCATGAAGTACGTTCATTCCCTTGTGTTCCCAAAAAGTGCCGCAGGTTGATTTCGGATGATTCCGGATAGGAAAAAGGGCCTCATCAGAAAAAGTACAGCCGCCGAGATTCGGGGACTTGTGATCGTAGGCGCCAATCCTATGTCTGCTCCAGTCAGCTCCTACCTTATCGCTCAACTGCCATAGAGATGACCAATGAGAGCGTGGCAGACATGCACCATTCAGATCTTGCTGAATCTGCCTGTGTAAACTGGTGTCAACTGATGTGAAGACATGCGTTTATTACAGTAGTCGTCAGTCAATTTCAAAGAAGTACTGAAGTCTTGACTTGGCAATGGGCGTGACGTCGGCGTGCTTGCGAGCTTGTTGCGTTCAACTTCTGCTTCAAACTGCTTTAAACCACCTCAATTTTGCAATTTTGCGGTAACAACTGATAACAACACTTTTCAACTTCCCTTCCAGAGTCAACGCTTTGTTGACGCTGGAATCAAGAACTGGACCTAGCTGGACCCAACTTGACCGGACTCAAGGGTGCTCTAGCTGTCTAGCTAGGGTGAGCTAGGGCCCTCGAGGGGCTATGGGGGAAGGAACCGGAAGGAACAGGAAAGAAGGTGCCGTCGCTAATACGGTGTTAGCTAATAACAGCAACGCGAAGCATGTGAGCTCCGAGTTGAGACGAACACTACGCTCTCCAAAGTCACTACGGTCTGCTAAGAAAGTATTGACAGACTGCTGATGCGACTCTTTACCGATAGGAACTCCTGAACTCGGTCTTTTTATTTTTTATATCCTTGCCAGGATGAGAAAGTTAAAGTTTCATGAGCAGAGGCTTCTTAAGAAGGTCAACTTCTTGCAGTGGAAGAATGAGCACAATCTCCGTGAGATTCAGACTATGCGAAGATATCATATCACAGATAGGGATGATTATAAGAAGTATGCCCTTATCCTATTTTGATGCAATCCTCAGCTCCATTTTGCTCGAGTTAACTTGAAAGATACCAGGAGCAGGTTATTGCTCGGTGAATTGTCGCTACTTAACAAAAGCTCACTGTCACTTCCGATTCAGCTTCGATATATAATTGTTCGAATTTTGTTACACGTGGTGTTATGTGCTACTTGCTAACTGTTCAAAGGAGGATGTGATGTGTATTGTACGCGCAGGTACAATAAGATTTGTGGGAACATCACCAAGCTAGTCAATATTTTGAAGAAGCTTGACCCCAAGGACCCGTATCGGCAAAAGATGACTGAGGACCTTCTCGAAAAGCTGTTTGTGACCATATGCCTTTCCTTTCGATCCCTTGAATCTGGCTCCTTACCTTCTCCACTTGGAGCTCGTCTGTGCCTCAAGGGGACTTCCTCGCCCTCCCCCTGTTTGCATGTAGCTTGTTCGATGTCGTAGCATGTAAATTGTGGTTTTCTATGGGATTAAGTTTCTCTACGTGAACATAGTTGTGCATTGGTCAATTCATGCCCTAGGAAATTTCAAGCTGCTTTTTGTGCTCATATGCACATGTTGTATCTTCTTGCGCGTGTTTCAGGAAGCTCTTTTAAGTGGCATACATTATAATGTAGAGGTTTCTTTTGTCAATTAGGTTAGCCTAAGCTGCCGACTTCCAGGCTGTCCTAAGCTCTCAGACGGCCATAATGATCCATCAGTTTTGAGTGGTCTAAGACTCGCCTAAATTTGTTCCAGCCTCTCAGCTGCGTCATTGTGTCATTGCTGTTTTCTGGGTTGGCAGATACAATATGGGCGTCATTCCCACCAAGAAAAGTTTGGCTCTATGCGATAAGCTGTCGACGTCATCATTCTGCAGGTACGTTGTCCTTGCGCCTCATCGTTTTTAGCCTCGAAGATCTCATACTGCATGCTTTTCTTCTGATGCATGGTCATGATGCAGAGTGGGTGTCATAATACTCTTACAATCTAAATACAAGGCACCACTCATGCATTTCTTTGAGACGAGAATGATGCACTACGTTGTTGAGTGATAGACAGGGTTAAAATGAATGAATGGGGTGTGTTGCTGTTGCCGCAGGCCAAGCTGTCTCCTATGAGCTTGATACCAACTTTGAAATCTCTTTTGAGGATATGCCCTTTGACCTGTTTGGATGGTTTTTTTTCCGACAATAGAATTCAGGCAATCAGGAATTTGGTTGCCTTGAGAATAACGCATGTATTTTCTAGCTCTGAAGGTGCTGCTTTTTAGTCAGTGACGTCGTTGAATAACGCCTCAAAGACTTGGTTAGACTTGGTTCGCTTTGGGGTGCAGGAGGAGGCTTTCAGTGATGCTTGTTAGGTTGAAGTTTGCAGAGACAATGCGAGAAGCTGTGACCTTTGTGGAGCAAGGCCGTATCCTTTTCAGTCAGTTCCTCTGACTTCATATGCTTTCAATGTGGTGTAGAGGCATCATGCTGCATAGCTTCTCCATTGCTTGATTCTTAGAACGTTACAGCCGACCTGCATGCGTAGTGTGCACCATCTTTGACTTATAGAGATGGTCAATGCCTGTGTATAGAATCCTTCTATCTATAGATTTTAGCCTCTGCTGCCTAATGACTGCAAGCCTGCTACATGCATTCGTGTGCTCTCTGATAAGTTGTCCCAGTGAGTATGTAGTTTACCCTTGTGATCTCTTGTTTCTAGAAAGAGTTGCAGAGTTCACGCTTGACGTTTGTTGCTCAGACATCCGTGTGGGTCCCGAAACAATATTGGACCCGGCCTTCCTCGTCACACGAACTATGGAGGACTTTGTCACATGGGTTGACACATCCAAGATCAAGAGAAAGGTTATGAAATACAATGACAGGTTGGACGACTACGACCTTCTGAATGCTTAATGGAGCCCTTCCCCCACGTGGGAATTAAGTGTAAGTAGATTAGAAACAAGGTATATTAAGGTTTCTTTAAATAGCAGGTGCAGGACGATTTTAAGTCCACGGCTTGGTGTTAGAGCAATTGCCAGTACCATAGGTTTAAACTTGAAAACAATTACATTTAGGAGGTAAAGAAGCATCCTATGATCCTAGAAATATATGGCGTATTGCATAAAAAGGTCGTATGTCTTGAAGGTAGAGAGGTATATAATGCAGAACACATTTATAATTTTTTTTCAGAGTTGTTTCTGTCGACATGTGCACTGCAGTGCAACTTTCACACTGAATTTCCGACTTGATTAGGCGTAGTTGAGGAATGAGCTTGCTGTGAAGTCATCTCTGCTCTATCTGCAAACTCTTTTTGCGCTGCATTCATAAGTGCTGCAATATACTGCTTGCAAGAGCACGAGTCCTGCCCAACTAACAGTGTTGCATGGGCCAAGAATGGCAGCTTCCTCAAGGCGCGCCCGCTCAGACCCTGTGACAACACTTACCAGCTATTAGAAACTTTGGTGGCTTTTGACCATCTAGTGACCACAAGTAGTAGCTGCTGCAAGTGACTCGCAATGAAGTACAAATCTTGTACGGCAAAGCCATCACAACACAAAGGTCATGATAAAACTAATCTCGTACACATAGTATCAGCCAGTACTGCAAATCACGCATCAAGCACGTCTTCATGAAGCTTATCAGGCCAGATTAAGGAACACAACACAGTACCTCTTGCAACTAAGCAGCACAAAAGCTCCACATGCGCGAGATGCATAAGCCATCAGAGAGATGCATTGAAGATCAACACACCTCACAGGCAACTGCAGCTTCCAATAGGGCAGTGCTGAGTTTCAAACCGGCCTGCACTGGAGCCATAGCAGAGCCTTGTGTTGCCTCAGCCGCCCTGTTCGCGGCCTCGTACGGCACCAGGGTCTCAGTCTTTTCCTGCTTCCCAAGCACATTTAGGGACTGAAACCCATGCTTCGAGATTTCCTGCTATAGTATGGGCATGCCCATCACATATCTACTAGCTTTTTGAGTAGTGAGCATGAGGCATACGCATGACCGAAACAAAGATTCAGTCAATTGACAGGATCCGCAATAGATACAATTCAGTAGACCCACCCCACTGGTCATTCTGCCAGTTAATAATTGACAAAATGTTTCTTCAACCACCTTGCAATCATGAGTAAGCTTATGGCTGAGGCATGGGCCATGAAAGAGTAAAAAGAGCCAAGCACAAGTCCTGCATGAAGGAGATGAAGCGGCAAAGGACCTGCCAGGGTTGAGTGATGATCGAGGCTCTCATAAGTTCCAGAATGCACGAGCGCAAAATGTCGTATCGCGCAGCCACTCCTGGCGGCCCTATATACTGCTTTATGTCAGCTCGGTCAACAAATGCCAGATCTGCACACACCACAGCAGCATTAGTGGTGCCGCATGCTTACTTAGAAAATCCCCTGATTTGAGGAACAAATTGGGACCGCAAACATAAGCAGGTGCAAGCTGACGCCAGAGTCACTTCTGCAGTGCCTGCAGCAGATTACAAGACTTATTTGTGAGGGTGCTGTCTTGCCATTACGATGGGCAAGTTCTGCTACTGAAGTTAGTGTAAGTGCATTCTTAACAAGCAGAAAGATTGTAGAGTAAGATCATTTTCACTCACATGAAACAACATTTTGAGCATAGCAAGCCTCCGTTGGACTCATACATTCGACCTTTTGGGGACTAGAAGTTGCCAGTCATACACGAGTCATCATTTATCTTCCAAAGGCATTTCTGCTCAAAAATATATGCTTAGTACAAGCCTATGCCCCAAGTGAGACAGACAATGTTGATTAGCCAGTAAAAGCCTGAACAGAATGAACACGTACCTATGGCTTGGGTTATATTGGAGGTAGTGAGAACCAGCACATTGGGCCTCTGCTTCAGAGCGTCCAGCTGCGTCAGCAGAGCATTCACCACCTGGCACATCCTCATCCCCGCGCCACTTATGGTCAGACCAATCAACGAATCTAGTTCCCTAAAACATTTTGATTCTGAAGCCGTGCGGCAGATAGATGCAGCCACTAGTGCCCTGCAGACCATAGATGAAGCATATCACGTAACCACATACTCCATGAAGCTCAAACAGCCTACGGGAATAACTTGGTGCAATGACGTGCAAAAAGCCATCTCAGAAACCAGCGTATGTCCTTGTGAGATGCCAATAATGTCAGTCAACTTCACTTCTGTAAGAACGCAAAAAGACTGAATGCGTGTCATTAGGTGTCAGGGCGAGTGCCTCCTTCTTCCGCACCCGAATGGAGTCGGACGGCTCAGAGCCCGAGAGAGCAGCTTGCCTTGCTGCGGTGAGACTCTCCACCTCGTCTGCAGTCAGCGCACTTTTGGGAGCATCTAAGCACAAAACACAGAGATGTATATGTTCGTACATGCCTGCGTGCCTGCTACAATTATTGCAGAGAGTACAGACAGCGTGCCAAAGTTGATACTTACACTGTCTCCACAGCCTCCTTGGTACGCAGCAGCGAGTAATGGATTGTGATGACAGAGCCCAGTGAATGAAATTTGACAGCAAACTCACCTATGAGAATGAAAACAAGGCTATCTTTGTCGTCCAGTAGCTCCTGAATCTTCTGGAAGAGCTTGCCCACCTGGGAAGAAGAAAAGCACAAAAGGTCCACCTCAAGGGTCGAGCATTTGCATCGCGCTCGCCCAGTCAAGAACATAGACGCTCTTGCTCGTTGATCCTAAGAAACGAAAATACATTTGAACACCGTGACAGGGTAAGAAAATACTTACAAGCTTGCCGCTCTCGGAAAACCACTTGCTGAAGAGAGAGTGAGCATTCACTTCAACCAGCTGTGCATGTCGATACCTGCCTGCCCAAACAACCCCTTGATACTTGTAAGTGGAAGGTCAATTAGGTCACATATCTGCATTGCGTCTCTGTCAAGAGAGCTTCAAATATGACTCTAATCAAAAGCCCTATTCTGTGTGAATGAGCGGGGCTGCAGATTCTAGAGACCTACTGTTAACATATGGGAGGGGGTACGTCATACAGGTGCTTGGTTGCTTGTTTTAACATATTTCTCTCAAGGCAGGGAGCTCATGAAAGCTAAACTCCCTCTGAGAGTAACATCAGGTAAACTAAAGTACACCTTCCGAGATCGTAGTAGACACACTGTTACGATATAGAGGGACACAAGACCGGAAGAAAAGTCCGATGAAGAAAGCACACCTGTGCCTGAAGCGGATGGACAGTTTCTGTGCAAGTGCTTTACTGCATAGTTGGCCCCAGCAGAGAATGTTAATGAGCTAGCAAGAACAGGGGCAAATGATTCGGAAAGTGAAGCAGTAAAAGTAAACGCTGTCAAATGCCGAGTGAATAATTGTGACTCATCACTGTGCTTGCCAATTTACATGAAGGAGTTACACCAATCCTGTGACTCTTATAGGACATGTAAATAAGTTGAAGACACGCTAAAGGCATCTCAAGCATCCTTCAACATGAGTAAGAGCTTTGTAAGTGCTTTTGAGGATATACCATAAGGACGTCTTGCCAGTACCAGGTGGTCCAAAGAGAAGAACAACCCTGCCCAACACTCGAAAAAATTTGTGTTGGTCTATGAAGAAGCTTGAAGAAAATGAAACAAGTTCTTCTAATACCTACGCTGTCCAGACCTCGACTCCTCCAACAGAAAGTCATGTGAAATTTACGTTCATTAAGCTGAATGCTCCACATGTCAATATGCACCCAAGATCACCCTGAATCTATGTGAATGCAGACACATACTCACACATGTGCGTGCAGGTTAGAAAATGAGCCATGATGTAAGCTTGCACAGTTACGTCACACTCTATTACAGCATCAGTAAAATATACCTATTCCAAGATATTAAGTGGGTATTGACACCCTTGTCAGAGAAGAGGAGTGCTGATGTAGCATAGCGGAGTAGTCGTTGCTTCACATCTCCATCATAAATTAAGCTGCAGTTCCAGAGTAGTCCCGACGGTCAGTCCAGGCAATCTAGAGCATAATGTGTCGCTTGCATAATCAAATCATCTCATTAATAGTACAGTATTTATAGGATTTTTTTTCCATAGACACCAGAACATCTTAGCAGTCGATACGAAATGTGAGGTCCTCACACTGAAGCACATATATGACAAAAAGCTGACTCCTCTCAGGCATGAATATCTATCAGAAGCCTGCAAGTTGGACGTGATCTTATGAATCTATCCCTTTTCACCTCTCCCACAAGCCATGAAAAGAACGTGCTGGCAATTGCCACTCCTGAAAAGTGGCAACTTCTTCATCATCCTCCATCTCTTCAGCAGCCCCATCCTCGCTTAACTGCATTACGATAAACTCACAACCAGAAGTTAGCTGGCTCACAAATTCTTCTAACACGATTGTCAAAACACAAGAATGTAAGATTATTGGGCATTACTTTCTTCAGAGGCTTTTGGTCAAGACATACCTGGTAAACTTGGACGCTAAATGTTACTTGCCAAAAGAGGAGAATGCGACCATTGGGAATGTCGCCTGCAGACCCCAACTTGAAAGATGCCACTACATGCAATAATGAGTATCTCAAATAACACCTTCCACATAATCCCAGTTCGTGTATGCTTTGCAAACTTGATAAGAAGAGACGCCTTCACCTGTGTCTGTAATGGAGATGGATTCAGTATGCTGTTCCAAATAAGGCTCCTCCCCAGGAAGTATCTCCACGGAGGAATCCCCAAATGCTAAGCTCCTTGTTCTTAAAAACCTGTTGGAACAACAATTCATTTTATGTGGTAAAATAGTGGTCTGTGTCTTTGGATGGGGTGATTTAGCACTAGTATACAATTTGAAGATAACGCGAGGCTTTGCTTTCAAGGCCCAGCCCACAGCACTCTTCCAAATTAACATGCTATTTACTTCAACCACTGAGGTTGGGAGATATACCGTTCGACCGCCAGTCGCACGTCCTCGTGCTTTGCTATACTCGTGCTCTTCTGGCAGACTTCCACTGTAGCAAAGCATGCCAGAAACTTTGTGTCAATTGTGGGACTTCCGATGGTGGTCATAAACGAGAACAGTTTTGTTTAATGGCTACTTGTGGCGTACCAGACACGTATGTTTTTGGAGCCGGTATCAGAATGCCCCCAACATCCTCTGAAGAATCCATAGGGCTGCTGCGAACCTCTCCATTCTCCAGTTCTGTCATTTCGTCACTTGCATGTTTACTGGTACTGCAACTACATTACTGAATCCCTGAACGGGATTGTGCCAGGAGAAACTCGTGAGTCAAACTCATCTGAAATGCTTATCAGTGATATTACATCATGCGTAGAAGTATTTGTGTGCTCCCATTTCGTTCCTTATCCCCTGAAATTGGCTTCTATGAGTGATCAAATTCAAAAACCAAAGAGATATGCAGAACTAATCATCAACTCCGTTGTAGAGATAACAATGAATGGATCTCAGTTACCTGTTTGCTATCCTGCCAAGCATATCCTATCTAAGCCTCCTATTTGTGACTAAATTGTAAGAAGTATGTGACTAAATTGTAAGAAGCATGCACTCCGGCAAGGGAAGGCAACGAGCTTTGAAGCTTTCAAATTTTGAAGCTGTAGGGTAGTCGAAGGCAACCGACACGACACGTTTGAACCGTAAAATGTGGTACGGTTCAGCCTCTTAATCATTTGTACGAAAAAGACTCCGAGTGCCGGTGTTTCTCCAGGAGTGTGAGCTGGTGTGAGCCAAGATGGTGCGTAAAAGTGCGTGTAGAACTACCGTAAACATGCAGGAGTGATCGTTCATGTACGTCACGGACTTCGTGGTCTCTGAAGGACTGGTAGTTGAGTGTGACCGCAACTAAAAGACTGCTTCCTACGCTTCATAGCATTCTCGAGTACAAGTTCGACCTGTACTATGAGTACACTCAGTCACGAAGCCTGAAGCTGCAAGTGTGCTTGGCGTTTGAAGCTTGTTTAAGTTTGTTGTGTACTTAATAAACTAAGAGTGAATGCACTTTCAGTAGTCCACATTCTTGTGCTCAACAGTCCTTCTGAGCTGCTTTGTAGCTGGTAGCTCATTACTAAGGTGAGGAAGGAACTTAACGAAGTCTGAAAGTGACAAGCTGATTAATTTCAGTTATTCTAGGTCCCGGGAATATGGCTATTCACAGTATAAAAAGTAGTACTAGAGCTTGGGGGCTGCGTGGCCATTTTAAAGTTTTTCTCCCATTTTCTCTTCTTGCAGTTTTTTACTTGTGCTGTCCCTTAACTGCTCGAGCTCAGACAGATGCACTGCCTAGTGAATCAAGCGAGGCTGATGCAGTGGAAAAAGAAAGCTTGTCGGTGAGCACAGCTTTCAAGTATGATGAAACGGCCACTTGTAGCTCTGATCACCGCATGACGTGGGGAGAATGCTCAGCCCAAATCTGGCAGGAGCAAGATGCTGACCGAGCAGGGCCACCGTCTGCTCTCAGCGGCAATGATTGCCTGCACAAGTCCCCTCGTCACCTTCGTCCTGAGCTCCTTGCAAAGGTTCGACCCCGAGCACCCGTATCTGCTTCTCCTCAAGACTTCTCCAGAGTTGGTTGTTGTTTGCGCCTTTGGTACATCTCAGGTCACTAGAGAAGTGTTTGAAGTAATTACCTGGAGAGGAAAGTTTCTTGGGATGAGAAGCGTTTATGGCCTAGCTGCAAGCATCTTCACTCTGAATCTGCAGGTTGCTTGTCGAGACTACCCAAAACTTGAACTCGTCTCAGGTACTGGACTACTAGCTCAAATTTGAGCATCCCACAGCATGTTCTTTGACTTGCAAGTCTGGCAGCAAGGACTGTCTGGGAACGGAAGAGTGGTACTCGCACACTTGTTGTTCTCGCACTCTTGACCTGAAGCTCGGTTTTGCTTCGGTGACGCTCTCATTGTCTCAACTAGCAACTCCCACGCACTCATTCCGACTTCCTCGTGTGACTCGGGACAAGCAGGTGGCAGAAGGGCTGGGGCTGGCGCCGGAGCAGCGGGTGCTCTCCATCGCACACTTTAACGGCGGCGGCTGCCCGGCCACCTGCAAGGACTTTGCACCGCTGCCCAATCAGGACGCACCCGCTCTCCTGGACCGCCTCCGCCGCCCGGAACCGAACCTCCAAGAGGCACCCTTGGCTGCTGCCGAGAGCGAGGAGAGCAACAGCACCTCCACCATCACCTTCGTGGTGGCCTACCGTGGCAGGATTCCCAGCGTGCTGCGCTTCCTGCACTCTCTGGGGGACCTCGTGCGGCACTTTGGCGACCGCTGCGTGCGCGTGGCGCTCGTCGAGTTTGTCGCCTCACCCGACGCGCCCGACGGCCCCGCCGAGGAGGCGCAGCGGCAGCCGCCCGCCTCGCCGGCCACCTTCACGTGCGTGCTGCAGCAGTTTGCACTCGAGCATGGCCTCGAGGCGCAGCTTCTGCGCCTCTGGCTGCCGGGCGGCAGCTTCTCGCGCGGCCTGGGCCTGCACGTTGGCTGCAAACTGGCAGCCGCACCCCCGCACCTGCACCCCGCCGAGGCCGCCGGCCTGGGCGAGGCGCCGCACGGCTCCGCGGGCATCTGCTTCTTCATGGACGCCGACATTGTGCTGCTGAACCCCGACCATGAGTCGCCCAGCATGGCGCCCGTGGTGGCAGCGGCGCGCGGGGCCGCGCTGAAGCTGGACCCCGACAGCATGTACGCGTACGGCATGGGCGTGACGCGCGTGACTCCGGTGCGCAGCCTGCTGGCGCTGACGCGCGCGAGCGTGCGCCCGCTGCGCACCTTCTTCGCGCCCGCCAAGTTCAAGTTCTTCAAGGGCGCGCCGCCCATCCTGCTGCCCGGCGTCACGGGCCACTGGCGCCCCAAGGACTTTGGCATCCTCGCCGTGGCCTACGCCGACCTCGTGCGCGTCGGGGGCTACCCGCTGCGCCAGCGCACCGTGTGGGGCCACGAGGACATTGCGCTCAAGATGGTGCTCAGCGGGCAGCCCCTGCGCTGGTACGACGACCTGCGCGCGCTCAACGCCTCGCACCCGCCGGCCGCGCGCCGGGCCAGCACGCCCTCTGGCACGCTCGAGATGCAGCGCTATGAGGTGGGCGAGATCTGGCACCCCTGGCACCCCCGCGTTGCCTGGGAGGCCAGCGGCGACGGCGTTCGCGTCACCTCTGATTGACTCCGATGATGAGGGCTGCAAGGAATGTCTTGTGAATACTCCTGGCTGCGGGTCACGGCGCACGGCAGCCTGGGCTGTGTGGCCAACCCCAGCCCTGGCGAGCTCAGAGCAGAGGGAGCTAGAGCCAGAGGCAGTAGTTGATCAGCCTGGCAGCTGTAGGCAGCGTGCAGGCTGAAGGTGCTGGGTTTTCGTCAACGGTGCGTCTCTGCTGGCAGCCGACAGCTGGCACTGGCAAGCAAGGTGGCCGAGTGACAGCTAGGCCTGTATATTTGACGCACCATCTTCTGTGTCAGGGAGGAGAGTTTCAAAGCAGTGGGGCGCCTCAGTGAAGCTTCGGCCCCTGTAGCGATTGCGGCTACTAGCCCAGCGCTGATGTCTCTCAGTGCCGAGGGAGAGAGAGTGAGAACAAGAGTTAAGCTTTCCACATCCCAGGCCCTCCAGGTAGTGCTACGTAGCTGGTGAGAGGCGTGGGCGCCTGGAGTCTACTTTACAAGCTGCTACTACTGCTCCTGCTCCTGCTGCTGCTGCTGCTGCTGCACGACCTCCCAGGCACGTAAGCTTCTTTCTCTGCCCATCCCGCCTTAACTGGGACTTGCATGGCTAGGACAGGCAGGCAGGCTGAGAGTCCAGGCAGGCTGCTCTGTTGGGCTACCTGGGGTAATGGGGCATGTGGCTGGGCGTGAGAGTAGGGGGGGGTTGGACGGCTGCTTGCTGGCAAAAGCTCGTCACCTTTTGTACCAGCTCTTGTTACCATGTACCTTAATAGTTTTTACTGATGCTGCAACTAAGTGAATGTGGTTTGCGTTCTTAAGAAATTGACCACTTGTATTTCCGATGGAATGTAGGGCATGGCTGTCTGACATGTTGCTTGCACTTTTGTGCAAGTTGGCATGTTGGCACAAGGGGGCGGGGGG
>WELA01009535.1:430788-441261 GCA_009602735.1 Mesotaenium endlicherianum | reverse complement strand
GGGGGGAGGGGGGGGGGTCGTACTTATGCTCTTTGCTGTTGCGTATGAGGAGGGAGTGTCCTTCTACAATGTGGGTTGTTAATACGCCAGTGACATGACGTTAAGTTGGTTTGGCTTGAAATATCTAAGAGGGAATGTACTTTTTTTGTGCAGATCTTCCGCAAGGACAAGAGTCTCGCACGAAGCATTGCAAGCAATGTGCATGTTGCTACTGCCTCATGGGCCGGCAATGTTTCTCTGCTTTTGTCAGAACCTCCAAGTGGGAGTTGACGTTGTGGGTATTACAAGAATCTTACAGCGAGTTAGTGATTGAAAGCATGCTTGTGTTGGAGTTTTCTTTCCATGCCCAGCAGTTAAGCTGCTCGCGTGTTGATGCCAACTGCTTGCATCCCTCCGAACTTGGTGCACGCGTTCCTGTGACTTCTCTTGAACCTTCTCAAGAGTGTGTAACAGCTCGAAGGTGGTGGCATGCAACGGGGTATTGCTGCTGTGATGCCCCTGCACTTTTAGATACTTAACCAATTAGTCAGTGCAAGTTTTGGCTTGGGAGAGCTTCAAAGTTGAAGTTCTCTTTCCTGTATGCTTGAGCAGTTCTGGAACCACACAGTATATTTGAAGCTGAGGCAGGTAATTTTTGTGTTCAGATAAGCCTCACCGTGCTTCTCTTTAAATACCATGCCCCTACCTTCACTTACCCATCTTTCGAAAATGGTGAAATGTGTATAGGGGGTGTAGCTCAGCTGTTGTTACCAGCAGTCCATACTCCAGTAGAAAGAATCCATGATTCCAGCCAGAGCTATTTCACTCACTTTAAGCATACCTAATACGTGTAATCAGCTCCTGTAAAACACGACTGCTGATGCACGTTATACTCCTTTTAACTCTGCAAAACGCGTCCACTCACATGGTACAAAATATGAACTGGGAGCCACAATTGCAAAACATGAACATGCATGGTCAAGGTACACCAAAATCATAACTCCTATTTTCCTGGGCTTATCTTCACTTACCACTAAGGTACCTATTCCCTTCCATTCGCGAAAAGAGAGAGATATGAATGTCAAAAAGACCAACACGATTATTTGGGTCCTTAGAATATTAAGAGGCAGAATGGAACACAAAGGTATGTCATGTAGCTGCCTTCTCAGCCAGTGCCTTGCCTAGTGACGTGGTGCCAATTAAGTGACACAATACTTCGTTTTCTCGTACACCTCTCATCTTCTGTGCATCGGACTGATTTCTTGCAGCCCACTTCATGTCCAATCTTCTGTCTTTCAGAAGTCTCTATAGAAATCAAGGCATGATGTGCGGGGTAGCTCACTAGATCGATGAAGGCAATGGGCTGAATGTAAGACGGGGGTCTTCGTGCCTTGTAGTTACGTATTTTGCGCAATACACTTTATCAAACTCTTCAAAGAGCAGCCCAGTGAAATGTCCACTGAAGCAGTTCAAACAAATCTTCCTTCTTGAGCTCTCCTCTTGATCTTCACCAATGGTGAACAGAGTCCAGAAGTCGTGCACATGTACTTCTGAATCATCCACTTGGCTGTCCCATCTTGCGGAGGTACCAGTCCGAGTATCGAGTCTGGTTTCGGATGCGGGAATCACGTCCTTGTCCTAACCCCCAAGGACCAGAGGGCAAGTCCACAATCTCTTGTGACTGCTCTGCAGCAGGCGCAGAAGATACTTGTGGACATTATGCATGCCAGGTGCCATAGCCACCTGATAAGAACTAGTTGCAAAGCTCAGAAAGTTCAACTGGGATATTTGACAACATGTGTTCAAGTTGCCTGATTTCGAAAGAAAGAAGGTATTTGTAGAAAGAATAGTAGGAGTAGTAGTATGCTACAAGTGCGCGGGATGTCGTCATTTCTAATCCTCTCTGAATCTAGTTATGACATACTATTTAACTTCTTTCTGCTAGTATGTTGCTAGTGTTTCTATTAGCCAATCTGTTCAAAAACTTATGAACAAAAGCAATGCCAAGATGATGATGTTGCTGTGTTGGAGTTGGTCGCCGGATCTTCTCTTCAAGTTATTGCCGATCAGCATTGAAGTACCAAACAATAGAACAAGACATAATAAAGCGCATGGCTGCTACTGGTGGCTGTTACCAAGAACTGAGGTTTATGCCCAACAAAGAACAACCTTTTGCAACTCCAAGTGTGGGGGTTAGCGGGGTGGGTGGGTGAGTAAGTGTAGCAGCTTACGCCCTGCTGCAATGAATGGTGCATTGCAGAAAAACGCTTAAGAGGGTTTAGGTGTGTTGAGCAAAAGCGACGAACAAACGAAATCGACACGAAATCGACACTTTTCACACTCGTCGAACTTCGGTTCGCTAACTTTCAATAGTCAAGAAGTCAAAGGAGACACATGCTTGAGTGAAATAAATTTTCAACTTGTGAGTTGTCATGCACTGGCAATCGTGATTACAATGATTTGTGCAACGACGGGCTAAGATGAGATATGAATTCAAGAGAAGAATACTTGCACCATACTAGGATAAGATAAGAATGGTATCCCATGCCGGCCTGCAGTAGGGTCGGACAACAAGCCTTTAGCTTCATGCAAGCTCCGTAAAACATGCATTGGATCTAATTGCCCCAAATTACAATGAGTTCTAAAGTAGAGATTAAAACCAGGACATCCACCATATGTACATCCTGCCAAGGTTTTCATGAGCCACAGCCTCTGCAATGAGACGGTGCGCTTGCCCCTCCACAGACAGCGGCAATGAGGGAGCTGCTCCTACGCCCACCACAACGCCCTGCAGCCTGGCCTCGATATTTCCCAGCGCTCTCTGTACATACAGCCCCGCCCCCCAAAAAAAAAGTCCATGCTTGAGGCACGCTGCTCGCTGCGTTGGAAATGGCTTGTAGGCCAAATTCTCACAGGATTGCAGACAAATGTCAGATTTGATCCTAGTCTGACAAAATGCCGTGATTTAACAACTGTGGCCTGTATGGTCCCCTCTGCAACTATTTGCACCGGTTTGACAAAACACCGTAAGATAATAATGAGACCACAAACTCACGTCTGCAACGCTTTTACATCAATTCCAGCGAAGATGTCGTAGCGACCAATCCAACAGATGCAAAGACGCAGATGCGCTATGCTGGATACATTCAGGGGGCGGGCTTGCATGCACGGACGCACGCACCTGGGCATGCGGGTTCTGCATCTCCCCGCCGCTGGACTTGTGCGACTTGGTCCACTCCACGAGGGGGTCGTGGATGAAGGTCTCCAAAACACTCATGAGCGTCTCGCGGTGGCCTCGCAGCACGGACAGCGTAATCTCACACACGCGGCGGAACACGCCCTCGTAGCCAGTGATGCCCAGGCCATCCACCATGTTCTGCAGCCCCCCCCCCCCCCCCCCCCCCCCCCCCCCCCCCCCCCCCCCCCCCCCCCCCCCCCCCCCCCCCCCCCCCCCCCCCCCCCCCCCCCCCCCCCCCCCCCCCCCCCNCCCCCCCCCCCCCCCCAAGTGGAGCCCAGACCATGCGATGACAATGAGACGTGGACGCTGCCAAGGACGTTACAAGAGGAGGAGAATTGCGCATGGCCTTGAAGCACATTATCTCAGAGCTAAGCTCTCGAGTTCTCTAATAATTGGCACGTGTATGCCTCGTGTCACATATCTGGCCAGCTCGCTCCTCTTGAAAAATTGTGATATGAGGTACAGGGGTGCTGAGAGAGACCGCAATTTGAGACACTCACTGTGCATGTGCAGGTCCAGCTGGACTAATTGCACACCTCGCAAGGTCTCCGAGCACACTAATTGCAGTCCGCAGCTGTGGCCTCTGGGGGCCTCATGGAAGAGAACCCTACGCTCAAAATGTTTGGACCCTCGTATAGGGTTTGGTTTCTGGGTTTGGGATCCCGGCTCTGTATTTGAGTTTGTGCCAGGTGCACCACCAACCTGCGTGAGGCGGAACGGGACGAGCTCGGGCTTCTCGAGCGCCAGGCCCTTGTCAAAGAGGCAGCTGAAGTCCACGTGCACGCAGTCGCCGGTGGTGGAGTCAAACAGGATGTTCTCGCCGTGCCGGTCGCCGAGGCCGACAATGTGGCCCACCATGGACCAGACAGCTGTCGTGTGGGCAAAGGCCACTCTGGCTCGGAACCACGCTGCGGGCTCGGGGAACGTGTTGAGGAACCACACGTGGAACATGGGGGGGAACATGGGCAGAATGCGTGTGCGCAGCATGAAGGCCTCCTCGCCCAGGCCCTGATGCTGGTCGTAGATTTTCTTGATCATGGGGTTGGTTCTCAGCCGGTCAAACTTGCCGGCAGCCGAGTACACGTCCTGCGCATCCACAGATTGACGCAGAGCAGATTAGATCGCTGGCGGCGGCAAGACGTAGCTTGGCCGGAGGCGTACGGGACCAGCAGCAGGAGTGATGTTTCAGCAGTACCTGCAGGATGTGGCGCAAGCCTCTGGTGTGGGGCACCCATTCGATCATGCCGCAGTCCTCTGTGAGCGGCAGCACTGCAAACGAGCGGATGTAGAGCTTCCTGCGGCGGCTGCTGGCATCCTTGCTGAGCAGCCGGTTGAGCATCGCCACAAACTCCATCATGCGCGCGTCCTTGCGCAGGTCGTCCTTGGGCTTGCACAAGAAGGGGTACTCTCGTCCGTCGCTTCCCAGAAGGACAACCTGCATGAGGGGAGAAAGTGAGCGTGAGGGGGCACCCGTTGCAAACGTTCAGGGCAGCCAGCATTCTATGATTCATGCATTGCGTCTCCGAGAGACCGTGCCAGGTGGCATGCAGTTGCAGCGGGGATTAGTAAGGGCGTTGCTCCTCTAGCTAGCAGTGCAAGCTTCCGCTTGCAAGCTTCTCCTAAGAGCAACTTGAGGACCGTTCTGAAAGAAGGGCTGGATGATATGCGGCCAAGTCCCAACAAATGGTGTAGCAGACAAGTGTCCGGGTACGCAGCTTCACCTTCTTGGGCTTCTGCAACGATGCCAGAATCTCCACTTCATCTTGGATACCCACAACGGTGGTGCAATCGCCCGCAGGAAACGGGTCATAGCACGGGTCTGTGAGGCCGTCGGTGGGCAGAGCGACCGAGAGGGCCTTCTGGACGGGCATGAGGATCCCCAAGGGCATCATGCGCTTTAGCCGCCCAAACTCCGCGCCTATGCTCAGCGTGCGCGCCTTGGACTGGCCGCCCGAGTTGTGGTTGCACAGCGCTATCATCTGCTCAAAGAAGGCTGCAAACTGCACGGGGCCATCGTTCGCAGCACACATATGGAGATGCTCAGCTCACCTCTTAGCAAGTCAGGATTAAGGTACTTACGAGCATGAAAATTCACATCGAGGAGGGAGATGGAGGAGAGAGCAGGGGAGGAGGCAAAAGCCCACAGACATGTGGACTGATGCAAGGATCTACTCCGTCTATGACCTGAGCTTCTGTCGAGGACCTTCCTCCCTGCAAGACATCACAGCCACTCAAATGCTCTTGGAGGCAAGTCCGCTTCCCCTGGAACACAAGGAAGCTCCCCAAACCAGACAATGCAGTTGCCAAACCAGCGCAGGATTTCCTAAGACGTATCTGTTCTGTCTGCCTCAAGTCATTTTGGCGTGTGGTCCTGCGGAGCACAGACCACAAACCACAGACAGCTTCTCTTACAGCCAGTTTGGCGCAGGGTTTGGCCGACACAAATACAACACAGCGTTGGCATTCTCTGTACGACTGTGCAACAGACCCCTCTTAGCTCATTAGGCAAGCCAGGCTGTTGGTACCTGGAGGAACAGGCCGCGCTCGCGCTCGTTGTGGGTGTCGTTGCGCGCCCGGTTGATGATGTCTGCGGCCGCCTCGCGCCGCGCCGCGAGCGTGGACTTGGAGACAGCAGCCATGCTCCACATGGCCTGCTGAGGGTGGGTCTTGAGGACCTTGTGGATGATGTCCTTGAGCAGCTTCACGACCTCCTCGTTCTGGTGGCAGATGCGGGACACCAGCTGGGGCATGGCTGTGAGCCACTGGTACGTCGGGAGCGCCTTCAGGCATGTCTTCATGATGGCTATCACCTGCAGGAGGTGTAGAGGCAGGCACACGTGCAGGGATCGGCCCGCGGACCTCTGTTTGAGAGTACTGGGGGGGGGGGACGNGGGGGGTGGGGGGGGGGGATGGGCACGTGAAGGGGCACACATTCTTGAGGCTGCAGTAGGATGTGGATTTTTTGTGAAGGTACCTCGTGATGAACCACACACACAGAGCAACTGCACCACGAGGGAAGACTCATTTGACGTCACCATTGGTGAAAGGTCCGCTACACAAGGCAAATGATTGAGACATCTACTATGCAGACTTTCTTTGTACAGGAATGTATGCCGGGCCGAACAACGCGAGAGAAAGTACAAGTAGTAAGACAACAAAGAGCATACACCCACAAAGTTGTAACAGAGGAGAAGTAGGCTCAAAGAACGTGACGATTTGAGCAAATAGGAGCAAGAGATGTGCGGGCGGGATAACCTTTTTGTTCTCGTCCTTCAAACCGGGCTTGTTCAGTTTGTCGCCGTAGAATCTGCTGCCAAACTCAAACCACAACGTGAGCAGCCGGGGCAGTGCCTGGAAGAGGCGGCGGTGGCCATGGTGCAGCGTCTTGGCGTAGTTCGACATGGCTCCCGTGCAGTAGGTCCACCAGGCCTTGTCGTCGCGAATAACCTTGCTCCCCGCCACCGTCAGGCGAGACCTCTGCGCCGCACGCAGGGAGGCCGAAGCCACCTCAGCGGAGACGTCCTGCGACTCCTCCTGCCGTCTCCTGGCATCGACAAGGAGGTCGTCGCAGTACTTGGCAAGGAAGAAGTAGCTCTTTTCCCACTTGGGCTGCAGGACCTTCACCTGGTTGTACAGCGCTATCACCTCCGCCTTCTGCTTCTGCCCTGTGTGGTGCACCCACCGTGCCAGCTGCAACAGCGTCCGCGCAATGGCCTGCGCCTGTGCAGGCCCAAGCAGGGAAGGGCCGGGCCCTTCGGGCCCCGCGTGCTCCGAGCTTGCCAGCTCGCTGTGGCCCGTGGCGGCTGCAGCAGCAGTGACTGCCAGCTGCTGCGGCAGAAGCCCGTGGGACCTGAGCTGCCCCCCGAGCGCCACAGGGAGCGCCTCGCCCAGGGCGTGCGGGGAAAGCTGCAGCACGTCTTGGAGCTCGGCCACAGCCTGGTGCGCGTGCTTGGTGTCCCACAGCAGCTTGGCCGACTCGATGTGCGCGTTGGCCGCGCCGTGGAAGCGGGCCTCCAGAATGGCGCGGTTGGCGGTCTGGTAGTGACCGGCCTCGCGGCACATCTTGGCGTACTGCAGCCAGCAGGCGCCCACCTCCGACTGGAGCCCCTTCATCCCGTACACCAGCCGGCGCAGGGCCAGAATCGGCTCTCGGGTGCTCAGGGACGGCTGCGTGACCTTGAGCCTGCTCTCCCAGTCCTGGAGCAGGACGTCTTTCGTCCCCTTCGCTTCCTCGCCCTCAGGACCCCGTGTCCTCTGCCCGGTCGAGCACTCGGCTGCTGTGGGGGCAGGCATGCAGTCTTCCAGCTCCCGCAGCATGTGGAGCTTGACCACCAGAGGGTAGGCGCGTACGTAGGACTCCATGCCTGCTGCAGCGAGGGGTGCCAGCAGGCTCTGGCGGGCCTGCGTCAGTCCTTCCGAAAAGGAGCCGTAGTCGCTCTTGTTCAGCTCCTGCAGGAGCTTGGCAAGGCTTCTGTCAAACGCGCCCGGGCCAGTGTGCCCCTGCTGCTGCAGGGAGTCAGCTTTCTCGGCTGTCTCCACATACTCGTCCAGGCGCTCCCACTGGCCCATCCTCCAGGCTGCTTGGACTCCCTGGGTGCTCCACCTGGCAGTCTGCTCCGGCATACGGGCCAATAGGCCGTCCACGTGCGTAACCATGGCCTGGAAGTGCCCCATGTTGAGCAGGCAGTTGAGGAGGTCGGAGTGCCTGGACACGGACTGGGGCTCCATCTGGAGCGCTTGCTCGTAGCACGTCAGAGCCTGCGCCCAGTTCCCCGACTTCTCGTTGATGAGCATCTCGTCCTCCAGGCTCGTGGAGCTGCGGAGCTGGGCGAGGCCTGCCAGCCCGTCCGGCTCGTCGAGCCCGCTGTAAATCTCGAGCAGGAACGTCACGTCGCCGTCCTGGAAAACGCCGTTCTTCTCTGCCGCGGGGTTCAGGGTGCCCGAGGTCGCCCTCACATGGGACTCGAAGTAGAGCAGCGCACGGGCAAAGGCGTGGCACCTGTAGGAGGCTTGTGCAAGCGCCTGCTTGGGCACAGCTGCCAGCAGGCTGGCAACGTGCTCGCCTCTCGCTGCCAGTTGGTTAATCTCTTCAAGCAGACTGGCAGGCTGACTCTTGCTGGCTCGCATCAGAGACAGCGCCTGCTTGCAGTCCTCGAGCCAGCGCCCCAGAGAGTCCAGCAGAGTGAAGATAGTCTGCGTGCTGATCTCGCTCGGCCTGGCAGCCGTGCTACGGCCAGAGGCAGCCGCTGTGCCACCTGGCTTGTCCTCCTTGGTGTTCGAGTCTTGGCTGCCCAGTCTGTCCTCTGCAAGCACCGCAACAATCTCCTGTATGACACCTGCGCGCGCCGCATCTGTTCCCTCGCAGACGACGTTGAGGACCAGGTAAGGGAGCAGGTAGACGGCGGTGCCAACGTCATGATGGACGATTCCCTTGCAGGCTGCAAAGATATCGGCCCTCAGGCCGTTGCTCTGGTCTGTCAGGTGCTTGCTCCAGAGGTACATCCAGCGGCGGTGAGACATGCCCTGCTTGATGATGGGGCCAGCTGGCGCGCTTGAGGCGGAGCGCCGGAGCATCACGAACTTTGAAGTCAAGCAGGGAGCAATGATGTCCTTCACGTCATCGCTGAAACACGACCAGAGGCTCTCTGCAGCCGCGCTCATGTCTGCTTCATCGGCCTGCTTTCTGTCAGGACTAGCGGCGGCGGCAGCTGCCTCCTTCCTGTTCCCTTTCTTCGGCTGATTCACAGCGGGCGCAGCCTCGAGAAGAGATGGCCGACATCCAAAGAGCTTCAGAATTTCCTGTATGGCCAGAGCAGCCGAGTCCTGCACGTCCGTGTCTGTGGCAGCCCTCAGCACTTTCGCAAGGTGCTCAGCAATGAGCTCGACCACAAGAGCCTCGTCCGACCTTTGCATCCTGGAGCGCCAGGGCAGCTCCACCTGCAGCTTGGCTGGGTCTATCCCCCCCAGCTCGCCCAGGCACTCGGCGCACACGAGCTTCAGCCGCTGGCTCAGGGCAGTCCGGGACTCCTCGGCGCAACCCTTCAGAAGCATGGCCACCAGGTTGCTCACGGCCCCTGCTGCTGACGCAGAGTCTCCCATGACCATCGTCGACACCTCTGGGTGGCGACCCTTGATGACTTTCTTGAGCTCTGCGGCTGCCATGTACCTGACGCTGAGGGACTCGTGAGCAAGGCCGTCGGCAGCGCGGCACAGCTGTTGCTGCACTGTCATCTCTCCACGCACCTCCTGCCAGAGGTGCCCACCCCGCACGCACACATCCAGCGTCAGACTCATTCGCAAGAAGTTTGAGGTGACTCGGTGAGGTCTCTGCTTTATATGAGCTCGCGACAGAACAGGCACTTTACAGGATACCAAAAGTCCACAGCCATAGCTCACACATGACGCTGGCTAAGAGTGATGCATCGCGAGTACCAAGTCCGGGCACAAAAGCATATGCCAGTTACTAGCAGTAGAAAGCTCAAAGGCTAATACACTATGAGGAGTCACTGGGGACATGAGAGATGGTGTACCAGGAGGACCTCGTTGACATGCACCAGGGTAGGTAGGCTTGGAAGCAAGGGGAGCTCTTGAAGCTGCTCCTCAAGGATGTCTCCATTCTTCACAATAAGCTCCATCAGAACCTCCACAGCAGCGCCCAGGTGGGAGCCCTCTTCTGCATGCACACCCTCCTGGTGGGGCCTCTCTGGTTGGAGCAGCGCCCTTGTGACTCCACTGGCTTGGCCCAGCGGCACGTCTAAGCACGGCATGACGGCCACCACAATCTGGCTGGCTACCGACTTGAGGGTGGCGGGGGCCACCCCTGCAAGTTTTGTCACAAGGCAGAGCCAGCTGGCAAGGCAAGGGCCCCAGAGGACAGAGTCCTCCAGGGAGCGGGTCAGGAGTGCCAGGATCTTGGGGACAAAGGGGCTGAGGTGAGGGCCGATGAGGTCCACCAGGCAGTCTATGCAGCGGAGGCCTTGGCCCTGGAGCTCCGGCTTGCCCGAGCGCAGGAGGGTGTGGTCTACACTCTTCAGCAGGTACAGGAAGTGCTGGCGCAGGAACTCCGGCAGGTCGTGGGAGCCTGTCACGATGGAGGCCACCTCCTTGAGCATGGGGGCCACCAGTGAGGCCCTGCCACCCACACCAGACGGAGTAGAGGGCACCTTGTTCAACTCAGCGCCCCGTGGTGCCACTGCAAAGTTTATGGGGGTTTAGAAGCTTTCTTCTCTTAATTTGGGGGGGGGGGGGGGGGGGGG
>WELA01009535.1:386690-406565 GCA_009602735.1 Mesotaenium endlicherianum | reverse complement strand
GCCTGGGGGGGGGGGGGGGGACAGGGCTTTGTGGGCGTGCATGACCTGGGGCTTAGGTGGCAGATTTCTTATTGCAGAAACTGAATTTGGTGCTTGGGCCGGGGCGGGGGCTGGGGCTGGGGAGTGTAGGGACGCGGCGGCAGTGCTGCTGGAGAGGGCCAGCCTGCCCGCCTCTGCCGCACCCGCTGCCTCCTTCTCAGCGGTGCCAAATGGCGACTCTGCGGAGCAGCACGCCAACGGAGAGGCCGCCGTTGCCAGCAGCCGGCGGCGGCTGCCGCTCATCATCGACATGCGGCGGCACGACGAGCGCACCCTCTATGGCTCCATCTCCGCCTCCGTGCATCTGCCTGGTCCGCCCCCCCTCCTCTGCCCCCCCTCCACCCCGACCCACACCCGCGCATCCCTCCAGCAACCTGTGCTATCCCTCCCTCCCTCCTCGCGTGCGGACTGGCGGGCACACGCACTTACTTCCGCTCCCCCACTCCCAGATCAACCCCATCTTCCACCCACCATGCTAACAGTCCTGAAGTCACCCCTCCCCTCCCGCCTGCTAAGCCCCATAGTCGCTTTTTAAGCTCCTCCTCCGTCCCACTTGATCTCTCTTGTCTGAGGTGCGCTTTTCGTCCAGAGCGAGCTGCGGTGCGTGCACGTCAGTGGCGCGTAAAATTGACGTCCATGTCAATCTGATTCGATGCGTGCTGCGTGCACTCCCGTCGCCATGCGCCCCCACCCCGCCAGGAGCTGTTAGCGGCGCATGCTTTTCTTCTGCCTCCCTCACCTCTCCGGGTGTCGTTAATGGGCTCCGCTGGCTGCACGTGCCAGAGAGAGGGCCGCTGGCAGGAGCAGCTGACACTGCAGGGCCACAGCCGCCATCTGAAGCCTGAAGAACAAGCTGTAGCCATAGCAGCAGCAGCAGCAGCAGCAGAGGCAGGAGTAACGAGGGGGTTGGCACTGGGCGAGGGGGGATAGGTGTGCAGTGGACGAGCTGCCGCTAGCGCTGGCCATGGACGCCCCCGCCTGGGAGCTTCGCCATGGCTTCCCCAAGCCGGCCCCTTCCCGCCTCGTGATCGTCTACTGTGAGCACCCTCTTCCCGCTTCTCGCATTTTTTTGCACGGTGCGCGCTCGCGCACACTCAGGCCCCACACGCTTACACACGCCCTTTGTGGCTGCTTGTAGAAAGTATGTTTTTCTTAACGTGTGGAGCCTCAGAGCTGCACTTGGAGCAGCACAAGGATGCAAGGCGACACGCTCCTTCTCTCTTTGTCTCTCCCTCTTGCTTCTTGTGGAAATGAAGGCCGGCGCGGGGGACGGGGGCGAGGGGGCGAGGGGGCAGGACGTCTGATGACAATCACACTGTGATTTTCACAACAGCGACGGCGTACGACGGAACCTGGCTCAGCAGCCGTGACTCCTCCCACCCCCCCTCCCTTGGCTCATGGGGTGAGTGTATGTGTCTGTGGCTTGGAGGCGGCTGGATGGCAGGTAGATCAGAGAATCGGTCGAGATGGGCTGCACAGGTGGCGGCAGATGCTGGCTTCTCCAGGTCTGAACGCTCCCTCCCCCCTACATCCGGCCCCCATGCAGACGCCATGTGGCACCAGCGCCACATGCGCATTGCACGGCTCGGCCCCCGCTTCTCTCTCTCTCCCTCTTTCACAGCACCCTCGTGCCCGCTTTCTTCTGCAGGCCTATTCAGTACATCAAAAGGGTCACATTGAGGGGTGGGGAGGAGGGGAGAGATGACAGGGAGTTAAGAGTGCTGCCCAGTGCCTGGCTGCCTGCCATGTGGTCCATCTTCCGCGACCAGTATGCACGCGTGCGTTCCCCGTCTCTGTATTCCCGCTGCTGGTTCAGCTGGTAATGGCAACAGGGACATCGGTGGGTGTTGCCGCGCTTAATTAATATACGCGTGGACGTGTACGTGCGTGTGTGCGTGTGCGTGTGCGTGTGCGCGTGTGTGTGTGTGCCTGGGCTGCTGCAGATGGCACGTGCTGAGAGGGGGCGTGTGCGGGTGGAGGCTGGAGCCCTCAGTGATGCCCTACGACGGCTACGCTCAGGTGCCACCCCCCTCTCCCACGCCCCTGACTCCACGCTCACGCAACACTGCTGGCACTCTAGCCCTGACCCCACCTTCGCGCGTGTGCTTGCCTACTACTGGATGATGCTGGGGCTACAAGTCGGCGGCCCTCCTTTCTCCCGATTCTGGTCTCGGAAGTCAGCCCGGGCAAGCTCCGCCTGGCACTTGGTCACCTGCGCCTCCAGCCTTTCCTACACTCATCGGCCGTGATGCTTGCTTCCGAGTCACCTCCTCTCTTTTACGCCAGAAGAGAGGAAGCTGTGAGAGCCACTTTTTCCCCGCCTGGCCTCATCGCGATTGGCCGCACTGTTGTACCAAAACTTTCAATTGACAAGAGTCTCAAGGCCCTGGTGGGGTAGTTGTCGCTGTTTCTGCCTCTTTTCTACTTCCACGAATCATGTTAACTTGTGTACATCCTGTATCAGCCCCGTATGTACATAGAAATTAATATAATTAAGGCGAACATCTGCGTACGTCAATTTTTCTTTCCAAGCTTAACATCCACTGAGACGGGGGCATAGACACCCGATGCAAAATGCGGCAACGATGGCTGGGGGGGCTTCGCGAGGGACGATGTTCTGTTGACTCGGGAGCCTGTGGCCCCTCGAAGCAGCAGCCAGGCACGTCTGCACCAGATGCCCCAGGGCTGCCTGGGCAGGGAAGACACCCTCTTGCCAATTCCGGTCTGCCAATGGCTGGGGCCACGCGGCTGGGGGTGGCTTGCCAGGTGGCATGCAGCATCTGTGGCGCGCTGCCACTGCAGTTGTTGTGCCGACGTCTTCCCTCACCAGAAGGCAGAAAGCGCGAAGGAGCAGCGTGTCAGTCTCGAGGCTCGGCAGAGGCCTCGAGCAGGCCCCATAGAGTTTCTTAGTTCCAGAGGCTTTCAGGCTCGCTATGGCGTCGGGGTACTGCTGTCAGGCGCTGTCGTCTGCAGTCTTGTCAGTCTGTCCAGCACACATGCACGTGCATGGGCATGCACACAATCGTATGCTTATCTTTGCAGTCGTGTGTTGCTGCTGTGTTGTGTCCTGGAAGCAGGGCCAGGCGCCCTCAAATCCCATTCCCTTTGACGTTGAGCCCGTGGACAGGGTGTCGGGGGAGCACGAGCTGGCTCAGATCCTGCAGCCCTACAGCTAGTCCAAGGGCCGCAGGGAGAGAGAGCGCGAGAGAGAGCGGGACTCAAAGCTGCCGGTCACGCACTGAGAGACAGGAAGAAAGAGAGAGGGAGAGTGAGAGATAGACTGACCCTCCCTTGAATGAATCTGCTGCATGCTGCCTCCTGGTTGGCTCGTTCTGGAAGAGCGATCGTGCGTTGTCAGGGGCAAAGTTTTGGCCCGAAATAAGGGATCCCCAAGAGTCTGGCTCCAAGGGTACCAAAGGTGCGAGGAGCACTTGTGCAATGGGCGTGAGCATGGCTGCCACGTGTCACCTTCGGAGAGGCTCAAGCCCCGGGGTGCTGAGGAACTCCTAAATCAAAAGTAGTTGGATAGGCTCAGGTAGGAAGTGCAGCAGGTCTGGGCTTAAATGCCCTCTGACAATGCAGTGTGGCAGATTAAGCGCACAAACAGCTCCTGCTTATCTGGCACTATGTAGCAGCAGTTGTGAACACATGTTGTTCTTGGTACTTGTTCAACAAGAGCTTCTCCATGCATCATACCACTTAAAAATGTGCGAGGAGAGTGCTGCAAGTGGAGCGCTGGCCTTCCATCTGAGACAGAGCTGAACATGTAAGATCAGCATTATTAGAACAAATGATGCTTTTACCCTTCAGAGCGTCAAAACAAATGAAACGATCTTTGAACCATGAAAGTAATCAAAATACCCTCCGCACACGTATTTCTAGTCATTATCGGGTCCACCTCTCGGATACGAGGTCCCTCACCTTCTCATACGAAAATTGGCCTGACTCATCTTTTTTTGCACCTCAATTTTGCACATAATTGAACTAGCTACTTGATGCGCAAATAAAAACCACCAAAATGAAGGTACACAAACATATGGAGGCTTTTTCTTCTTTCGCTCCACCTCATCTACCCATGAATATTAAACACATGAATATTAATACACAAGGGCCTTCCCTGTTTCCACTCACACCTGTGCCTATGTCAAAAACCTCTAAATTCTTCCTCTTACGCCTGTGGGTTACAACGGTTCATGAAAAAAAAATGCATTGCGTATGTACTACTACTTACACCTAATATAATCACAAGCCTGTATTACTCATAAGTTTTCATATAATGTGATGTATTATGACAAACATTCTAATTCTATATCAATAATTACATGTTATAACGTATGATATGCATGTGTCACATAATGAAATCATCGATATTCACCTACCGCGTGCCCAGGTAATAACCTTACAGCAAAAAATTAGTCTTCAGATTTTAAGAATGGTATGGCGAAGGCGGAAGAAAGGCAACGAGAAACAGAAAGGACACATATACAAAAATTGAAGGTTTGCGACATGAAATGTCGCAAACCAAAGTTTGACAAGTGTTCAAATTTGATCGATTTCACACGTGTTGTGTCTCATCGACAAACGATACCCTCATAAGGCTTCTTGTTGCAAAGAAGCCTCATTGCAGCAGGAAGGTAGTTGCTACACATACCCGCGTAGACATTGCATGCCGAGACTTACTCAAACTGTCTTATGTCAAGCATACAAAATCGCTTGATAGAGTACCATAGATCCGCGAACACTCGAGACGCGGACGTGTTTGCTCACTTACGAGCGATGACGGAGAGAGGTGAGGGAAGCCAGGGAGGCCCGAGCGACTTACGTAATGATGGCGAGCAGGTCAATGGCGAGCAGATTAACGACATCGGTAGGGCGAGAGTAGCGAGCCAGCTTACTGCTGACGAAATCGCCAAATTACATGCAGAGTTCCTTAAAGAGTACGAAAGCGAGCAGGCCGAGCTCAGCAAGGCGGAAGCGGCTGAGCTCAAAGCTGCGCAGCACGCTGCTCATCTCAAAATGGCCAAGTTACAGCAGGCAGTGAGCAAACTAGCGCAAAGCAAGGTCTCGCGAGCTCACGATGGCGAGGGAGCAGGGGCGGACATCCTGCAGCAGCTCAAGCGGCTCAAGAGGAAAAGTGAGGTTGCAGGTGTGGGCAAGTTGTCTGAGGGCAACCGCGCCCAAATGAAGGTCATGAACGACCTCGCGGAGCTGTGCCACAACGCTCAAGATGCGCTGGACAAGGAAGACATTGAAGCGGCCCAAAGCGCGCTCACTGAAGGTTTGTCTTTGATAACTTTTCGGCAAAAGCAAATCATTTCCGCGGACTTGCATAGCTGGCCTGTGATTAATGAGGTTGTCAAGTCCATGCAAACTAAGGATGAGAGCGAGGATTGGGAGAATCGGGTCCAAAAGCAAGTGGCTAAGAGTAAGAAGGACAAAGAGGAGGAGAGGGAGTTTGATTTTAGTAGCCGTAAACCACGGGCCAGCCCGTATGCGTATAAGGCTAACCCCCGCGCTCCTAGGATGTTTAGAAATGACTTGCGTTGCTGGCACTGCCACATGGTAGGCCACACATCTCGTTTTTGCCCTTCGGGGCCACCTAATGGCCCAGGCCCCCAACAGAGGCAGCCTTTGCTAGCACCAGCTCAGGTAGCAAACTTCCAGGGGCCTTATGGGCCACCCCAGGGGCCTTATGGCCAGCCCCAGCGTTAATAGCATTTTTGTTTGGTTATTTGGAGTGTGAATAGTTGGACATTGTTAACCAGGCCTTTGGCCTCCATGGACAATTAAATTTTTTGGTACGATTATTTTTTGATTATTTCTATTGGCAAAATTGTTGCTGCATTGGTTGGCCACTTAGGCCCCCTGGACATTTGGGTGCACATGCTCACGTTAAGGAGCATAACATTGGACGTGGGTGGGATACCAGGCCTAGGACTCCACAAATATTTGTTTGTAATTATTGTTGCTATTGGCTATATTTGATTGGTTGGTGACTTGGTCCTTGCTTGTGGTCGTAGCATACATGATGGTGTTTGTTGTAAATATTTTGTGGCCGTTTTGTTGGTTGTATAGTTGCCGTTACGTCAGTTTGCTTGTTGGGCAAAATAGTAGGCGGATGATGCATGTCCCTCTTATCGAGGGACGTACGTCGCACGTATGGATGTGCGTAAGTGGAAGAAAGCCCCTTCAGGCCTCCTAGGCGCTGACAGATTGCGCACGAATGGAGACCACTCTCATTGAGCTTTGGTTCTCGCGGCTGGTTTTTTGGTTTGTTGGCGTGTCGCCCCTCGCGCACTGGCGCGTTGTATTTGCAAGGCTGCTATAGGCCAGAGGAGTGTCGCCAAATGGTTTTCAAAGCACAAATTGAATGCACGCGCACTGGCGCAAGTATGCATGAAGGCTCCTACCAGCCATATAGGCATTGGCAGTGGGAGCATGATTGGGATCACTCCTATGGAGTTTGGATCGCCGCGTATAGAGGGGCTGCAATGCGATGTCAAAAGGGTGCACACATGTGCCACACAAGTCGGTCGCCGGTGCGTGCATAGCGTACCCCGATGCTGCAATTGCGGAGCAGGGTAATGGAGGATGCCAATCAATCGTTGACACGTTTGAGGCATCGTGGCCAAGACCAACCGCGGGTATGCTATATCGTGTGTTGGGTCATAGGTAATTTCGTGAGCGACGAGAAGGATTTCGAACACGAACTCCAAGTGTACTTGGGGCGGAAGGAAGAAGCCGTGCAGTCAGACGGCACCGCATCGACGGTACCACCGAAAGCAACGGTGGTTGCAGGAAATTTGGGAGCAAATGTTGCCTGGTGGAAACGTTGGTGTACGTCTTTGTTAGTCCTCTCTACCATCGAAAATGGCTACAAGTTGGTGTGGGACACGCATACTANAGTGGCTACAAGTTGGTGTGGAACACGCATACTGCACCTCCGCATCATCAGCGCAACCATAAAGGTGTGGAGAAACACATACAGTTTGCCCGTGAGTCAGTGGGGGAGCTAGTAGCCTCCGGGGCTGCCAGAGAGTGGACTCTCCCAGGTCTCCCACACTGCATATGCCCCTTGAACGTGGTCGAGGGCAAGAAGTTACGATTAATTCATGACCTGCGCCACGTGAACAAAGCGTTGAAAAAAGTAAAATTTAAGTATGAGGGGTTGGATAAGTTAGTCGATGTCGTGCACGTAGACGTCTTCGTGTTTAACATTGACCTCAAGTCTGGCTATCATCACGTCAAGATGCACGAAGATGCACATACGTTCTTGGGGTTCGAGCTGGATAAGAAGATATACACTTTCACATGTCTCCCATTCGGACTTGCGATCGCACCTTACGTATTCACACGAGTGGTGAAAGAGATGGTGGGAAGGTGGAGGCAGATGGGGATACGAGTCATAGCATATCTAGACGATTTTCTGGTGAGCTGTCCCAGTGAGGACGCCCACGCGCGAACAATGTGGCTGGTGTTCGGCAAACTTGCACTAGCAGGATTCGTGGTGAATATGCAGAAGGCAGTACTTACGTGTTCAAAAATCACACAATTCTTGGGCGTTGTGATAGACACTCGTAAACTTTGGGTGCACATTGGCAAGACGCGCAAGGAAAAGCTCCTGCTAACACTCCTCCGCGTTCGAGCTATGGCCCACAGGACCCGTAGCGTGCACATTAGAACGATAGCATCTGTAGCAGGCCAGCTAATTTCCATGAAGGTGGCTTTTGGGGGCACCGCGGGCACGTACACACGCCATATGTACACTGTTATCAACCAGGGGTTTACTTGGGATGACATGGTCCCCATGACGGAAGGGCTGCTCCACGAGCTTGCGTTTTGGGAGGAGCACTTTGATAAGTTCAATGGTGCTCCCATTCGGGCCACCATGGCCCCTGATTTTGTCATGCACACTGACGCTAGCGTGACCACATGGGGCGCAGTACTGAGATCGGTGGCCTCAGGGCAGACGTGGGAATTGCTGGGCCCACTCCCCGCTGCTAGCATCGGGGGATCGTCAACATTAAGGGAGATACTTGCCGCGAAGGCAGCGTTGGATAAAGCCATCCACGTGATAGGCGGGCGACAAGTGCTCTTGCGCGTCGACAGCCAAGAAATGTATTATGTTTTGAGGAAAGGCGGGTCGTCTAAGGCAGATTTAGCAGATGCTTGTGCTCAAGTATTTGGTATTAGTCTTAGACACCAACTCAACTTGTTCGTAGAGTGGATTCCTAGGGAATTGAATGCGGTGGCAGACGAGCTCTCTAAGCGGAAAGACTTGGACGATTTTTTCCTACGACCGGAGGCTTTTCAAAGACTAGAGGCAGAATGGGGCCGCATTCGGTCGATAGATTTGCCACAGCAAGCAACACGCGCTTGTCGAGGTTCAACTCTAGGTGGCTAGAGGTGGGCGCTGAGGCCATAAGTGCCCTCACCGAGCACTGGGCAGGTGAAAACAACTATTGTTTTCCACCACCTCAGATGGTCGCTCCAGTAGTCGACCACGTGCTGCGATGCAAGGCCAACTGCACGCTAGTGATACTCCAGTGGCAATCAGCCAGCTGGTGGCCGCGGTTGCTAGATAGCGATGCGGAGCGGATAGATTGTGTGCAGGCAAGCATTCCGCTAGGCTATAGCTCCTCGATTTTGTTGCCAGGCACAGGCAAGGCTGCGTTTGGGGGCAAGGGCATCCCTCTGTGCATGGTGCTAGCCTTACGCCTGGGTGTATGAGGTGTTGAGCAGAATATCGATTTTTTGAAAATCCGACCTTACAAGCCTTGGAAGCCACGAGCGTGGACGTGTTGCTCCACACTATCGCGCCTACCAGTCTGCGTACCTACAACACTTACTGGATGCGTTTTCAACGGTGGTGCAAAATGCATAAGCTGCAGGATCTTCCGGCGTCGGTCGAGGTGATCAGGCTCTACTGCTTGTATCTCATCCAGGAGCGTGTCACCTGGTCTACATACCATTTGTCATCGGCTGCAATCTTTTGTGTGCATCAACTAGCGGAGCTACCTAGCCCCACATTGCACGACAGAATCAGTACTCTTAGAAAAGCAGCGCAAAGGTTGCTGCCCAGACCCAAGCACACCATGATGCCGGTCGCACCATGCACCCTCACTGCGATTTTTGAAAAGCACGCAGGGCCAGATGCCACCGCCGCTTCGCTCATGAAGGTGGCCGCGATGATGCTCATGTATAGTGCTTGTCTGCGATACTCAGATCTGGCCAAAACCAGAATTCAGGATCTCGACATCACGGGTGGTCCAAACATCACAGCCATTTACTTGCACCTCCCGTCCTCCAAGACGGACCAAATTGGTGAGGGCGCATGGGGTGCCCTGCACGCAAGCAACTCCAAGTGGTGCCCGGTCAAAATGTTGTGTAGGTTAGTGGCGGAGATACCAGAGTATGCTCTCGATGGACCTCTAATTCGGCATATACAGGCTTCTGGCAGACCTTCTCTTCAGCCCGCCTCACACGCCACTGTGAATAAGTGGTGCAAGGAACTATTCGCATCGGTGGGCCTTACACAGAACATGGGTACGCACTCCTTGCGAAAGGGAGCCGCCACAGCGGCCGCCAACTTGGGCGTCCCAGATGCCGTAGCCCAAACTATGGGCAGATGGAAATCTGCTCGAGGAAAAAAGCCATACGTGCTTCACCTGCAGCAGTCACTGGCATCCGCGGCCCGAACCATAGCCATACCTGATGATGTTAGCGATGCTCCCTATGGCCAAGAGCAAATTCTAGCAGCTTTTAGACGCAAGTAGCATTACCATGTAGTACGACCCGTAGGGGCCGCTACTTAGATAAGACCCAACTTCTACGCTAACCACTAGCCTAGCCTAGAAGTACCTTGTATGCTATTAATATTGCATACTAATACTCCTACTATTCTTTCTAATATCACCTTCTTTCTTTCGAAATCAGGCAATTTGAACACAAATTGTCAAATTGAAGGTTTGCGACATGAAATGTCGCAAACCAAAGTTTGACAAGTGTTCAAATTTGATCGATTTCACACGTGTTGTGTCTCATCGACAAACGAAACCCTCATAAGGCTTCTCGTTGCAAAGAAGCCTCATTGCAGCAGGAAGGTAGTTGCTACACATACCCACCCACCCACCCCTCTAACCCCCCAATCCACTGGGAGAGGCACGGGGCGGGCAACGAAGTTGGTGCCAGCAATAATGTGCAGCTGTAAAGTTGAAGGTTTGCGACATTAAATGTGTTCAAATTTTGATCGTTTTCACACGTGTTGTGTCTCATCGACAAACGAAACCCTCATAAGGCTTCTCGTTGCAAAGAAGCCTCATTGCAGCAGGAAGGTAGTTGCTACACATACCCACCCACCCACCCCTCTAACCCCCCAATCCACTGGGAGAGGCACGGGGCGGGCAACGAAGTTGGTGCCAGCAATAATGTGCAGCTGTAAAGTTGAAGGTTTGCGACATTAAATGTGTTCAAATTTTGATCGTTTTCACATGTGTTGTGTCTCATCGACAAACGAAACCCTCAAAAGGCCCTTCTTTGAAAAGAAGCCTCATTGCAGCAGGAAGGTAGCTGCTACACGGACCCACCCACCACCCCTCTAAACCTCCACTCCACTGGGAGGTGCACGAGGCAGGCAACGAAGTTGGTGGCGATAGTTTTTTAGCCATGCACAATAGTGTGGTTGCTGTTGTTAGTGTTGCAATATGTTATGTCCATTGGCAGTAACCAACGGCGGCGATTCGACAGACAACCTCAACACAGCAAGAGTGCAGTTGCCAATCCATAAGTGTTGTTTAGGAGTTGGAATATAATTGTCTTGACCTTTTTGTATTGTTTTTAGTAGTACAGATAAGCGAAGCAGCATGTAGGAAAGGACTAGACAAGAACAGACGACGCGCAATTGTAGCATACTAATACTCCTACTATTCTTTCTAATATCACCTTCTTTCTTTCGAAATCAGGCAATTTGAACACAAATTGCCAAATATGTAGATTATGTAGGTTTCAACACACGCATTTGGATAAGTAGATTGGCGACGACCAAAAATAAAAAGTGCGTCAGGCCAATTTTCATGTGAGAAGGTTAGGCACGTCATTTTTGACAGGTGTCAATAACTAAGAATACGAGTTTGAAGGGTATTCACGATTACTTTCAAAATTTAAATTTCCGTTCATATTGGCACTTTGAAGGGTGAGAGAATAGTCTGGTCAAAATTTTGGTATACACGTGCGTTATTTGAAATGTGTACCCCTCATGCAGGTGCATATGTACGTAGTCTTTGAATCAGCTCGTGATGTGTCACATCTCTGCTTCACATATAGTAGGCCAAACAATATATAATGCATTCATCTCGCATGGTAAATGAAGAGTCGGAGTAACATGCACTCCTATACCTGGCTTCATCTAATATGTAGGGTAAACTCCCAATATGAATATGATCATATACAAATACAAGAACTTGCTAGCTGGATAACACAGCTACCTCCTACGGAGGGATGGACAGACAATACTTATATATCAGCCAACCAATAGGATGGGGGGTACACTTCCCCTCAGTATACATTTTTCATTTCACTTGTTTATAATCCTATACCCTCAGAATGGTGCATAAACGCTGCCTGACCTTGGAAAAAGTCATCCGTCCCAGGTTCCCGCGTCCCAGTCACCAGAGCAGGACAATAAGCTCTTCCAGTCCAAGGATCTCCAGCCCTAGCTGCATGCTTGGGAAAAATTGGCGTCGGCTGCGTCGAAGACGCCGACAAATATGTGGCCCTAATGTAACTACAACTGCGCATCTAACAGCGCCGTGCAACGTGCTGGTGCTTACACAGCTGCAGCTTGCTCGGCGCGAGGTGAGGAAGCGGCAGCAGCGGCAGCGCTGGAGTTGCGGACCATGCCACTGAAGGCCCCCTCGGGGTCGGCCAGCAGCGCCTGCGGGCTCCCCACCTCACGCACTCGCCCATGGTCCAGCACCAGGATCTGCGCACACCAGCCACAGCCAGCTCGTCCGGTTGCTGTCTGTCATGCATGCAAGCACGTGGCAGCGTGAGTTGCACAGTCGCACTCGGGCACACGCAACTGTTAAGACTGGCAGACACACGGGTGCATACGTAAACATGAACATGTATGATATGTGTGTGTGTGTGTGTGTGTTCGTACGCGTGTTCTTTTTGAGAAAGAGAGTATGTACCTGAATTGTTTTAGCTGATATTGGGAGCCCGCCACTCTACTGCAGAATAGTAAAGGAGAATTCACATGTATATGCTCAAATACGTCATGTACACATCCACGTCATCATGTGCGCGCAGAGCACATCTGGCAGATACGGAGACGCACACGGAGACGGAGATGGAGACGGAGACGGAGCGGAGCAGACCTGGTCGGCGGTAATGATGGTGTCCATGCGGTGGGCGATGTTGAGCACGGTGCACGCGCCGAACCGATCGCGCAGCGTCGCCTGGATGAGCGCGTCCGTCTCAAAGTCCACGTTGGCCGTGGCCTCGTCAATGACCAGGATGCGGTTGTTCTGCAGGATGGCTCTGCGCACGCCGCCGCCGCCGCCACGTGGTATCCCACAGGCCAGGCGCATGTGAGATACGCCAGTCTCACGTTCATTGGCAAGACGGCCTTTCTCCGTGCTCTATCTTATGCTTTGGTGTTTCTGCTTGCGCCTCACAAGCAGCTGCTCTCGCGTTCTTCAGGGACGAGAAAGATTAGAAGAGACGAGCATTCATCGCCCTGCCCCTTTGCCGCAATCCCGCCCTCATCTGGCACATGGGCAAGTGTCCACATGGCATTCTGGGAGCAGGCAGGAGCGCCAGTTGAGCTGTTGTTCCCTCACACTCATAGCAGAGCAGATACAGTCGTTAAAAGCCACAGACACAAACGGGCTGTGATGCCTAGGACAAAGCCCCCAGTGGAGACCCCCCTTCCAGCATGTGCGTGTCCAGTAGACGGCTGTCGAGCGAGGGAAGGATGCCTGCCACAACACGGCGTCTCGTATGCTAAGGCAACCTGCAATGGCACGTGGAGAGACACAGAGGAAGAGAGAGAGAGGGAGAGACAGAAAGAGCTGACCTGGCGAGGCAGACGAGCTGGCGCTCCCCCACGGAGAAGTTCTCGCCGTACTCCGCCATGGAGGTGTCCAGCGCCGCCCGCAGGCCCTCCGCCTTGCCCCTCAGCTGCACCGCCGCCAGGGCCTCCCACAGCCGCTGGTCGCTGTACTCCCTGCCCTCCCCCAAGCAAGCACTCACGCTCCCTTTGCTTTCAGATTGGCGCAGTGTGCATGCCAAATAAGTCAAGACAGATTCTGAAGAGGACGGACGGGAGGCATGCATGTCCATGCATTTGGAGCGTACCGGCAGCATGGGGCCTGCGGATGGCGTGCGATTGGGACAATAGAAGGAAGACACGATGGACATCTGTCTTTGGAAACTGGGCAGATGGCAGTTGCAGGGCTCCCAGCAAGCCAAGAGGCACGGGAGTCAGACAGGCTGGTGTATTTGCATGCAGTTTCTCCTGTCCTGCAAGAGGTGCCTGGCGAGAATAGCTAAGTGAGGAGAAGCATGAAGAGATGATGGGGGGAGGAAAACTTGTCTCAAGCCGGCCACACACAGGATAGCAGAGGGGCAAGGAGTGAGACAGAAGCAGGGGGCACAAGGTGCAACACACACACACACACAAAGAGAGAGAAACACACACTCCCGTGCACACGTACACATGCACACACACACACACACACATGCACATGCACACACACACGCATGCACACACACACCCGAAGGGGTCGAGGTTGAAGCGCAGCGTGACGCCAAACAGCACAGGGTCCTGCGGAATCGCCATCACCTGCATGCCCACTCCCACCCACTCCTCCCTCCCGTGTTCATGGCCGTGTGGCAGATTGCATCTGCTGCCAGGTGTGAAGCAAGCACACACACACACACACACACTATGAGGAAAAGGGTGCTGACAGCTTCTGCTGCAGCTACTGCTACCGGCGCGCGTGCAAGGGAGGTTGCCAGGGAGGGCAGGCAGGCATCATAAGCAGGGCTCTTGTCCTCCTCTCCTTTCTATCAATCGGTGACTGGCATCAATGACAAGAGACACTGGCGAGGAGGGCAGCTCGAGGGCCTATCTGTCACCACGCCCCCTGCACCCGCAAGAGAGAAGGATGGCTCCCCGTTGCCGCTAGTTCCCTGCACTCTGGCTTGCAAGCCAACGGCAGCCGCAGCAACCGCCGCCGCAGCAGCAGCAGCAGCATCAGAGTCCAGCTGTGATGATGCAACACCACATCCACGAGGCCATGCACCCAACACGTCAGCAGTTCTCTCACTGAGTACTCAGCGCACAGAGAACGCCAAACAAGAAGAGCACAGGCGGGTAGCAGGCGTGGAAAGGGGGTCGAGGTTGCCAGCTCTTTCTAGCTCTCTCCCTCTGTCTTGCCTTCTTGCGTAGATGCGAGAGGGCAATGGTGGCGGTGTCGACCCCGTCCACCAGTACGCGCCCGCTGGTGGCCTCCACCAGCCGGAATAGCGTCAGCATCAGCGTCGACTTGCCCGCACCTGCTCTCTCCCCCCCCCCCCCAAAACATTCTGCCCGTTAGCTCGGGCCTCACGAAAAAGAGAGAGATGGAGGGATGAAGGAAAGGGATTGCAGGGATTCAATTTTCGTAGTAAACTTACAAAAGCACTGCACATACATATACGGCCTAGCTTGGCAAGCTCGTGGAGCGCCTCACCAAATGAAACACCAACGGGTTCTTCTGGTGCTAAGTGCTCAGGTGTCACACACAGCAGGCTGACATACCGGCCGAGGGCGGCAACTGCAGCCAAATGATGGCAGCGCAGGGGGTGGGGGAAAGGCGGAAGAAAAGTAAGAAGGAAATGATGGAGCCTGCTGCTGCGGCCCGACAACCATTAGTTTTCTCAGGAGCAGATGCGACAGCAGCAACAGCAACAGCAGCAGCAGCAGCAGCAGCAGCAGCAGTTACAGCCACGAGAAATAAAGCATGAGCTGTACGCCACAGATACAGCGCGTAGGAGCTAGGGGCTAGGGCTGATCAGCCACGGGAGGCCAGAAGGCAGGCTCACAAGCGCACGCACGCGCGTACCTGTGCGGCCGACTATGCCGCACTTGTGGCCGGCCCGGAACGTGACTGACAAGTCCGACAGCACGGGCTCTAAGCCCGGGCGGTAGCGCACGGTCAAACGCTCCAGCACTATCTCTCCCCGGGAGGGCCACTCAGGGGGGGGCACGCACGCCTTGCTGGCGGCTGCAGCCGCATCCGCGCCCTCCTTGGGGAGCTTGGTGTACTCGATCGCGCGCTCCACTCCCGTGAACTGCAGGGCCCCTCACGCGCACACAGGACCCCACTCAACTATTAACGCATGCAGATTAACATGCATGTGTGAGCGTGCACGTGTACATGCGCACGTTCGTTTCACGCGCACGCACGCATGCACGCGGTGCACGTGTAAATGTGCGCACGGGCCCCACGCATGCACGTATGCATCTAGACGAGTACATACACACAGACAGACGCGAGATTGAGTCAGCGCCCGCCTTCGTAAGCGAGCGAGCAAGCCAGCGGGCAGGCGGGGGATCGGCGGGGGGCGGGTGGGCGCACCATGTTCTCCACCTCGGCGCTCTGGCGCACGGCCCACTGGAACATGCCGGACAGCTGCAGCATGTACGTAAGCGCCAGCCCCACCAGGCTGGGCGACAGCTGGCGGCGCGCCGCAATGGCCAGCACCGACGCCAGCAGCAGCACCACGCTACAGATGCCGTCCAGCCGGAACGCCAGCCAGCGCGATGTCACCAGCCATGCGAAGAAGGCGCGCCCGTTGGCGTCCAGCCGCTCCTGGAACGCCGCGTCAAAGTGGCGCTGCACCCCGAACGCGCGGATCGTCGACAGCCCCTGCATGCGCCACAGACACACTCACACGCGCACACACCGACAGACAGGCAAACAGCCAGCCAGCCAGACAGATAGACAGGCAAACGGACGCCTATCAGGACAACAAGGCCAGCTGTGAACACTCATGGGTCTGCTGGCACTGTGGCTTCGCTGCTTCCACCTCTGCCTCCACCTCTGCCTCCGTGTGTTTGGCCCTCCCTTCCTCCCTTACTGGCAATGCCTTGATACCGGCGCATACATGCAAGGGAATAACAGCAACATCGTCCGCGCTCCTTCCGCATCCCTCCCACATTCTTTTCTTGGCATCATCACCTCTGTCGCTGGGTTCCACCGTGAAGAAACAGAGACAGGGAGCCAGGTGCGGGCGGAGGGGGAGGAGGGGGAGGGGGCGTGTGCCAACCTGGATGGCGGCGGCGTAGTGCGCGTAGATGGGGCTGCGGCTGACGGCCTCCAGGCGCTTAGTCTCGCGCGACGTGCTCAGGAACAGGTTGCGGAAGCGCACAAACACGGCCAGCAGCGGGACGAGGCTGAGCGTGACCCACGGCACGCCGATGCTCACCATCACCAGCGCCCCCATGGCTATGCACACCGTCTGCATGCCCCCCGCAAGGCCTCCACTGTCAGCAGCGCACCGACTGCAGCTGTGCACATTGACCGCATGCACGCGCACACACACACACACACACACGCGCGCGCACGCACACCTGTGCGTGTATGTTTACTTGCAACAGGACTTGCAGAAGTGCAAACTTCAGCCAACAGGACCTTGTGCACTCATTCTGGGTGGCGGGCTGTCACAAGGGCGGGCTGTCCTGTGCACCGGCAGCGGTGGGTGGGCCCCCGCTGCACGACCAAGAACACGTGGCCCTGCTTCGTGCGTTCAACAAACCGTCTCAATATGAATCACATTGAAAATGTAGGCACATATCACCGCGCAGATGTACATCGACGTGCAACACAGCAGCTGGGCAACAGCAGCAGCAGCAGCAGAAACAAGGTGGCCGTGGCGGTAGCGGCGGCGGTGGCAGCAGAGGCGGTGCCTGGTAGTAGTTGAGGGCGGTGATGGGCAGCATGTCGTCCATGATGCCCTGGTCCGCCGCAAACCGGTTCAGCACACGCCCCACGGGGTTGCTGTGGAAGAAGGCCAGCGGCGACGCCAGCACTGCCGTCAGCATGCCGCGGTGGATGCGCGACGCGGCGCCAACTGTCCATGTGAAGAAGCAGGCGGCACACGCGAACGCGATGCTCACGGCCGTCAGCACGATGGCCGCATAGGCGTACACGTACGCCCCACCCTGGTCCGCCCTCTGCGACCAGTACCCCAGGAACCTGCGCATGCACACATGCAAACAAGGACGCGTGTGCAAATGCTAGTGAGGGACAGATATTTATAAGGGTGGGGATTGTCTGTTTGTGTGTGTGTGTGTGTGTGACTCACAACCAGGAATAGAAACACTGACGCACAGAAGTTCAGCAATGTACACCATTGGCAAGAGCAGGTTGCACAATTCCCAGGAGGGAAACAATGCATAGAGGCCACAGAAGGAAAACGTGGGAACAGGATGAGAGAGAAATGGAGAGAAAGAGAAAGAGAGAGTGCCCACCAGTCGCCGGCGCAGAGCACGGCCTGGCCGGAGACGAGGAAGAGCGCCAGCAGCGCCACGTAGACGTAGCCCATGGAGCGCGCATAGTCCAGGTACACGCGCCACTGCACGCGCCCGCCCGCTCTGCCCTCCGCCTGCACCAAGGCTGCTCTCCTCCCCCGCCCCCCCGTTCCACAAGTTACACCCCGGAAGGGAAGATGCAGTGGGCTCCTCCAGCCAGTCAGTGGCTTGTTCATACCCGAGCAGATGCATAAACTTCGTGTTAGTAGGAGAACCCAGAGGGGCAAAAGAGGGCTTAAGCGAGGGTGGTCTGCTCGAGCCGAACCATACTCCGTGAAGTCTCCCGCATGTATGCGTGCATGTGTGTGTGTGTGTGTGTGTGTGTGTGTGTGTGTCTATGTGTGTGTATGTGTGCGCGCGTGCACGCATGCTTGAGTGAATATGGTCTTAGAGCTCTTTTGAAGAAGGACAAGGACCCATACAGAATTCCCGTACAAGCAGGCAGGCTGGGTGGCAAGCAGGCTGGGTGGCAAGCAGGCAGGCAGGCAGGTATGAAGAGTGCCGTAGGTAAGAGGGGGAAACGGGGGCAGAGTAGTAGGAGGAGGAGGAGGCAATATTGTACCAGCAGCAGACGCAGAGACAGGCTTCTGGTTCTCTTTTGTGTTCTCCCCCTCCTCCACCTTCCCCCCTTTCTGCTGCTGCTGGTGAGCATCTGCTGCTGCTGCTGCTGCTGCACCATCGTCAGCGGGCACGCCTTGTGCTTCATCCGCATCAGCATCTGCATCAGCATGTGCATCCGCGTCATCGCCATCTGTTGCCACTAGGGCCCTCAGGCCAATGCGCAGCTGCAGGTCTTGGTAGGTGCCGATGCCCGCCATTTGACCATTGCTCAGAGCCAGCACGCGGTCACACCTGCCGCCCGCCGAACGGTCGAGGACTCAGTGCCAGCACCACAAGAACTACAGGGCGGCGGCAGCACACACGTGTAAACCAGCCCTAGCGTCGAAGGAAGCAAGGCAGAGCAGCCAGGCCCCGGGACCACATGCCGCATAGCGCGTGCTAAGAAGACCCCCTGCGTGTCAGCAGAGCTCTTGGAGAAGAGCCAACGAGGAGACACATGGAGGACCACTGAAGTCAGAATGAGCTCGATGTTAAGGATCCTTAGTTGCGACCAGTAAACCCCTGAAACCCGAAACCTTGGTTCAAAAACTTGGAACCTCATGGGGCGTACATATGTGCCATCAGCCCTGCCCTCCTGGTCCTTGCAAACATCTGCTGGGTCTAGGGACAGGCGTTTCTCTCCCTCCCTCCCTCCCATACACAAGGCACAGGGGCGTCCATATCCCACACCACTGCCGTTCACAACTCTCTCTATAGATCGCAGGATTCCACACCCTCACTCACCATCAAATGTTCATAATTTTGAAGACTTAAAGAGGCAGCAAGGGGCCTTCAGTGTGCTGGCCAGGAGTGGGTTGGGGTGCGGTGAGGTTTTCGAGAGGGGGGGGCGAGTGGAGGATCGAGCTGGCGATCAGCTAGCTGCTTCAGCAGCCAGAGCGTACCTGGGCAGGTACTGGAGCTGATGCGTGGCGAGGACACATGGCTTGCCCCCCATGAGGCCACGTATGCACTTCTCAAAAAGATGCTTCCCCACGGCAGGGTCCACGGCAGACAGCGGGTCGTCCAGCAGCAGCAGGTCCGCGTCGCCGTACGCCACTCTGGCGAGCCCCACGCGCGCCTTCTGGCCGCCGCTCAGATTGATGCCGCGCTCCCCGATCTCTGTAAGGTCGCCATGTGGCAGCTCCGCAATGTCTCGTCGCAACGCGCACGCGTCTAGAACCTGCCGGGAGAGGAAGGAGAGGGGAGGGAGGAGGAGGAAGGATAGCACATGCACGCGCACGTTGACAAGAGTTTGGTGCACTGCAAGCGAGACAGGCAAGGCCCTCAAACGGCAGGTGGCTCGAAGCAAGCACCCGCAATTCCACTGTGATTGACTGCTGCTGCTGCGCATGAGCCAGGCCAGGATGCTTCCCATCTCATCTCCACCTATCTTTCTCAAGCTCCCCTCTCCTTCTGTGTACGGATACACCATGGTGCATGTTTGTCAAACGTAGTGAGACACACACATCATGGAGAGCTGCTGTCACATGCGAGTGACAAGCACAACCACAGGGGCATCTCCGGCAAAGCACTCATCCCAGAGAGGCAACGCGATGCCGTTGATGATACTGACAGAGATGAATACTATTACAAGGGGAAACTGTCAGCCGGCCACTACAAGTGCAGCATCCAGCAGCCAAGATGGGCGGGGCGGG
>WELA01009535.1:361766-378541 GCA_009602735.1 Mesotaenium endlicherianum | reverse complement strand
CCCCCCCCCCCCCCCCCCCCTTCCTTGTGTGGGCAAGGGAAGAAAGTGCGGCAGGTGGGAACTCACAAGCTGGCGCACGGTGAAAGCGGACAGGATGCGCTGCGAGCTCTCGAGCACAATGAGTACGCAGATCCCCAGCATGCGCCAGCGGAAGGGCCACATGGCGTGCACCCAGAACTTCGGCCTCGGCCCCTCCCCCCTCTCGTACGCCTGCAGGTCGCCACATGTCACACATTGGCGCGCGTTCATCCTCAGCATGCATGGTGTTACGTGTGGCCTGGGCCAGCATCGCAGTTTGTCAGAGATATCACACCTGTCACCGACACATGAGGAGGCTGCCACTGCCATCTGACATCTCTGCCTTTGAGTTGCCACACGCACTTGTGCACTTAGAGTCTGATCCCAAGGGGAGCTCAGGAGTATGTCGCAGAGAGCAACGCTATTCAAGGGTGGGTGTGGGGACGTTCTGACGGGTGAGGGGTGCATACTCCCGCATGCGGAAGAAGGAATGGTGGTGCTGGAGCAGGCAGAGAGTGCGGTCTATAGGGAGGGCTAGGGCGCGCGCCGGGCCGGGGGCCGGGGCCGGGGCCAAAGCGGGCTCAGGGCGTGTGAGGGCTCAGCATGGCCGCCAGGCTAAAAAGTGTCTGCCCTTCTGCTGCAGGGTTGCAAAGGCGAGGGCAGGCGACACGGGGCAGGCAGCAGCTGACAGGTGTCGTCCCTTTGCATTGTGAAGGGCTCGAGAGTAGCGGGATGATGATAAGGGGCGCAGAGGAAGGAAGCGGCACGCGCTAGCCCTGCCTCTCGTCTTAATTGGACAGCTGTCGCTCAGAGAAGAGTCTGTGTCTCCTAGCTCATGCATGCATGCTTGATCACCAGCAGCCTCGTCTCACGATCCTGCTTGTCCTTCTTACTGCTGACTCAGAGGACCAGCATACAGGCAGCCATAGAACTCTCCAGACAGAATGACCCCCAACTTCCTCTCGCCTGCCAGCTGGCACATTTACCCCCTCTCTCCCTAACGATACAAGTATCTCTGCAGAAAGCGCAGAGACTCCCTCAAAGTCTCTCCGCCCCCAGCTTTGCAGACAGAGTGCTGATCTATCATGGCACCCACCCTCAAGGCCGGCTGCCAGATGGCCTCCAGCTGGCTGCCCAGGAACGCTGCCGTGTGGCGGGAGTGCGTGGGGAACAGGTCAGCCTGCTCCAGCTGCTTCGTCTTTCCCAGCAGCACCAGCGGCGTCACCTGCACGGCAGTTAGAGATTAATGCTCATATCATTAGTAAGTTATGAGACAAACTGCAAGTGGCAAGCACCACCTGGCAGAAGCCTCAGCCCTCCCAAGGCAGACACGAACTCTGGGAGGGCGAACTTTAGATTACTCGGCAATTGCAAGGAAATCAGAAAACGTCCATTGACAACTCCCTGCTGTCAGTGCAGCTGATGCCTTGACTGTCTCACATCATGTCAGTACGACTTCTTACATTCATACACATATATGAGAATACATGTGATTTTAGAGAGTAAGGGACGAGTGAAGCCCTGCTGTCGCATCATATGGCCCACCTCTGTGTGCAATCACAAGTCAATCACCAGTCGGCCCCAGCTGTCGCCCACCGATGCTTGTGCCGACGTACATCACACATGGTGCTACTGACAGCTCTACCGACAGAGTACTCGCACTGCACTCGCAGTTGCCCGTGCTTACTGACGAGCTAGTGCAGCAGCGCAGCCGCATGTCCCTCATATATCAGCAAGCCCCCCAGTCTCCCTGCACGTCGCAGAGGTACAGCACACGCTCATGTTGACGGCCTAGAGTTGCTCGCATTCGCCTTCTGATCGATTGACCGTCCCTTTTTGCATGAGACGGAATTAGAACCAGCTACTTCGGCTGCACTTGCATTCATATCACGCCACTGGCACCTTACAGCACCTTACAGCGATAGATTGGCTGCCACTTGTCATCAATATCTCGTCAGGCTTGACAATCTCAGTCCACTCAGCACTCCGTACAGGTGGGTAAAAGGGATTCTCATGATGAACCTTGGCCTCAAGGAGGAAAGGCTACATGGAAGCAAAAGAGTGCTGAAGCTTCTTATAGTTAGCAGGACGATGAGGGGTCAGAGATGGAAGAATACACTCTGCACATACCCAGGCATGTGTGAGGAGTGAGAAGAGATTGGCTTCCTCCAAAGGGCATACTGGATCTCTCCTGCCTCTTTCATGCTTATGCTTCTCACGGCTTTTTCTTCTGGTCGACCAGGCCCAGAAACTTCTTCCTCGGCCGGCAGAACTGCCCCGTACGTCTTCGTTTGAGACAAAAGTTTCAAGCGTCTCTTGACTCTGGGAGTCCCTATGCCCTGCATTGCCATCAACGCCGTTACTTGGGCTAACAGCTGCCTTGTGCCCCAAACCAGCAATATCACTGGCCATAGAAGATCACCTTAGCAGAAAGCAATGCAAGCCACCTCGATCTTGCTTCTACACGTTGTATCTTCTCTCTATAACGACCTCAAATATGTTATTTAAGCTCGAGGCTACAATTGGGCGCTTGAGGGGAGCTTGACTTTATGGCACTCATGTTGAGACCAGCCCCTATCTTTCTCACTCGTACACCATAGATCAGGACTTAACACAAACTTTTACAATTGATGGATCTACAGAAATTGTTATTCTGCAGTCGGGCTCTTCACATTGACGCCAATATGAGGAGCATACTATGAAGTCAATTGAACAGTTTGATCCACAATCTGAATAAGGTGTTCAGTGCGCCTGACCAATGAATCACGGAGGACCTTGGCTACAGCTGAAGTAGCACTGCGTGACGTGCACTGGAGCACACTGGAGCATGATTTTCGTCCCTCTGCTTTCTTTCTGCTTAGCGACTTCGTGTGGGTGGAGTGATGTGTGGCCTTGTATGGAGTGAAGTTGCTCTACGGAGTGTGACGTGGGCATTTTAGCATATATTGTACACGTGTGACGTGATAAAAGTCGTTGAATCTGCGTTGAATGTGTTGAAAGTACAAAATCACATTCCCCCTTTTAGCCTGCTTCAGCACACTTCAGCCTGCTTCATCCTACTTTCAGCCCCATGGGGTGCTAAGTGTCGCAAGAAAGTGCCTACTATTGATTGTTTTCGCCAAACTTGCAAGTCGTGCCTCAAAGATGTTGTGCCTAACAGTGTCGGTCCCTTGGCACGTGTATGGCTTTCCAGCACGTATGCCATCGACCTGGTCGAGGTGTCGGTGACTCCACTCACGTGTGGGCGTTGCCATGGTCGACTGGTCGGTGCAACTCTGCACGTGTCGGTGGCCCTGGTCGATTGCCCTTCGCACGTGTGTCACTGCGTTCCTGCTGTGAGGTTGAATCATTTCTGGTCTTCCTGCACTTAAGCAGTTGCAAGAGGGTGTCCATGAGGTGCTTCCGCCCTTAGCAGATTCATTCCCATGGCTACCTTACACGACTTGGCAAAATTGCAAAAAGTTTACCATCCTTCTTTTTCCCTTACACCCCTCCCTTTCAGCTGGGGCGTCCCTGCCCTTTCCGCTAAAAGTTATTTATATTCCAGCTTTGCGGCTGGGGGGTTTAGGAAGGCAGTTTGAACATTCCCATTGTCTTGCCATAATCTTTTCATCCTCAATGCAGAAGGTATGCCAACGGGCACCACACTTATCGCAAGTTACCATTGCCTCCCGACCATCCAGCACTTTGCAGCTGGCACATGGCGTGGCTGGCACTAATTCCTCAGGCACAACCTTGACCGTAGGGTCGTTATTTGGCAAATGGCACAGCGAGCAATTGTGCACGTGGTCTCTTATAGTTTTGCCGTCTGAGCCCTCTAGCTCTAAGACGCCGTTTCCCAGCACATGCTTTACGCACAGGATGACTGCACCTGAACTGGTGTCGATGGTGATCTTGGTCTGCCGCTTCCTGTAGACGAAGTCTCCTTCCTGGATCTGCGTCATCTGCAGGCGGTAACTCCCATCTCGAGTCTTCGCGTAACGTTGGGTATCTCTTTTCTGTGCAATTTTCATATTGTCCAGTGCAGCAGGCATCATGCGTTCAAATAACGCCTTGCGTCGTACCATAGCTTTTAGCAGTTCCTCAGGGGTGTCCAGTTCTTTCACCTGGTCAATCTCCTGTTTGATGCTGTTGGGTACCACTGGACTCCTGCCAAACAGAATCTGATATAGCGAATAGTTCGCCAGCGCAGCTTGCTTGTTGAATCTGTACCCCATTACCAACTATGGTAGGGCCAGATTCCAATCGCGCTTGTCATGTTCCATACAATATTTGCGCAGTGCACACTTTACAGTTTGCACTATCCTTTCTGCTAATTGTAATGAATCAGTATACTGGTCGATATAATATTCATTTAAATAATATAGTTAAATAAGTTCAGCCTGCTGAACTCTAGTTAACAATCATTCTGCTGGACTTTATACTTAATATCAGTTTAATGACTTGGTCGGAAGTAGCAGGCTGAGGTCACCTTAAGCCACCTTGCTGACATATTCTTTGACAGCCAGCTGACTTCCGTAGTCGGTAGCAGCGAACTGCCTCGATATGCTTCTAAGTGTGGTGTGCTAGATGAATGGCCAGATGACATCCCTATGATGGATGGCGATTCGGGATGATGGGAGATGGCGGTGGATTTGGTTCATCGAGGTCCTACCAACGTGGTTAACTCCCGGGTAGGCGGTGCCATCGCACTGACCGTTGAACAGTAAACTCATTCCATGTACATATGCTAGGCATTGCTCTCGAGTTCGGCATTCGGAAACGAGGCCAACTCTCTTGTACAGCTTACTGAGAGAGATCTGAATCCAAGGCGAGAAGCCATTGATACGCACTGTCTTCTAACCTTGCTTATGTATGAGTTTACTGAATTGCATTATTGATGCTAGTTTACTCACATTTGACTGACGAGTATTATTCACTGCTAGTGTGTTGTCCTTTGCCGTTAAACCAGTTAACGGAAATACCATAAAGATTACTTGCTGATATAAAGATCTTTATTAATTCTTAATCGCCTATTTGTTAAGTCGATTCATACAATATTTGCGCAGTGCACACTTTACAATTTGCACTATCCTTTCTGCTAATCCATTCGCTTGCGAATGATCTCTAGATTTAGTGCGATGATCAATGAAGTATTTGTCCAAAAGTTTTTGGAATGACCCTTGGAACTCAGACCCTTAGTAATGAATCAGTATATTGGAAGATTTTATATTCATTTAAATAAAATAGTTAATTCAGTTCAGCTTGCTGAACTTTAGTTAATGTTCAGTCTGCTGGACTTTATATGAATACCAGTTTAATGACTCAGCCGAGTGCAGCGGGCTGAAGTCAACTTAGGTCAGCTTGCTCACACATTCTTTGACAGCCAACTGACTTCCGTACTCGGTAGCAGCGAACTGCCTAGATATGCATCTAAGTGTAATTTGCTAGAGGAATGGCCAAAAGACATCCTTGGGATGGATGGCGATTCGGGATGATGGGAGATGGCTGTGGATTTGGTTAGCCGAGGTCCTACCGACGTGGTTAACTCCCGGGTAGGCGTTGCCATCGCAATTGCCGTTGAAAAGTAAACTCATTCCATGTACATGTATGCTAGGATTGCTCTCAAGTTTGTCATTCGAAAACGAGGCCACCTCTCTTGTACTGCTTACTGATAGAGATTTGAATCCAAAGTGGGAAGCCATTAATACGCATTGTCTTCTAGCCTTCCTTATGAATGAGTTTACTGATTGCATTATTGATGCTAACTTACTTGAATTTGACTCGCGAGTATTGTCTACTGCTTGTGTGTTGTCTTTTGCTCTCAAATCAACTAATAGAAAATACCATAAAGATTACTCGTTGATATAAAGATCTTCATTAGTTGTTAATCGCCGATTGGTAAGTCTATTCATTTCAGAGGCTATGGAGCATTTATCACAGTCGTCTTTGTATGGTAAGGACAAGGTCTCAAACTAGCAACTCCTGAAACATGGAGAACCAGGATAACGAGAATGTCAAAAACCAGGCTGAAAGCCATGTAACGGGAACCCGTACCTATTCTGAAGCAGTGGCAGTTAGTGCAGCTAGAGAGGTTGCAAATGAGGCAGCTGCTATTGCCGCAGTCGCAGCACAGCAGGCTAAGGAGGAGAGAGTTAGATTAGAAGCTGAACGATTAGCAAAAGCTGCTGAAGATGCAAAAAGGAGGGAAGGACAGCCAGCGGTCGAGCGCACTATCGAGGAACTTATGGCAACAAGGGCCAATGCTCTGAACCCACCTCCTGCTGTACAGGTCAATTTTCCTCTACGTCAAATTCGTGATCGTCTGGATGCGATAGGAATTGATGCTGCAGGAACGAGAGGGACTGTTGAAGACACTACTCAGCGAGTGGATGCCACTGCTGCTGCAGCATTTGCTAAACTCCCACCTCAGAGTGTAGATTTGGGAGCACTATTTGTGCAAATGCAATCGCAAATGGCGAGCCTGTATCAGTCCCAACAGGAGGACAAAAGAATCATTATGTCCTTGCTGCGGGACAAAGACCAACTGGGTTCTCAAACCACTGGTGGTGGTGACGAAGGGCCTAGTAAGCCTAAGCCAAAACCCCCCCCGGACTATGATCCTGAGGGAAACAAAAAGTATTACCTGATCAAGTTTCTCGCTGATGTTGAGCAGTGGGTGGAGAACTACCCAAAATTGCAGGATTACGAGAAGATCAGGCGCACTGGTGCTCTACTGAAAGGCAGTGCAGCAGACTAGTGGCTGTATTGGAAAGGAGAACGTAAGGCTCAGCAGCTCGGTGACCCTACTTGGGTCAATTTTGTCAAAAAATTGCATGAGAAGTTTGATGTCATCAATCAGCAGGAGAAAGCTATCTATGCAATGATCTCCTTGACACTGAAGCAGACCACTTCAGTTGTTGAGTTTGCTCAAAAGTTCCAGGAGAACATGATCAAGCAGCCAGACTTGCCAGAGCGGTATAGGATAGCATACTTCAGGTATAGCTTGAAATCCAAAGTCTCTGGTCACTTGGCTGAAAAGAAGTATGAGAAACTGGCTGACTTGATCCAGGATGCTGATGCCTGGGATCAGCAGCAGTTCAATCACAAGTGCCAGAGTAATGCTTCGGTGTCTAAGATTGTCAAAAAGTCCCACGGATCCTACAATGCAATTGAAGGAGACCAAGCTTAGGACGATCAGGGTGATGAGTACGAGTATGAGTATAATGCTATACAGTCTAAAGGGAGAGGTGGATACTCTTGAGGTGGCTATGGAAGAGGTGGTGGTAGGACTAAGCCGAGACCAGCCTCAGCAAAATGTATTTGCTTCCATTGCCAGGATTTGGGCCACTACAGAGAGCAATCACCTAGAAAGCACCTCCCAAAGGTGGAGAGACAGGATCAGTCTTAAAAAACAACAGTCAATAATTGAAATGAATCGACTTACCAAATAGGCGATTAACAATTAATAAAGATCTTTATATCAGCAAGTAATCTTTATGGATTTTCCGTTAAGTGGTTAAACGGCAAAAGGACAACACTAGCAGTGAACAATACTCGTAAGTCAAATGCGAGTAAACTAGCATCAATAATGCAAATCAGTAAACTCATACATAAGCAAGGTTAGAATACAGTGCGTATCAATGGCTTCTCGCCTTGGATTCAAATCTCTCTCAGTAAGCTGTACAAGAGAGTTGACCTCGTTTCCGAATGCCGAACTCGAGAGCAATGCCTAGCATATGTACATGGAATGAGTTTACTGTTCAACGGTCAGTGCGATGGCACCGCCTACCCGGGAGTTAACCACGTTGGTAGGACCTCGGTTAACCAAATCCACCGCCATCTCCCATCATCCCGAATCGCCATCCATCATAGGGATGTCATCTGGCCATTCATCTAGCATACCACACTTAGATGCATATCGAGGCAGTTCGTTGCTACCGAGTACGGAAGTCAGCTGGCTGTCAAAGAATGTGTCAGCAAGTTCACTTAAGCTGACTTCAGCCTGCTGCTTTCGGCTGAGTCATTAAACTGATGTTAAATATAAAATCCAGCAGACTGATTATTAACTAGAGTTTAGCAGGCTGAACTTATTTAACTGTTATATTTAAATGAATATTGTATCAACCAATATACTGATTCATTACAATCCCTCCAACTTAACATGTTATCGCCTCGACAACACTGACACTGGGTACATAGATTTCCCCAACTGAAAATACTGATCCCTCTCCCATCCAGCATGCTATGCCCTTGGCTTTACGCCCTTAGGAGGGAGATGCCCCTGGGGCCCTATGGTCAGGGGAGGCACTCCTCCTCCTGTCTTGGGGTCTTCTGAAGCCTGTCAGAGAGGGAGTTTCCGTGAAAGGACCCGGCGGAGAACGCGGTAACTGTGATGTTTCTTCCTGCACGGTCTGAAATTGAATGGAGGCAGCCTTCTCCTGGGCGTCCCTCAAACTGACTGGTACATATATCGACATCCCAGAAGGATGTTGCATGACATGAGCTAAGGGTACATGCCCTCTCTGCGAGGGAGATGCCGGCAGGCCTCTGGCTATTTCTCTAGCAGCCCTCTTGTCTGCCCTGTCTGACTGGGTCTCCGTGCCTAAAGATGGGCTCTGTCCTCTGGCAGTTCCCAGACAAGTGATATCCTCCTCTTCAGCGAGTTGCTGCAATGCCAACCCCGTCTTCTCCCTTACAGGGGATGTGGCAGGTGTCAGGATCACACGGGGCTAGTGTCCTCCTCCTCGCCTTCCTCCTCGTCTTCCTCTGACTCCTCCTCCTCTCCGTCCCCGGGTTCCTCTGAGACTTCTGGGGTCTCTTCTGTCAGCTGCTCCAGTTCTTCCCGAGAAAAAGAATATCCCACTGACCTTCCCCTTTTGGGTGCTGGTGGGGGCTGCTGAGTCCGGACCGCATACAGGTCCTTTTCCCCCTGCTTGCTTGCCCATTTGGCATAAGCGTGCTTCCCTTTTGAGAATGACTCTCGGGCCCTGCTTCTGTCCCCCTGCATTTCTTGGCTCATGCAGTCTCTGACTCCATCCAATCTTGGGTCCCAAGCCGCAATGTGAGGGGGCAATACTATGTTCCCCTTTAGGTCTGTCAGGAAATCCTCATCCGTCGCCCTGTCATTCTGCTGATCCCTCATTATGATGGTCATCCACCGCCAATTGGTGGGCTTTTGGAAGAAGGCAGGCTCTGTCCTTTTAAGAGTACAAGGGTATTAGTGCCCTGCAAAGTCCAGCTGACTGGTTTCCCTGGCCAAGAATTCCCAGCTCCTCCTCTCCACCTCATTGTACATGGCCTTGAACCTGTTGTGGGGTGTTGAGTCCTTGAAGCTGTCCGCGTCCATGGGGATCATCCTGATGACCCTATCTTCCCCCCAGATACCAAGAATCGATACAGCCCCTGCTTCGTTCACCTGGGCCAATGCCTTGGCCTCTCTGACCGTACATCCTACCATCCTGGCATAATCGTGGTAGAGGAGGAGCCCTGTGCCGACCTCTATATACTTGTCAAACTTTTCGGATGTCTCCCCTTCCCTCTTGAGGATTTCCTTCTGCGACTCACTGCGACTACTCTGGGCATACTTGAAGGCCTCCTCCAGTAGACCAAAGCCCTTGCCCAGCACCGTGTAGCGGTAGCTGCTGATTCTCCTCTGTTCTTCTTCTTCAGCCTGCTGCTTCCGCTTCTCCTCAGCTTGCTTCTTCTCCTCTGCTTTCTTGGCCTCCTCTGCAGCGTTTCTGTCCAGTTCTTCCTGCCTCAGTCTGGCCTGTTCCTCCTCCTCCTTCTTCTTCTGTGCCTCCCGCTGTTGTTGGAGTCGTTGTGATTCCCGAGCGGAGATGGAGGATGATTCGATGTCTCCACAGAATTGCAAGTATTCTGCATGTGCCTCTTCCGCCCTTCTCTTCCTCTTGAGTTCCAACTTTTGAGTCATCCTGCTCAATCATAAACACAATGCAGTTAGTGGAGTCATGATATTTTGCCGCTACTGAGTGCCCTTGATGAAGAGAAACGTGATCGGCAGAGTTCCTAGTATGAAATACCTGGTGTGAGTGAATATAAAAGAAAATTAAGTTAGAGAGAAAGTGAGTGTATGCGCACGTCGAGTGTGTAATATGGTTATCAGAGATTTTTCGGCTGATCCCGAAACAGAATACCACTCCTTTCAACTTAAATGTAAAGGTGGGCTGCCTGTCACAACAGTCACTAACTGTCACGTCCCCCTCCAACTTATATGGAGACAGGATCTCCTGTCACCTTCCCATGTCTACTGAAGGGACAGTTAGGGCGGTGCCCCAGCCGCCCGAAGGTGGAACCGTTTCAACGCCCCTTTGGCATTGGTCAGCTGGTCTTAAACTCCCAAGTGTCCCCAGAGGCATCGTAACCCTTCCATCGGATGAGGTACTTCATGACATATTTAGACGATCAACGGACCGAGCGAGCGTCTAAAACCTCATCGACCTCATATTCCTCAGGGTCGCCGTCCCGGACAGCGGGGACCGGTCCCGGTTGGACAGGTTACCGACCTGTGGAACAATGTATCACCTTTGATGTATGGTTCCAGGAAGGAGACATTAAAGACCGGGTGACCCTTGTAGTCCGCTAAAATGTTCAGTTTGTAAGCATTCTGACCGACACGACGCACCACCGAATATGGACCGACCCAGGCAGGGCCAAGCTTTTTCTTGACCACACCAGGGAGGTACAGGTGCTGAGAATGCAGTTTGACTAAATCGCCCTTAGATAATGTGAGCTCCCGACGGNAGTTCCCGACGGTGTTGATTAGGGTATTTTTGTTGGTTTTCTTGGGCTTTGTGCAGGTTTTGTTGGACTTCTGACAGGGTGTCAGCAAACTCCCGAGTTAACTGGAGGGAGACCGGATTGTCAATCCCTTCAGGGTCAGTTAAAGACTCCCCCAGTACATCTAAAGGAGACTTAGGGACTCTACCCAGGCTCAGTTCAAAAGGAGTCTTGCCCGTTGACGCGTGCACCGCACTGTTGACCGCAAACTGAATTTAAGGCAACAGGTCATCCCAATTATCTTGTTTTTAGTTACTATATGCTCTCAGCACCTCCTGCAAAACTCTGTTAGTTCTTTCAATCTGCCCATCAGTCTGAGGGTGGTTTGCTGTGCAAAGCAGCTGTTTGACTCCCATTAACCCCATTAAAGCTCTCCAGAACTTAGAAGTAAATTCTGAGTCCCGGTCTGAGATGATATTAGAGGGTAGCCCATGTTGGCATACTACATTGTTGTAAAACTGTCTCGCTGTTTTGAGTGCAGTTACTTTGACAGTTGTGGGGATGAAAATGACCATTTTTGTCAGTTTATCCACGACTACCAGTATCAAATCATGCCCATTAGCAGTTCGTGGCAATGTGACCACCCAGTCCATGGATATAGTTTCCCAGCGTCACGTTGGGATGGGTAGCGGTTGCAAGAGACCTCAGGGTGGTGTGTGCCGAGACTTATTTCTCTGACACTGGTCACAGGACTTGACATATTTCAAGACCTCCCGGGGTAACCCCTCCCAATGATAATGTTTTGCCAGTTTGCCAACAGTTTTGGCCTGCCCCAAATGTCCACCCAGGAGACTGTCATGCGCTTGACTCAGTAAGAGAGACCTTATTTCCAAGTTATTAGGAATGACCAGCTTCAGCCTGCCTGAAGTGGTTTCAGTCACCCAGACCCCGCCCTTCAGCTTATACCCGAGTGCAGTAGCACGACACACACCAGTAGTGGGGCTGGGCTCAAATGTTGGGTCAGAAAGGTAGGCTTTCCTAAGTTGTTCAAGGAAGGACTTTTTCACCTTTAGTGAAGTGAGTGCACACAGGACTTTATCTACGGCATGCTGACTAAAGTTCCTTTCTTGCAAGTCAGGTATTCTAGAGAGTGCATCAGCAGGATTCAACTTCCCTGGTTTGTAGTCACTCTGGACTTGGAACTGCTCCAGCATCTGGCTCCAGCAGTTCTCCCTCCTCGACAGCTTGGACTTCTTCTGAAAGAAGGTCAGGGCTAGATGATCTGTAATCACCTTGAAGGCTTTACCATATAAGTATGCTCTCCACTGTTTGAGCACATGAATGATAGCTAGCAGCTCTTTATCATGCACAGAGTAATTAATCTCCGCTGGATTAAATTTCATACACTCGTACAACACAGGATGCCACTCCTGCCGTACCTTACCATCCTTTGTGGTTTTGTCAGCAGGCTGCAACAAAATAGCACCCATGGCAAAGTCAGAGGCATCAGTAACCACCTGCACCGGTTTGCTGGGGTCATACACGGATAGCACTGGGACGAAACAAAGAGCATCTTTGAGGGTCTGGAAGGCAGCCTGCTGCTCTTCCCCCCACACATACCCCATGTCTTTCTTAGTAAGGTCAGTCAGTTTACTGGCCTTTGTGGAATAATTCTCAATAAATCTCCTATAGTAGTTAGCCAACCCGAGGAAGGATTTAACTTCAGAGACAGACTGTGGTACTGGCCAGTCCCTTATGGTTTGGACTTTCTTAGGGTCCACACTGATGCCCTCTTTATTGACAACATGGCCTAAGAATTTGATACTTTCTTTAAAGAAATCACCCTTGCTCATTTTAGCATATAACTGATTTCTTCTTAGAATGTCCATGACTGTCTTTAAGTGTTCAGCGTGCTGAGTCTCATCTTTAGAGAAAATTAAAATATCATCCAGGAAAACTTGCACAAATTTATCCAAATAAGGCCTGAACATGTCATTCATAGCACCCATGAAGGTTGCGGGAGCATTAGTCAGTCCAAATGGCATCACGTTGAACTCATAGTGTCCATAACGTGTGCGGAAGTGTAATGAATCAGTATATTAGTAGATATAATATTCATTTAAATATAATAGTTAATTTAGTTGAGCCTGCTGAACTTTAGTTAGTCGTCAGTCTGCTGAACTTTAGTTTAAATCTGTCTGCTGGACTTTACATAATTATCAGTTTAATGACTTGGCCAAAAGCATCAGGCTGAAGTCAACTTAAGTCAGCTTGCTGACACATTCTTTGACAGCCAGCTGACTTCCGTGCTCGGTAGCAGCAAACTGCCTTGATATGCATCTAAGTACCACCTGCTAAATGAATGGCCAGATGACATCCCCATGATAGATGGCTATTCGGGATGATGGGAGATGGCGGTGGATTTGGTTAACCGAGGTCCTACCAACGTGGTTAACTCCCGGGTAGGCGGTGCCATCGCACTGACCGTTGAACAGTAAACTCATTCCATGTACATATGCTAGGCATTGCTCTCGAGTTCGGCATTCGGAAACGAGGCCAACTCTCTTGTACAGCTTACTGAGAGAGATCTGAATCCAAGGCGAGAAGCCATTGATACGCACTGTCTTCTAACCTTGCTTATGTATGAGTTTACTGATTTGCATTATTGATGCTAGTTTACTCGCATTTGACTTACGAGTATTATTCCCTGCTAGTGTATTGTCCTTTGCCGTTTAACTAGTTAACGGAAATACCATAAAGATTACTTGCTGATATAAAGATCTTTATTAATTGTTAATCGCCTATTTGGTAAGTCGATTCATTTCAGTGGTATCGGAGCAGTTATCACAGTCTTCTTTGTATGGTAAGGACAAGGTCTCAAACTAGCAACTCCCGAGACATGGAGAACCAGGATAACGAGAATGTCGAAAACCAGGCGGAAAGCCATGTAGCGGGAAACCGTACCTATTCGGAAGCAGTAGCGGATACTGCAGCTAGGGAGGCAGCAGATGAGGCAGCTGCTATTGCCTCAGTCGCAGCTCAGCAAGCTGAGGAGGAGATAGCCAGACTAGAAGCTGATCAAGTAGCAAAGGCCGCTGAAGATATACAAGGGAGGGAAGGACAGCCAGCTGACGAGCGCACTGCTGAAGAACTTATGGCATCAAGGGCCAATGTTCTGAACCCACCTCCTGCCGTACAACTCAATGTACCCCTAGGTCAAATGGGTGACCGGCTGAATGCGCAGGAATTGCTGCAGCAGGAGCAAGAGGGATTGTTGAGGACACTACTCAGCAAGTAGATGCCAATGCTGCTGCTGCATTTGCTAATCTACCACCCCAAAATGTAGACTTGGGAGCATTGTTCGTTCAGATGCAGTCGCAAATGGCGACCATGTATCAGTCCCAGCAGGAGGACAAAAGAATCATAATGTCCCTACTCCGGGACAGAGACCAACTGGGGTCTCACACCACTAGTGGTGGTGGCCGAGGGCCTAGTAAGCCCAAGCCGAAACCTCCCCAGGACTATGATCCTGAGGGAAACAGAAAATATTACCTGATCAAGTTTCTCGCGGATGTTGAGCAGTGGCTGGAGAACTACCCAGAACTGCAAGATTACGAGAAGGTCAGGCACACCGGTGCGCTACTGAAAGGCAGTGCCGCAGACTGGTGGCTTTACTGGAAGGAAGAGCGTAAGGCTCGGCAACTCGGTGACCCTACGTGGGTAGAGTTTGTCGAGAAGTTGCATGAGAAGTTTGATGTCATCAACCAGCAGGAGAAAGCTATCTATGCGATGATCTCCCTGACACTGAAGCAGACCACTTCAGTTGCTGAGTTTGCTCAAAAGTTCCAAGAGAACATGATGAAGCAGCCTGATTTGCCAGAACGGTATAGGATAGCATACTTCAGGTATGGCTTGAAATCCGAGGTCTCTGGTCATTTTGCTGAGAAAAAGTATGAGAAACTGGCTGACTTGATCCAGGATGCTGACGCCTGGGATCAGCAGCAGTTCAATCACAAGCGCCAGAGTAACGCTTTGGTGTCTAAGATTGTCAAAAAGCCCCACGGTTCCTACAATGCAGTTGAAGGAGACCAGGCTGAGGATAATCAGGGTGATGAATATGAGTATGAGTACAATGCTATTCAGTCTAGAGGTAGAGGTGGTCCCTCTCGAGGTGGCTATGGAAGGGGTGGTGGTAGGACTAAGCCGAGACCAGCCTCAGCAAAATCTACTTGCTACCATTGTCAGCAGAAAGGCCACTACAGAGAACAGTGTCCGGTCAAGCACCTGCCTAAGGTCGAGAGAAAAGACCAGCCTTTAAAAGACAGCAACAGTCAGTAATCCAGTCTACTGACTGTGAGGATGCTAGAGATAGTGAGTCGTCACTAGCTGCCCTCGTAGCAGGTATTATGGGTCCTGCTGAACTGGATTCACTATGCATGCCTGACAAACAGATAAAGGAGACCATCAGTAATATAGACGTCCAGAGAGTGCACACTCTGGATGCTCTTGTTCCACCTGATGTCCAACATTTCTTTGCTACGTCAGGAGAACAATGCAAAAGTCAGGAAAAGACAGTCCCCCCTATCCTACTGCATTGCATGATTGCAGGTAGGAAGGTGAGGGCATTTGTTGACGGAGGGGCGTCACATACTTTTATTCACAAGGACTTAGTTAAGCGGCTAAGGCTGCCTACTGTCACCCAAGGGAATAGAAAAAATATTCCTTGGAGATGCCTCAAGTATCCCGGGAGGAGGTCCTGGCTTAATGGACATCAAGCTGAAGTGTGTGGGAGCAGAGGTACAGTTAAAGTGAGAGGAGCCAATGATGGGCAGACTGACTTGGCACCCACCAGTGCTCTTCCTCTTGTCCTGTGTGGATGGCAAATGAAGGAAAAGAAGAGGCTTCCAGAAGGATGCAAGTTGCTGAATGCAATGGAGTTCGTCAAAAGCTGGAACCAGAAGGAAGACAGAATGTTCTGTCTGCTGCTAAGAGAGGTACCTCCTCAACCTGAAGAAGTGGTTGAGAAAAAGGTACACCCTCCGGAACACCCTACTGCTGCAAACATTGTTGCTCAGTACACGGATGTGTTTAATATGCCTCCAGGACTACCCCCTAAGCGGGAAGTAGATCATAGGATTGATTTATTACCTGGTAGCCAGCCACCCTGGCAACGCACGTATGGCTTGTCTTATTTGGAGAGTGAGGAGTTGAAAACACTGATTACAGAGCTGGAGGAAAATGGTTACATTTCTCCCAGTAAATCACCGTACGGCGCACCCATCCTATTTGTTAAGAAAAAGGATGGCAGTATGCGGATGTGTGTGGATTACAGAGCCCTGAACAGAATTACAGTAAAGAACAAGTATGCTTTACCCAGAATCGAGGACTTGCTTGATACCCTGTCTGGCGCTAAGGTGTTCAGTAAGATAGATCTGAAGAGTAGTTATCATCAAATCAGAATTGCTGAGGGGGATGAACACAAGACTGCTTTCCGCACACGTTATGGACACAACGAGTTCAACGTGATGCCATTTGGACTGACTAATGCTCCTGCTACCTTTATGGGTGCTATGAATGACATTTTCAGACCTTATTTGGATAAGTTTGTGCAAGTTTTCCTGGATGATATTTNGATAAATTTGTGCAAGTTTTCCTGGATGATATTTTAATTTTCTCTAAAGATGAAGCTCAGCACACTGAACACTTAAAGAAAGTGCTGGACACTCTGCGGAAAAATCACATAANCAGTAATATGCTAAAATGAGCAAGTGTGATTTCTTTAAGGAAAGTATTGAATTCTTAGGCCACGTTGTCAGTAAACAAGGCATCAGTGTGGATCCTAAGAAAGTCCAGACCATAAGGGACTGGCCAGTACCACAGTCTGTCTCTGAAGTTAGATCCTTCCTCGGGTTGGCTAACTACTATAGGAGATTTATTGAGAATTATTCCACAAAGGCCAGTAAACTGACTGACCTTACTAAGAAAGACATCGGGTATGTGTGGGGGAAAGAGCAGCAGGTTGCCGTCCAGACCCTTAA
>WELA01009535.1:317446-360792 GCA_009602735.1 Mesotaenium endlicherianum | reverse complement strand
ACTCCTTTTGAACTCAGCCTGGGTAGAGTCCCTAAGTCTCCTCTAGATGTGCTAGGGGAATCTTTAACTCACCCTGAAGGGATTGACAACCCGGTCTCCCTCCAGTTAACTCAGGAGTTTGCTGACACCCTGTCAGAAGTTCAACGAAACTTGCACACGGCCCAAGAAAACCAACAAAAATACGCTAATTAACATCGTCGGGAACTGACATTTTCCAAGGGGGATTTAGTCAAACTGCATTCTCAGCACCTGTACCTCCCTGGTGTGGTCAAGAAAAAGCTTGGCCCTGTCTGGGTCGGTCCATATTCGGTGGTCCGTCGTGTCGGTCAGAATGCTTACAAACTGAACATGTCAGCTGAATACAAGGGGCACCCGGTCTTTAATGTCTCCTTCCTGGAACCGTACATCAAAGGTGATACACTGTTCACAGGTCGGTTCCCTGTCCAACCGGGACCTGTCCCCGCTGTCCGGGACGGCGACCCTGAGGAATATGAGGTCGATGAGATTTTAGACGCTCGCTCGGTCCGTCGATCGTCTAAATATGTCATGAAATACCTCATTCGATGGAAGGGTTACGATGCCTCTGGGGACACTTGGGAGTTTAAGGACCACTTGACCAATGCCAAAGGGGCGTTGACACGGTTCCACCTTCGGGCCGCTGGAGTCCCTCCATAACTGTCATTTCAGTTGACACGGGAAGGTGACAGGCGGTCCTGTCTCCATTTAAGTTGGAGGGGAAAATATATGACAGTTAGTGAGCGAGAGCGATAAAAGAACAGTTACGTGAACCCTAAGTGTCAACATAATGACAGAGGGGACAACCTGGCCCACATAACGCACCTTGAGCAGAAGGAAAAAGGGCCTCGCATAACACTACATCACTTAACTCACCCTAAAACACACTCATACGTTTATGTGTAGCGCATCGCAACTACGTCAACTTTTAGCAACCACCCTGTAAGGTAAACAGCTGCGAAGCCACTATACTAATACTAACATACTTCCTGCAATCCCTATGACAAAGGTCCATATCCTACTAACTTGTGCCCTGGTTACATGTGCAGGATGGCGCCCACCACACAAAAGGAGGACAGAAAGCGCAAGGCAGAAGAAGCCAGGAGGACAATGGAGCAATACCAGAAGGAGCTGGCGGCGACGTCCCTCACCAGGAGAGAACAAAAAAGGGTCCGCAAACAACAAGAGGCGGCAGAAGAGGCACAGTGGAAGAAGTATCAGGAAGCGGAAAACCTCAGGAAGGCTGAGGAGGAGAGACAGAAGAAACAGCAAGAAGAAGCGGCAGCGGCAGAAGAGGAGAAAAGAAAAAAGATTGAAGCGGACAGACAGAAGAGCTTGGCCACTTACAGGTATACTGTGGTGGGTGGCCAAAACTTCGATAACCTGAAGGAAGCATTGCTGGCAGCCCAGGAGATCAACAGGCTGGAACAGACAACACTGCTACAGAAGGAAGGAGCTACAGCACTGGACAGGTACATCGAGACACACACCGGCGTGGTCCTTTACGAAGATTATGCTAAGATGGTGGGCTATACAGCAGAGCAGGCCCGGTATCTCGCAGATGATTCAGAGGACAAGCCGGTCCCCATACCGGGAATAGTGGGAGATCAGAGACTCATCCGGATGGTGAGCATGCGGCCCGATAGCTTTAAGGATACGGTATTCTACCTCACACTCCTGCCAGCTTACAATGAAGTTGAGAGAAGGAGCTGGGAGTACTTGGCCAGGGAAGCAGGACAGCAGATGTTCTCTCCCCACTGGTTCCCGTGTAAACTGAGGAAGGCTGAGCACGGACCCCAGTACTACCAGCAGCCAACAGACTGGAGGTGGATGACCGTCACAAATAAGAAGCAGGAGTGTGACCGAGCCCAACCGGATGACTTCCACTATGGCCTAGACGGCTATCTCATCCTACCACCTCACATTGCCCCTTGGGACCCCAGGCTGAATGGATGCCTGAGCAATATGAATGCAGAGACCAAGGAACATAGGAGGAGGGGAAGAGAGTACTTCTCTAAGGGAAAGCATGCCTTTGTCAAATGGGCAAAGAATGCAGGCCGGATAGATATCAGTAGGCTGAAGGCCAAGCAACCTCCAGCGCGCCCTAAGAAAGGGAGGTCGGTAGACTACTCCATGTCTACTAGGGAGCAGGACGACTTAGTGGACGAGACCCCTACTCTCTCCGAGGAGGAGGATGAGGAGGATGAGGAAGAAGAACAAGGCAGAGGAGAAGCATCAGCAGCAGGTACTCAGGATACCCAGGGACAGGCAGTGGCACTTCCTAAAGAACCACGATCAGGTGTGTGGAATGTGATCCCCGTTATGGCGACAACTGGACCCCGCGCTCGCTCCCCCAGCCCACCTGCCCAAGCAGGGGAAGAAGCTGATCTGACTGTACTGGGCAGCAGACACAGACAGAAATCCCCAGAGGACAGGGGTGCCAGAAGAGGGACACGCGGGTGGGCCAGAGGTATGCCAGCCTCCCCCTCCGCTCAGGGGCATGTACCTCTAGCCAATGTATTTCAGCATCCTACTGGAATGCCTGTCTATGTGGGAATCAACACCCAAGTGGTTGAAGAGCAGGCCACCATCCTCCGTTCTCCTCGAGGGCCAACTTTAGAGCAAACAGGGTTCTTTAGAAGGCCAGCTGACAGACCTAGAGGGCTGTCCAGATCTAGGTCCAGATCTCCGTCTCCTGACCCTGAAGCCCCAGGAACAACCCCTTAAGGTGACACGCTGAAGAGGCAGTCAGTAAGGGAGGCTGGTCAGGTTCAGTTCCCTTATTTAAAATTTCTGCAGTTTAATGTTGTCGAGGCGACAACAAGTTAAGTTGGAGGGATTGTAATGAATCAGTATATTAGTGGATATAATATTCATTTAAATCGAATGGTTAATTAAGTTCAGCCTGCTGAACTTTAGTTAATAATCAGTCTGCTGGACTTTACATAATTATCAGTTTAATGACTCGGCCGAAAGCAGCAGGCTGAAGTCAACTTAAGTCAGCTTGCTGACACATTCTTTGACAGCCAGCTGACTTCCGTGCTCGGTAGCAGCGAACTGCCTTGATATGCATCTAAGTACGACCTGCTAGATGAATGGCCAGATGACATCCCCATGATGGATGGCTATTCGGGATGATGGGAGATGGCGGTGGATTTGGTTAACCGAGGTCCTACCAACGTGGTTAACTCCCGGGTAGGCGGTGCCATCGCACTGACCGTTGAACAGTAAACTCATTCCATGTACATATGCTAGGCATTGCTCTCGAGTTCGGCATTCGGAAACGAGGCCAACTCTCTTGTACAGCTTACTGAGAGAGATCTGAATCCAAGGCGAGAAGCCATTGATACGCACTGTCTTCTAACCTTGCTTATGTATGAGTTTACTGAATTGCATTATTGATGCTAGTTTACTCTCATTTGACTGACGAGTATTATTCACTGCTAGTGTGTTGTCCTTTGCCGTTAAACCAGTTAACGGAAAATACCATAAAGATTACTTGCTGATATAAAGATCTTTATTAATTGTTAATCGCCTATTTGGTAAGTCGATTCATTTCACACCCGGTGCTGTATGAGTCTATGAAATTCAACCCAGCTGAAATCAACTATTCTGTGCATGATAAAGAGCTGCTTGCTATCATTTCATGTGCTCAAACAGTGGAGAGCATAGTTACATGGTAAAGCTTTTAAGGTGATTACAGATCATCTAGCTCTGACTCACTTTCAGAAGAAGTCCAAGCTGTCGAGGAGAGAGAACCGCTGGAGCCAGATGCTAAAGCAATTTCAAGTCCAAATTGACTACAAACCAGGGAAGTTGAATCCTGCTGATGCAATCTCTAGAAGACCTGACTTGCAAGAAAGGACCTTTAGTCAGCATGCGGTAGATAAAGTCCTTTGTGCACTCACTTCCCTACAAGTGAAAAAGTCCTTCCTTGAACAACTTCGGAAAGCCTACCTTTCTAACCCAACATTTGCGCCCAGCCCCACTGATGGTGTGTGTACTGCTACTGCACTCGGGTATAGGCTAAAGGGAGGGGTTTGGATGACTGAAACCACTTCAAGCAGGCTGAAGCTGGTCATTCCTAACAACTTAGAGTTAGGGTCACTCTTACTAAGTCAAGCACATGACAATATACTGGGTGGTCATTTGGGGCAAGCCAAAACTGTTGGCATATTGGCAAAACAGTATCATTGGCATGGGTTGCCTCGGGAGGTCTTGAAATATGTGAAGTCCTGTGATCAGTGTCAGAAAAATAAGTCTAGGCACACACCACCCGAGGGGCTATTACAGCCACTACCCATCCCAGTTGGACGCTGGGAAACAATATCCATGGACTGGGTGGTAATACAACCAAGGACTGCCAATGGGCATGACTCGATACTGGTAGTAGTGGATAAATTGACAAAAAAGGTCATTTTCATCTCCACAACCGTCAAAGTAACCGCACTCAAAATTGCGAGACAGTTCTACAACCATGTAGTATGCCAACATGGGCTACCCTCTAACATCATCTCCAACAGAGACTCAAACTTTACCTCTAACTTTTGGAGAGCTTTAATGGGGTTAATGGGAGTCATACAGCTGCTCAACACAGCCAACCACCCTCAGACTGATGGGCAGACTGCAAGAACTAACCGAGTTTTGCAAGAGGTGCTGAGAGCATGTATTAACCAAAAACAAGATAATTGGGATGACCTGTTGCCTCAAATCAATTTGCGGTCAACATTGCGGTGCATTCGTCAACGTGAAAGACGCCTTTTGAACTCAGTCTGGGTGAAGTCCCTAAGTCTCCTTTGTATGTGCTAGGGGAGTCTTTAACTCACCCTGAGGGCATTGACAATCCGGTGTCTCTCTAGTTAACTCAGAAGTTTGCTGATGTAAGGTTATGAAAGTGTAGTTTGTTTCTTTCTAGTATTTTATATGCATAGAGTGTGATTTTAGAAGAACTTTGGCCTTTATTTCAAGCCATTTGGACAAGTATTGAGATAGTTATGAATTTTGGAAGTTTTTAGTGAGTTTTTAATGTCACAGATTCTTATTAGTGACAAGGACAGGTCCAGTGACGAAAATTTCGGTTGGAGTCCAGGAAGTAGGACATTGAAACATGAGGGTTCTAGAAAGTACGTACAATTACGTAGAGTGCCAAAGTGATCGTGGAATTTCTAGAAACTCCGTGAGGAGTTAGTGGATTGTGTAGTAGAATATTCTAGAGTGTGATTGTGTGCGTGTGAGTGTGCTAGCTTGTCCAACTAGGCAGGGTCACCTACATGGAAGGAGCCATAGGAGAAGGTTCTGGAGGTACTTTGCTAGAGAGGACACTTCGAGCTAAAGGATAAAGGGGAAGCACAAGGAAGTGGAGGGAGCTTATTCTAGTCTAACCTTCGTAACTTGTATACAACTTTTTTTAAGAAAGTGAGTTCTTTTCCACTCCTCACTTATGTAACTCTCTCTCTCTTGCAAGGGTGGCACACCACCAGGCCACTCCACCTTGTATATGCAACTAGGAAAGGTCCTCGTGCACGCTTCCACTCGCGGGTGAGGGTGCGTGAGTGTGTGTGGGCGCACTCCCCGCACCCTCTCCCCTTTCAGCTGACATCCTGTCAGAAGTCCAACACAATCTGCACAAAGCCCAGGAAAATCAACAAAAATACGCTAATTAACACCGTCGAGAGCTGACATTTTCAAAGGGCGATTTGGTCAAACTGCATTCTCGACACCTGTAGTTGCCTGGTGTGGGTCGGTCCATACTTGGTGGTGCGCCGTTTTGGTCAGAATGCTTAGAAACTGAATATGTCAGCGGAATACAAGGGTCATCCAGTCTTTAATGTTCCTTTCCTGGAACCCTACATCAAAGGTGACACACTGTTCACAGGTTGGTTACTCGTCCAACCGGGCCCAGTCCCCGCTGTCAGGGATGGTGACCCTGAGGAATATGAGGTCGAGGAAATTTTAGAAGCTCGCTCTGTCCGTCACTCATCTAAACATGTCATGAAATACCTGGTCATATGGAAGGGTTACGATGCCTCTGGGGATACTTAGGAATTTAAGGACCATTAGACCAATGCCAAAGGGGCGTTGAAACGGTTCCTTCTTCGAGCGGCTGGGACACCTCCCTAACTATCATCTCACTTGACATGGAAGGTGCCAGGAGGACCTGTCTCCGTTTAAGTTGGAGGGAGAATGTGCCAGTAAATGACAGTTAGTGTGCGAGAAAGGGACAGGTAAGTCCAAGCACGGAAAGTCCAAGCAGCCCAAGCAGGAAAGTCCACTGCATGGGGGTAGAAACTAGTAAAACGTCATGGTCCCGAAGATAAATTCCCTTGCTAAGGTGATGGCGAGGTTAGACAAAGAAGAAAAGAAGAAGAAGAGCATAGAACACATGAGGGCGGAGGTGCCGGAGCTGGAGCCGGAGTTGGAGTCGGAGCCGGAGGCTGAGCGCCGGCCAACACGGAGGCGACCAAACGATGTAGAAGCTGGCCCCTCGGGGTTACGCTGTCCATCTCTCGCCCTCACTTTGCAATGAGGTAGCACCAGACCTGGCCATGCATGCATGCACCCTGCATAACTGACTTGTTGCAGCTGCATGGCTTTGGGCGGTCGGCTTCTGGCTTCTGCTCATGATAGGGCTCGTGTGACCTGGTGGAATTCTAGCATGTTCTGGCACTGTTTGAGTTTTTGCCATGCAGTCGTGAGAAGGAAGATTCTCAAACTTTGAGGAGATAAGCTTTGTTGGTAACATCTCACGGGCCGCGTCTCTGCACATCCCGCCTATTTCTCTTTGTCCTACTTTCTCTGGCGTCGCACGTGTCGGCCCTGCAGTCGTCAATTGACAAGGAGGTTGCGGTGGGACCAAGTGGACGGACTTCAGTAGGCGAGGTGCGCTTCCAAGCGCTAGTGAGTGCCTGCCCCCCCCCCCCCCCCATGCGTGCAACTCGGCCACTCTGTACTGCTTTCTTGCTGGCCGCCCTAGCTCCAGCTGACGCCTACACCTGCAACCTAGTGCCGCATACTTTTCTCCCTGTGGCTCCCTGCAGGGCCCACCAGTGCTTTCTATAGGTCGTGCGTGGGCGGGCAGCAAGCAGCAGCAGCGCCGTGCTAGCAACGGCCCCTGCACCTTCTCGTGAGCGAGTGAGGGCAAGCAGTGCCGCTGCGGCTCGAAGCATGAGTGTCCCCAGGGAGGTGCATGGGCGGGTGTGGGTGCGGCGGTGGATGAGAGTGGGCGTGCATGCAGACGATTGACATTGAGTGATCCACCTCCCCCCTACCCAGTCAATCTTCCTCCACTGTTGTACTCTTGGTGCTGTAGCGAGTTGCTTATGTACCTTTGATTAGGCTTGCCGGTCAGCAACGCCAGCCAAAACATCACTCACCGTTGCACGATGGGTTGGCCAGCTGGATGCGATAGACTACCCGGAGGGCGGGGAGACGGGCTTGGCGCTGAACGAGCTCCAAGGCCCGCATGCTGCGCTGCTGGCTCAAGGGCCATCTGCTGTGAGTATGCTACCACTACGTGCGTGCGTGCGTGTTACAAGCTGCATCGATGCACGTCCCGTCTCTTTTTTCCTATCCCGCTTCTTTGCGGCACCGCCCGTGCTGATTTTGGATTGCTGTCCGGTGCACAGCCACAGGTTAAAGAAGGAGGAGCAGGAGAGGCGACAGGTGCCAGACCAAGCGAGCTGGTTGGACGGGATGCGCCTCCTGCAGGGCCTGCATCTCGAGCCAAAGATGGGGCAGCTGTGGAGGCAAGCCACGCTTCTGCACGAGATGCGGCTGTTGGGTTGCCCAGTTTGCCACCAGTGAGTGCCCGCCCCAGCGTATCTTGAAAGCTTGCATGCCTGCCCGTGTCTGCTGCGTGAGCATTCATTGCTTAGAAACTATTGTTTAAGACCCATGTATCTCCTTGGGTTAGTAGGCTCATTTGTGAACAAACAATGAGTTGCTGGTTATTGGAAAGTATACCATTTCACATTGTTTGAATATTCATCGGTTCGAGTTAATGGGTCAAAACTGTTACAAGCTTTGCGCTACTTGTTGATTCATTGTTGTACACTTAACTTGACTACTTGCATCAAAAACGCGGAAGTGAAACTTGGGCTGAAAGATGCAAGAATGGGCATTTTGAGAGATATCAAACCTAGAAGAAAGCAAAAAAAGCAATCTTGCGTGGAACAACGACCATTGCCTTGTTTCAATATAGCTCATGCGTAGGCCTGCATCATCTCAATGGTAGACAAGGAATGGAAGGCCAGCAAATTCCTTGCAATTTGAGGCGCATTAATTTTGTACTCATGTGCAGCACACATTGCAGGAGTTGGTTAAACTTTAGTATAAAACAATGTCAATTATGTCCCATTTTTTTGGTTGGAATGTAGCATCTGATTGTGGGTCAACAAAGTATTAAAGTTGCACCAGTATTCAGCACTAAGTAAATTTAATCACCTATTGTTAGTTGACTGTTAAGGAAGACAGGTGCAATAATTTGCCCACCGTACTTTACGTTCATCTGGACACATTCATATATTATGCATAGCCATATAAAGTAGAATCAGCCAAGAAGAGATACAGAGATTCAAAACAAATATGTTGTGCGGAGCATATACACGATAGAAATGAGGTGTAAACTCAATCTTGATTTGACATTTGCATTTGAAAAAATTAACATACCTTGCAAGCATGCACAACCAAGTCCATCAATAAAGTGTAGATAAAGCTAGCATCCTATAGTCCATGCCACGCATATGTCATCCATTGCTAGGAAAGACCTACATAATAACATCGAACTCAAATCATGAGCTTATTTTTTTCCCGGACCTCCTACTCTAGCATTTGCTCCCCCAAGCTAACCCTCACTGAACACCAAGTGTAGGCTTTAAATGCCTTACACTGCGAAAGCATTATTCATGGATTCCACTCTGGACCGCTTAAGAGCAAATTGACAAGGCACTGACTACCACTGGAAAAAGCATCAAAGAATTAAATTGCTCCGAAATGCTCTCTCAAAAAATTACAGAAAAAATTGACCTAGTCACGAAAACCAAATAATTTATTAAAACTTTGCGGGCACAGCTGTGGGTTGGCCAAAAGTATTGAAATCAAATGACTATCGGCATGCTCAACAAGAATCACAAAAGCACGGGTCATAATCTGAGCTTCCTCATGTCGATGTCAAAGAACGCCAAAAAAATCGCACCCACTTATTGCCTATGCCTTGCATGTGGATTTGGCAAATGGGTGGTCTTTTTGGAGCCCCTTGGCAAAGTACGCGGTCAACCCTGGCATACACACGCACTTCGCAATGTTAAGATTCACTCGAAGGACTGCATGGAGAAGATGCATGCACCTGCATGACAATAAGCCTCCTGTGCTTGAGATGCCATGAATTGCCTTTCTGCTGTTTCAACGAGCAATCAAAAAGCTCCAGCAGCAAACCAGGGCCTCCTTGCATTTGTCCATGTCTTCTGAAGAACCACTACACAACGCCAGGAATGAGCAGAGTACCCCACTGCAGGCGACACAAGTTCTCGAAGACTCACTATGACAACGTGCAAGCCACACTACATGCACCGCAACTCGTGAGTGCGACAGACAGAGGCAGAAGGAGCAGCTTACCACATGCGGTCAACCAGAAGCTAAGGAGTTCTCCTGCCGGCCCCTCCTACACCACACCAGCACCGAGGCAGAAGAAATTGAAGCAGAGAGCTAAGGTGTTTGTTTCTCGTGGCCCACCCTCGAGGTATTATGCAGGCATGGGGACAAATGAGTGCACCAAAAAAAACGAAGCACTGAGGGTGAAAGCAAACTCCTCCAAGACGTTATTGAGGCTTACCTGCTTCTGCACTTCTGGGGAATGAGGCAGGGCAATGCTAGAACAAAACTGGGCGTGCTGTTTGCCACGGTTACTAGCTGGGCCTTGGTGTCCGAGAACCATTGCCTGGCCGTGCCAAGCGGCAGGAACCAGCACAAATGCCCTGCCCCAGCATACTGGGCAAAGCTCCCAAACTTCCTACACTCAACTTCATACTCCCTGACTTCCGTTGTAGTGACCAGGCACCCGCAGTGCACGGTGACAGCGGTGCTGTTGGAGAGCCTGGCTGCGCCCACCATGCCCCTTAGCAGCCCCCAGGACAAGTGGAAGGTCTCCAACGCCTGCAAGCGGCCCATGTCGGCGACCACTCTTTCGCCAGTCACCACCGTGCTGGTGAGCACAGACAAAGCCTTCAGCTGCTGCGACAGGCGCCCAAAGTCGGGCCACTCCTCTGCCACAGGCAACTCCAAGTCCAACAACCGCAGCTTGGAGGTAAAGACAAAGAAAATTCGTTGAAAGCTCGTCTGCTCCGTCATGAGCACAATAAGATCTTCTAACAGAGGCATCGACCTCCTCACGGCTGGCAGATGCCCAATCTCACCACTCAGAAGTAATTGCTTCAAAATGGGGCTTTAGAGCTCATGCTCTGAAGAGCCTTCATAGCTACTCAGGCTCAAAGCTATGATGTCCAATGCCGTGAAAGACTACAGCCCGGCTATGGTGTCGGGAAAGTTTGCTATCAGGTTCTTAGAGAATACCCTAATCTGTAGCCGCTGGAGAGAGCTCATAGCCTTCGATGTATTCGAGTGCACAGGAGACTCCTTTCTCTTCCCTTGAGTTTTTCAGTACCAAGGTTGCATGAGGACAAGCCCAGAGCTCTCCCAGCCAGGGGGGCAGCTGATGCACCTGGGACGTGGACGTGCCTGGGAGCGCGAAGTAGAGCTCCTATGAGTGCTGCAGCCTCAGGATTGACTTGCTCAAGGGCATAGTTGTCTGACCCTTGGGGAACATTGACTGATCAAAGGTCAAGTATAGGGTCCTCAGGAGGGCTAGGTTGCTGAAGTCTACGTCCCCCATTAGGGCACGGACACGCTCCTCAGAAAGCTGCCTCGCAACTGGTTGTCCCTTGTTGTCAAGATTAGAGAACCCCAGAGACAGCTCTTGAAGACTTGTTTTTTGATAAAGAAAGTGCTTAAGACCTGAAAGAGCCTCCCACCCATAGAAATCAATACCTGGGTTGAAGGAGCTTAGCAAAGGAAATCCTGTGGCCAGTCCGCGTATAAGCTCTCCTACTTTCAGACAACTCCACGACGAATCCTCGTGTAATATAATTGAGTTGACGTGTGTGAATGATTGCAAGGCACTGAGTGCCCCATTTACATCACCGTTAAATGACCTGAGACGAACGGCCTTTGCAGTGTCGTTGACAGCCTTCCTCCATCTGTTGCTAACTCCCCTATATAAACCTTCAAGCTCATCCTCCCCATCCTCCTTCTTGCTAGACAAAGCTTTTTGCAATATAAGTTGTAGAACGTCATCTGGCAGATCGTGAATGCTAGTAGTCCCCCTGATGCTGACGCTTCTATCCTCAACAGTGCTGTGGGAGGACTTGGCTGCATGCACAGGTTCCTCCCTCCAAGGCTTCTTCCGAGGACCCTCATACTCAGAGCTCCTGTCAGCGCCCCCCTAAGACATCACTGGCTGGGGAGCTTTTGCAAGAATTCTTAACTATTGCATTTTACTGGAGTATTACGTTTCTTAAAGAAAAAGTGAGTGCAATGACGCATTAAACGTGCAAGCGTCAGTTTCTCGAAGTCGTCCTTCCACAGGTCCTGAATATCAGTGACATGCAGCGCAACATGCAGTCGCTTGTTTGGCTTCTGTGCCTCAAGCTTCTATGCCTCCTCAGCCCACCTCAGCCAGGATGGTTTCATCTGGATTCATCTGCCAGCGGAGAGCGTTGGTCCAGTCTTCTCCAGTCAGACCGACCTGCGAGCAATTGCGTGAACCACAACCGCACGGTTTGCCCGCGATGATACCAGGCGCTCCCAGGACTGTGCAACACTGTCACGATGTTAAGTTTGACTATATGTCCATGATATGCCCTGCCTTCATCTGTGTGTGTGGAACTGTGGCACATGCAGGTTTTTTCTTCAACTCTAAAGATAGGTTGCTCCTGAGGACTCCTAGTCAACCACATAATTACATCGCATCAATCAAGTATGAAACAAGTCTGGGCTCTTATTGCCTGGTCGTTCACTGAGGTAGAAAGTGAGCTGTCGAGGCTCCTCTGCAGCCAAGGCTCCTCCGCAGCCCTGCCATGCAGCGCTGCTGTGGAAGCAAGTGAAATTGCAGACCGGGTTGAGGTGCAAGATTCTTACACCCTACGGGTCCCAGTAGTGCCAGTCAAGAGGTTCATTGACCTGCAGATTGCGGATTCAGCTTACTCAAGGATTGTCATGGGCGCTTCTAGACTTGACGGCAGGAGGGATGCTTTCAGCGATGACGGCAGACTGTATGGTTGCGAATCCGGCTTAAGTGTCTTAGCAGGCAGTCGTCTCATTCTGCTTCTTTTTTCCCTCGCAAACAGTGCCCTTGACCCCTTTGGGCTTGCCATGGGGTTGGAGAGGTTGAGGCAGAGCAATGGTCCTGCCAGGCATGTGCTGCGCCGAGCTTTCCCTGCGATTGCACATGATGCAGGCTGAGCAGGGCTTTCATCTTGAGTAGCATCTTCAGAAGGATACAGGCTTGGGCGTGTTGCTAACCCACCTGCAACATGCGTCTGCACGGGTGCCCCCATGGCTCCTCTTCAAGCATCGGCCGGGGGGAGAGGAGGGGGTAGAACGGCAGGGCTGCTGCACGGCCCTGGCTGTACGGCAGGGGGAGGGCGTGGCGGCAACGGCCCCGGCAAGTACGCCCGCGTCACACTCCGCCTGGGCTCACTCGGCGTGGGCTGGGAAGCACGCCGTTTCCAGGCCGTCGCATAGGAGTGAGGCGCTTGCTGCAGTCCACAACTCTGCTGTGCGTCAATTGCGCGATTGCGCCTGGAGTCTGTGCCCGTCGCGGGTGCTCGAGCTGGGCCTGCAGTGCGCGAGGGCAGGCGCCCCCCATCCAAGTGCCGTTTGCATGCTTTGCAAGCACAGTTGTCGTCTCCTCTGTTGATGTTGCTCCATGCTTTCCGTGTGCATTCGTTTGTGCTTGCTGCAGCCTCGGCATGTTTGTGTGCCAAGGGTTGCCTTCCGCTGCCGCCGCCCAAGAGCCCTCCCCATCCTCCCCCTGACGCCCTTTCTTTCAAACGAGCAGTCATTGCCGCGCTTGTCCAGTGAAGCAGTAAAGCTTCATGAAGTTTGAAGGGGTGGTTGTCAGTAGCCTTTCCCGGAGTGGGGGGCTCTCTCCCACCTTCTGGCTGGTGCCCATCCTCCTGTTGGCAGATGCGCTCCCTTGCTCATTGCCAGCTGCGGCCATCCCCTCTGCCCATCCGCGAGTGCTTAGGTCATGAGGCGGGGATCAGCTAGAGTGGCGCTCATGTGGGCGGGGAACCAGGCCCCGCTGCACACACGCCACCTGCCCCGCCTGCGTGCAGCTCGCCGCCCACGTGCAAAGGGGGCGGCAGCGCGAGGCCAAGGCCCGTCGCGATCGCGCCAGCTGGCACACAGCACGCGCCGCCGTCCGTGCCCTTGCCCGCCCACGTCGACTACGTCGCAGCCTCTGTCAACCCCGCTGGCTGCCTCTGGCAGGATGGTGCAGGTGAGCACCCCCGGCCACCCAACCGTGCTGCTGGACCACAAGGCAGATCCCGCGCCCACCTCTTGCCTGCTGAGCGTGCGTCCCCCCTTGTGCAGGCATGCGTCATGGCAGGGGCTGCTGGCGTGGTTGCGGACATGGCCTCTTGGCTCTGTTCTGGGTTGGAGTGTTTGACCCTTGTTTGTCCTCTCTAGGACCCCCTCTGTGTAAATCATGCCCCTATCTTGCTCGCACTACGGACAGCACTCTTGGTATTGTAGGTCTACTATCTTTTTCTTTCCCCATCGCCAATCATACATGCAGGCGTGCTGGGTGCGCTGAGAGGGGCACTGGCGCACAGACACGGAGCGCTCTCCCTCTGGGCCATGTCTCAACAGCAATGCGGCTCTGCCTCCTCCTGCACGGGATCTGGAGCTCATCCTCCTGACGGCACCCTCCTTCAAACCCCCCCCTTGTGTCGCACTGTGGGAGGCCGCCGCTCAGCTGCGGCTTCAAGCGCCCCAAACTCCAACCTCTGGTGAGCTTCTTATCTCCCAAGTGTCTGCTAGCAGCTGCCTCATTGATTGTGTTCCATAGAGGATCGCTCGCGTGTCCTCACGGACCTCTGGACCTGCACCATAGAAGCGCCATTGAAGGAGCAAGGAGGCGAGGGAACGAGGGGGAAGGAGCCCGTGTGCGATGTCCTTGTGCGCGCGTGGATGCGTGCTTGCTAGCAGCTGCATACTTGTTTCAGCAGCTCGAGGAGGCAGCACAAGCGTCTCGCGTCCGGCTCACCAGGAAGGATGCACTCAGGCTCTGCACCGTTAGCCGCAGTGTGGTGGTGAATGGGTCGGACGGTCTCATGTGTCAGCAAACAAGCCTTGACTGCGCCCAGACAGTTACCGTTCGCCAAGTCAAGTGCTCGGGTACGGGATGTGTTGCTAGTCTAGGGTGGGTTGCATGCAAGCGGGGCCCAGGGTGTGCCCAGAGGGTGTCGAGTACGGTCTTTGGAGGCAGCAGCAGTCCCGCAGCGATGCTGTGGCTGCCTTGGGTTCAACTCCCAAACAGATCCAGAGGGTGCACGTTTTGAGGGACGTGCTCTGCCCTTGCAAAGGCCTGAGTGGGTTGTGCTGGCCGGCCGGTTGGCGGAGCTTGTGAGCTGCTGCAAGCTCGTGCTCGCGGGGATGGATGGATGGATGGATGGGTGAATGTGCTGTTTCTCTCTGGTTGGTTGCTGCCCATGCAACGTGGGGGAGGGAGGGCTGTCTCGCTTTCTCCCGCTCTCCCTCCCTGCCCTCTTCTGAAGCATACTTCCCTGTCGTGGAGGGCCTATCTTGTGAGAAAGGCGTGCTCCCTTGCGAGAGAGAGGGGAGAGAGAGGGGGGCAGGCCAAGCTCCAAGGCCCGAGGATCGTTTCTTTGCAATCTGGCATAAGGACGTATATCCTTTCGGGGGTGCACTTGGAGGGTGCGGGCTCTTGAGAGGAGGAGAGGTGCAGGCGGAGAGGGGATACGCTCGTGAGGTTGAAAAGTCAGAGGGAAAGTACTCCAAAAGTAGGAGCAGTGCACAGTGATTGACTGCGCCATGCATGCAACAGGCGTTAAAGGAGAGCCTCCCGCCATGTCGGCCAGCCTGACGAGCGCGATACCCGTGCTGTTCCTGCGGCGTTTCCTGTTGCCAGCAGCTGGCACGAGTTGTGAGCAAGCAAGGAGGAGGGGCGAGCAAGGTCGGGCGAGAAAGAAGCGGGTGGATGAGGCCCCCACACAGCAGCAAGGGGCGCGATGGGCAGAAGGCTGCGGGAGGGGGCGGAGCTCGGGAGAGGTTTCTCCAAGCCCCTGCTTAGGGACAGGTGCCACCTGGCATAGTATGATGATGATGAGCCAGCCGGTGGTGCGTGGATGTGACCTTGGAGGAGAGGAGGAGGAGGAGGCCATGGCTCCACGTGCAACCCCCCCACGCTTGGCTCTGCTGGAACCACGTCCTCACTTCCCTCCCTTATAAGGCGCCACAGTCCCCACATGCCCCTCCCTTGCTGTCAGTCATGCATGTGCCGGCCGCCCATATTGATGCGTGCAGGACTGCTCTTCCGCGGCGAGGCCAGGCCTGTGTGCGAGGCGGTTCAAGGGGTTGGCCAACCTTGTCCTTCTTCGTCTTTTTCCTCTCATGTCTGCTGCTCCTCGTGAGAGCAGAGAGAGGACGGAGCAGCGAGGGGGATTGGGGCATCTTCTATCCGAGTCAGCTACGTGGCTAGGCAGCCAGCAGCTACGAACACAGCGGGAGCTAGAGAAGCAACACTGGGAGGGGGGGGGGAGGAGGGGGTGCTTTTGAAGCTAGGCTGGCCAGTGAATGAACGGGCGGGCGGGTGGGCGGGCGGGCGGCAGTGCACCTCGCAAAGAAGGGTCTGGGGGTGAGAGCGCTGAGAGATTGTGCGTTCCAGCGTAGCTGCTGCTCTCCCATCAATGGAACGTCGTGGAAAAATCTCTCGCAGACATAGTCGGTACTACATTGTAAAAGACAAGTGGGGGAGACAACGGCCTCGCTCCTGGAAGAACGAGAGAGAGACCTGGTCTCTGTGGCACCGCACGTGCCGGCCATGCAGATGCCAGCTGGCAAAGAGGGGGCGGCGGGACCGAGTGGACCGGCTCCAGGGGGAAATGCGCGCTTCCAAGCGCTGGTGAGTGCTCGCCCCCCCTCCCATGTGCGCAGCTCGGCCACCCTGCTCCTGCTTCCTTGCTGGCTGCCCTGGCTCCAGTTGAGGCCCAGCATGGCACCGGGTCTGTTCAAGGCACGCAACCGGGACCTTTGACGCCTACACCTGCAATGCTTGCCCGCCGAAGTTGCCGTGTGAGCACTCGTGGGAGTGCCGTATACTTCTTTCCCTGCAGCTCCCTGCATGGCCCACAACTGCTTTCTGTAGGCCGTACGTGAGAAGGCGGGCAGCAAGCAGCGGCAGCGCCCTCCTGGCAACGGCCCCTGCGCCTTTGTGAGCGAGTGAAGGCGAGCAGGGCCGCTGCAGCTCGACTGCACGAGTGCTCCTAGGGGTCCAACGTTATGTGCGCTGACCTCTTGTGACGTTTTCACCCCAGACAAGTTTCCGTGCATCACCAAGTTGACCGCTGCCGCTTTCCAAACGCAATTTAATTGTGTGCGTATACAACATTCTATCTACTCTCAAACATAGTGTATGCGTATGAGAACATGAATTGCATGACATATATGCATGTAAATTTTGTTTCTATTTGCACATAAATCACCAAGTTGACGTGTATTCAGTGATTTCATCAATGCTCTGCACGGGGTCGTTATGTTTATAGATTCAAAGCGATTGCCTGAGCTGTCCTTGATCAACCATAAGATCTTATGGTGTGAACTTTGCTACTCCAAGATCATCTCACAAACTGCCTTCATCATGTCCTCAATGCAATCGGGGCTTTTTCTTAGACAATGCATAACCTTTGACCAAAGAATAAGACTTATAAATGAGCAGAGAAAAGAAGTTGAAAGTTTAGACAAAGACAAGTTCACCAAAAAAGCCAACTGTCAAAAGTAGAAAGTTTAGATTGGCACTATCTACTTTTACAATCATGACTAGTTAAATAGATGAGACTTTCATGATGTGAGATTGTTCACCTACTTCGACATGTACACTGCTTCTTTCAATATTTTGTTATCCATAGCCAAAATTATCACCTTTCACATTGTGCAAGAAAGGAAGGGAGATGGAATCATATCTTTGAATGGTTCTACTACAGGCAGCTTCTTAAACAATTACTCCTACAGGCACATGAAGAGTTGCCATAAACTATTAGAGAACTAAGTGCAGCCTTGAGGGGGCCTCTACCTAAAGTACCACCTACAAATTCTGTACATTAACTGCAAATGTGAAATCTACTCCGTCCACTAGCTACGACTTCGAGAATGCCTCCTGCAAGCAATGCATAAATTTGTGCACAATGCTTTTCTTGACTTCAAAGTATGAGGTTTCGAACATGTCGTGCTGAGTCTCAACTTGACACTCTTCTGCAGCCTTATTGAAAGCCAGACCAAAAGTACTGCAAAATCCACAATATGTATCAGTACATGAATAAAACAGCACCTAAAATGTGGACGAATCATAAAAAGCCATATAGGAGATAAATTCTCTACACAGCCCACAACTGACATCATTGACACGTGCCCCCCTTGCTTGTGCACATTTCCCTGCAGAGCCTACAGGCTGCGACAAAGCATAGGGGCTGTCTGCCGCTAACCAGCAAAATTAAACAGCAAAAGAACTGAAGCTCTTCGCTGCAGCATGCAACAAGAGTGGAAAGAAGAATAAGTCTTACTTGCCGACATATTGACCAAGGCGTGGCTGATGCGTGACACCAACAACAAGGGCCATCTCTTGTCCTCGAACAATATTGGCAACAGCCATTGGTCTAGGTCTAATTCCAGACTCCTGCACATCAAAGAAAACTATGAGATCAGGCGACGCATGCATCCTCCTAAACTTCTGCAGTGGACCCTTCAAGGTTGCAAGCTATCGCTGAGACTTCACTCTTCAAAGAAACATGTGATCCAGAGCCATCATCATGAAACATAAAAGTTCTTACCAAGTCACTCCAGCATGCCCTCGCAGCCACATGAGACATACTGAAACACTGGTAATGAGGACTACCAGACAATGCATGTGCCAAGTTTGTTTCGGATGTCTTACCTTGTCGGCATCCATTAGGAAGTGGATGAGGCGGGTGATAGCAAGTGGATGTGCCAAGAGCTCTGAATCCACCTGGTCCTCCAGCAGGAGGTACTGTAATTTGCCTCGACGAGTCAGAGTCTGCCACCCAATCAATGTGCTCCGTTTCAGCATCTTCCTTCCGTCATGCAGCTTATTGGATGAGTACCTTGCCAGAGTCCGCAGTCATCGCATTCATGTGTTGTTTCTATGTCCTCAAAAGCTGACCTAGTTGCCAGACACGGGCTTTTCAGGATGTAACCTGCCAATTCAGAATGTTTGAGTCACCCATGCTTTCAAACTCCCAACCCATTCGTATGTTAAGTCTGAACTCCTCTTAGCTGGCCTGGTTGTAATGCGTAGGCCTTTTAGGAACTTAACCTGCTGTATCGTAGGTTCAAATTACACGTGTAAACAACCTCCGCTGTTCACGTCAAACTATAATCTCCCAATCCCATAATTAAGGCTGTCCGACTACGCTGGAGGTGTCAACTCAAGAATGCTACAGTCACCTGGTCAACCGAAGAGCGAGCAAGAAGCAGCAAGAGAAGCTTCACCTTTTTTGCAATCACTAGGCTGCCTTGTCTGACAATGGCCTGCTGCACTTTGATTGCTAGATCCATTCCTTGTTCCAGTACACTTGCTCCCCGTCTGCAGCATGATACAGGAACATTTGTGACAGTGTCATGATTTTCTGCCCGTAAAGCAGAACTCAGAAGCAGCTATGCTTTAGAATTACATCAGACCTGGTAAGCACACATGGCTGCATCTGTTATCTAAAAAGCTGCCAGCCCAGTCATCAACTACACTTAGGTGCTGTAAAGAAAATCATGAGAGGTATATAACAATTTCAATCCAAGACACTTACGCTGATAGAGCATTGACAGCTTGCCAGAAGCCGTCGGACCTCTCCTGCAATGACTTTCCTGACTCTAGCAAGGCAGTTACCCCATACACCAGGTCGGCTGCGGATACTTTGAACCTGCTCAACGCCGCACAAGGTTCTACGTGAGCAAAATTGCAATTCCAAGTCAGTGCAGCCAGTTCCTTCTCCACATGCTGCACTAAGTGTAATGACAGTGCACCTTCAACAACAAGGTTTGCCATTGACCAGCTTCCACACCCATATAGGAAGAACTGTTTTCTCCAGGGCAAAAAAGGTAATGTACATGCATGACAAAAAGTTACACCCATGTTGCATTTTCTCGTAAGTTGGTTCACCTGCTCTTTATTGGCACTGATAGACAGCTGATTCACTTTGGCTGTTTAGGATAGGCCCTTACTTGTATCCATGATGCATCCTGAAGTTGGTGAAGAAGATACGATCAAGGCCATAGCTTTGGAGTTCAATATTTACTAAATCCTTCAGCCGCCTGCACAAGAAAACTACAGCATTATTTTATGAAGGGAGCCGGCCAACCTTGGCATCACAATAAGAAGATGCCTCATTCGTTTCCCTTATACAACAAGCTTGGTGCGACAAGCTGAGAAGCAAATGTACAATGCTATAAGTACCGCAGTGGCATTCCAATAAAATACTTTTTGTTCTGCAGGAATAGATGGGAAAGCTGCACAGGCACTTACTGTTGAAGGTTGCTATCCATGAACACCCATTTTTGCCGGGCCTTTTCCAATGCAATCCCAAGCTCTCCAAACAGAAGCTTCAAACGCTTCTCGCCAGGAACCGTCCAGGTCTTGAGCTTGGTGCAAGGGTAGGTAGAGTGCTTCATGGACTCGTATAGGCTCCAGCGGGGCAGGCACATCAATCGCATTCTTCAATGGGGTCAAGGAGCCTTCACATGTTTCATGGGTCTATAGACCACTGGAAAATAAGAATGCACCTAATTAGGTCAGCATGACTTCAAGTGGCCAGCTGATGAAGGGCACATACAAGTGGGAAAGGTGACCTGCCTGGACCATGGCAACTCTAAGCGAGCTTAATTGACATACAGCTGACACCCAAGCAGGGCAAAATTTGAGAATCCGTGAGGGGTGGAGCGTGGGAGGATACTCTTCAGTACACAGCACATGATTCATCTGTGGTATGCGGACAGTGATGCCCTCTCCTAATGACGTACTGTCTGGCATCTCTCCCACGCTATCAATCTGCAAAGAAAAAATTGCAGTTAGTCAACCTGCTTCATGCCTTGTCATGCTAAAGCTATGTCTTGACACCGCTGTATGGATGACAACCCCAATATAATGTTAACAAGCTGCCTCAGAAAATGGAAAGCACATATCTGCAGTGGATGTAACACAGATAGCCGATCCAACTATTGGCCAACAAGGCAGAGAAGCAGTTACAGGCCTATTCAAACTATTTATTGTTATCTTTGAGAGCAGGAGATCTCCTTACCTTGGTTTTGAGCTCAAGTGCCAAGAGCTCATATTGCTCTAAGGGAAATCTCATATGCACAAGGTGGTCTGTGATTGCAACACATGCCAACCTGCATGTACTCCACACGGGTGTTGAAGCTCATTACTGTATCCTAGACCATGTATTGTGCTACCTTGTCAAACCAATGCAGAAATTACCATTGAACATAATCTAATAGAATATGCAGTGCCACCCATCATAAGACTCATCGACTTAATTGTTTTGCTTACCACAAATGCTCGCTGCTGTCCTTGTGCATCAAATGAGCCATATCGTAGAGGAAGTAGCCACTCGGTCGGCCATACCAAGACCCTCGCTTGTAGTACTCCGCTCTGGACACATTCCTTTCCCTCCTAGCGGCCCTTTCTATTGGATCTGTCGTCCTTCTCCTTTTCCGCTTCTGTTGCCGGCCATCCGCATGATGACCAGGCGCTGTCTCCTCACTCTCAGAATCATGCTCACTATCTTCTCCATCGTCACTATCATCATCTTCATCTAGGTCAGACTCACTGTCTACATCCACGGCTCTCATGAAGGTCGGGTCTTCATGTTGTTCGTCATCTGCAGTCCACGCAACTATGACCTGCACCATAATGCAAAGTGCCTGCTTTCATGAAAAGCTGCACCGTATCCATAGTATATGCACATTGAGCATGTAGTTTCAGGTGAAGAAGAAACGGCTGCCTCGTTCACGGTATAGAGTGATGACGGCGTGCAAGCAGCACACTAAATGAAAAAGGTTGGGCATCCATTCAGAATATGCTCAAAGAGTTACGAACCTCCAGCTTCAGATGAAACCATGCTACTGATAGGCTAATAGCTGAAGAGCTCACCCGTCTGTTGGATACATTCATGTTCCTGTGGTGGATAGGCCTGTGGCAGTCCAACACAAAGAGAGTTGCCTCTGGGGAGGCATGCAGGTAGTCCTGAAGATCTATTGTCGCACCACAGTTGATGAAGATACCTACATAAGGCTGCACAAGAAAGAACCAGGATATCGAGGGGCTACTTTATGACTGCTGGTGATTTCTCCACGACTGACTGATGAAGTACCAATATCCAAGAGCAAAGTAAAGAGCAGAGTAAAGATCTCTACTTTGCCACATATATTTTGGTCCACTCAATTTTATAGCCACTGACATCTCCTACAAAAGCACATCGTGGTAGAGACATGCCTCTACAAACTTCATACCTGAGTGGGGTCGGTCATTCCCTTCTCCGAGTGTCTGAGTATGTCTTCATGTCCGTACACTGGGAAGACTGAGTATTTAATAGAATCTGACCTCAGCAAGTCCTGAACGCATTAAAAACGAAGTGTGAGGGACTAGCGCAAATCCCTTATCTCTTGCATCCAGCTTGTGACCAACTTAACAACTTCTTAGCTTCTGGAATGAAAGAATGCGAACTGCGAGGGACTACGAAGTTCTATCAGTACATTCTCTTGGGTGCTTCTATGGGGTTCAGTATTTTGTTGTCTATTAGAGGCCAAAGAAACAATCCCTAGTTTATTGTGATGGACTATATACATTCAGCAGCTAACATCAAAGTGTAGTTCCAAATGAATGTGATTGACTCTATGCTGCGACAGATGACTAATCCCCCTGGAAACCATTACCCCAGCACAGAGGAGCTGCATACTCAGACTCATCTCAAGTATCTAATGTGGGGAGAAACGTACAGTAAGCACTTTCACTGAAAGCAGCGAATCCACGTAAATGCCAGCGGCGAAAATATGTACTGTGTTCGAGCTGCTTTTCTTTGCTATTTGCCGCAGCTTCTCGTAAAATCTAACAGGATCTTGCTCCCGGACCATTCTCCTTGCCCAGAGGCTGCATCCTATCCTTGAACCTCACGACTTTGATGTATGACCAGCTCAAACAATTCAAATGACTTCTTTAAAGTCGTGTAGGTTACTCATGATACATGTCCTTCATCGTCAACAGGCTTCGTTCTACTTTCCCCAATCCCATGCCCAAGAAGACGTTATCATTGACGTATAAATCATATCCGCAAGTAAGTTGCTTATCTAGCCCCCTGCAGTCAGCGAAGAGTACTCGTGGAGGCCATTATGCATTTGGGCTGTAGGCAAGAAGCTCCCAACAAAAGCATATATTGGATATCTAGAAAAGAATACCCCTCACGCGAAGCATCAAAAGAGCACGATGTGAAGGGCTTCCTCTCAACCAGGAACTGCAATCCTCGTCCCTCAAATTCGAGCACTAATTTTACTTGGGTGTTTGGGCTCCAAGAAAAGCAACTGTGGAGCACTGTGGAGGGGCAGTGGAAGGGACCCTGTCGATGACTGGGCTCGAAGTTTTGGTTTTGAAATGTACGTACTGAATCCTGGCGGGAAGAAATTGTAGTTGGCCGAAAATGACTATTATCGGCAAATTTAGCAATAATTTGATAATTTGCTTCATAACTTCGTCAAGTTCGAACAGGGTAGCAGGTCGTGCGACGGTCAATGAGATGTCAACGTCGACGTCAAGCAATACTTGGTTCTCAATATTGGCTTTTATTGCTATATTTTGCTGTGCTTCATTGCAGAAAAACCTCGTTTCAATGGGAAAACAAACGATTAATGTAGCACTAGGGCCCAATCAGGGCAGCATGATGAGGCGCAACTTCTTAATAAGGAACGTGAATGATAATAAGCTTCAAATGATTGGTACATGCGAGCGAGGGATTAACCAACCTGAAGTACGAAAGGACAACAGTTCCTGCATGGTTCTTTCAGACACTTAAAGGCTCAGGCTTTTATCGTTCCTAGCTAGATCATTGTTGGCTCCGGCTCTGAGATTGGTGTAAGCCCTTGTAGAAGTCGTTTCTTTAATGGAACCCGTGGTCCTTGATCATGGTTCTGGTTTCATAAGAGCTGGGTATGCAAATGCAGACAATGATCCTTCTTTGGTAAGTCTGAGAGAGTATGTATATGGCTTCTGATTCGTTTTAGTATATTATCATCCTACCGGCATGTCTTTTTGGGGACACATGAATTATCGTCTCTGAACTTTTTCATTGAGACTGTGTACTGCAGGTCTTTCCTTCGGCCTTCGCTCGTGTTACAGGTAACGAAGGAGGGACAGGAATTAGTTCCGAACTGGACATCAATGAAGGAACGCAGCTACCAGACTTGAATACCATTGTCCATCCTATTGAGAGAGGCATTATTGAGAACTGGGAGGTGATGGAAAGCATCTGGCGCTACATATTCTACTCACAGATGGGCTGGGAACTTGGTAATGAAGGACAGGTTCTCGTGGCGGAACCTCTTTGTGCTTCAAAGGTGGGACTTTTTAGCTGTTTGGTCTTTGCCCTTGCCCTGAAGCTGTCACTTTCCTAGGAGTGCGTCAGTGTTAGAAGCGTAGAGAGCTACAATTTGTTCAGACTCTTTCTAGTGTCCAGACTTGGAGCAAGGCCTTTCAAAGTAAACTGTTCTGGAGGCCCTGTAAACAAGTTCCGTATCTCCCTCTAATATCCTCAAATTGCAATGCTTCTCATCCTTCTGCTGTGACGAACCACCTACGAGCAATGGAGGGAATTCTCGGAAAGGGCTTCATGCTATGCTCTTGAATGAGTAGTGTTCAGCCATACACTTTCCACACGGTTCTTTTGATCCGTTACAATGTCATATGTTCCTGTGGACACTGTGCTAACGTACAGCTGATGGGGCAGATGGCTGGGTGAGGGGCCAGGCTTGTCGGGAGCAGCTGACCCAGGTGATGTTTGAGGAGTTCAACGTGATGGGCCTGTATGCTGTTGAGCAAGCGATTCTGAACCTTTATGCAATTGGTCGCCTCACTGGCTGCTCGGTGGACATTGGTCATGGCAAGCTCGGTGAGCTGCACACCTGCACTCACTCCATGTGTTTATGTAGCTGGCTCATCTACAACATTTAGGGACCCAAAAGAGGACCACCAGTGGGCACCCTCATGCATACCGAGCGAGAGCATGTGGTGATTGGTGCAGTTTTACACTTGCTTTTGATGATAACGGATAAATTGCATAACAGCCAAAGTTTTTCTCCTGTTGGGATGTTGGTTTGTGCAACAATGCAGAGACTGCTCCCGTGTCTCTCTCGGACTGTACCCTACCCTTTTCTCCTCTTCATGCCGGTTTCAACAACGTGGAATGCGAAGTATTCATAAGTCATGAGAAAAGTGTAGACATCCTCAGAGTACATGTATGCTTGCTTACGTCATCGTCTTTTTTGCGTACTCTAATACTGTTCCCCTTTGAATACGAGCCTGGTTATACTGAGCTGGAGCAAGTCTAAGATGGCCACGCACATCCAGCAATCCACCAGTCCACCCTGCTAATAAGGGAGCTGCAGTCGCTTAACAGCACCGCCTCCACCTGGCTCTGTTGGTCGGCACTTGGCAGAGATCGCTCCGATTGTGGAGGGAGCTGTGCAGCATGCAGCTGTCAAGCGGCTGAAGCTGGCGGGCCAGGACCTGGACGCCCTCTTAATGCGACAGCTGGCGGAGTCCCAGCCGCACGTGAAGCTCACCCCTGAGCTTGTGACGCATCTGAAGGAGGAGCTCTGCCACACTGCTGAGAGCGCCGAGGCCTATGCTGCCGCCCTAAAGCACGGCAAGACTGTCGAGCACACGCTGCCAGACGGACAGGTATGTATAGGATAAAGTGGCTGCTAATAAAAATACAACGCCTGCAAATGAGTGACATGGTGATGAGGCAGGGAGGAATAGGAGCGCAATATCAGTATGCCAGCTGGTGTGCTGCTTTGCTGCTAAGGTGTACGGTGCCACTGTTTCTGTGGGTGTTTGCATCTTGTAGGAGGTTGATGACATGGACATGATAAAGTGGCCTTGCATGATTACTCCTGTTAGGAATAACTGCGTCTGCAAAGAAAAAAGGAAACAAAAAGGGGTGGAACGTGTGAGACATGGTAGTCGTCTTTCTCATACCTTGTTCAGCAGTCGCAAGTTTCATAACACAGAGTTGTAGTTTGTTCATCATTAAGGCTTTGATGCTGTAGTCAAATTCTTGCATGCGTCCATCACCCCCAAAAAAACGTAACCAAAACTCTTGGTGCCCCAACTTGCCCACAGCCACCACCAGCTATCAAGGAGACATTCCTCTCTTCTAACATACAGGAGACCCAAGTCCGGGAGAGGAGAACCAAGGGGACCCAGTCTTAGGCCTCCTTTCCCGTTTCTCCTCTTAAGTCTCTGTACGGTTCCTTGCGCCTCTCTTTCCCATTGTGCATGCGTACGTACGGCGCATGCGCGTGTGCTTGCGTGTGTGCCAGGTCATCGAGGTGGGCCACGAGATGTACACGGCGGGCGAGGCGCTGTTTCAGCCAGCAGAGCTGATGGGCGTGGACGAGCACAGCCTGGCGGAGCAGGTGGTGCAGCAGGTGAGCCTGAGCGGGCCCATCGAGACGCAGAAGCAGGTGCTGGATGGCATCGTCCTCGCCGGCGGCACCTCCCTCATGAGAGGTGCCACCTCCCCTGCCCTCTCTCTGCTCCCCCCTCTCTTTCCGCGCTTGCTTTTGCATCCACTCTTGCCGCAGGCACTCGTTCATATGGTTTTGCATGCTGCTGTGTGTGTGGTGTGTGTGTGCATGTGTGAGCGTCTTTTGCGCTTAGATGCACTTGCAATTGTGGTGGCAGTCTCCACGCAACCATCAATGTCTTTTTGCAACTTGGTGGCTCCTTGTGCTCTTGCTCGCTTTCCTGCATCAAGAAAACAGTGCTGCACAGAGGGGGAGCTTCCTCAACCGACTGGACCCCTCAAAGCACGGCACATGCTTCTCTTAAGAGCAATAAGACCCAACAGTGTGTTGTACCATTTCTTGGTCACGACCTCAGCAGAAGTGTATCAAACCGCCTCTGGCCTTGACGCACACCGTTGATGGGAGGGCGTTGCTGTATGTCACGCGCTGCTGTGCCATAGGACTGAAGCTCCAAGCACATTGTAGGCAGGGCTGGGAGGAAATGGTGTCGTTGGCGGGCTCCACTTCTGGTCAAAAGTTGGGCTCACGTAGAAGCCGTCAGCAGCAGTGTCAGTAGGCAGCTACATTGGGAGCAGCGATGAGCAAGTAGCGCGGGGCGGATGAAGTGGGTGAGATTGGGATGGGGTGTGCACCCAAGCTTGCTGCTGCTGCTGCTTCTGCAGCCTGAGAAGTTATGTGGTGACCTGCGGTGGGGTTGGCGGAAGCAGGGTTCGACACGCGCTTCGTCAGCGAGGCTACGTCAGCCTCGTCGCCGTCCCTGAAGCCGAACCTCCTCAAGGTACGCTCACTGGCTGGCAGAGAGGTGGCAGGCTACGGGGTCCTGGAGTGGATCCCCTGAGCAGGATGTCAGTTTGAGATATCTGGCTGCCTTTTCTTTTTGTAGGTGTTGCTGATGACAGTGCCATGCAGGAAGAGGACCGAGTGCCAAAAGGAAGTCATTCTGAGCAGGAGCCGGTCCAGTGCTTCCTGGTGTCCATTTCGGTCAAGCCTTGCAGGCATTGCTCTATGTGGTCACTTGCGCCCGCTCTAACGTGTGTTTCGTGGGTTTGATGTCTGTGCAGCCCCCCGACTACATGCCAGAGAACACGCTCAAGCACTGCGCGTGGATGGGCGGCGCCATTCTGGCCAAGGTTGTGTTCCCACAGAACCAGTTCATCACCAAGGGAGACTACGACGAAACGGGGCCAACCATTGTTCATAAGAAGTGCTGATGACCTTTTAGTCATATCTTTTGATTGTTGAAAAGGATATTGTCTTTTCCTATGCAGCAACTCCTGCGGAGAGGGGCTTCTTGGCTTAAAGATGCAGATTCAGGCGTTACGTCACAAATTCCTCCATGCATGCCAGGACCAATAAAAGGATGTGGGAAAGCGTTGGGACTTCATATAAGACTTAGGATCTCAGATTGAGAAGAAAAGAGAGAGCCTTGTGATGACAATTAACATTGTGTAACAAATAAGACCTAGAAGATGATGATTGATTCGCATCTGAAGGAGTGATCCATGTGTCGACAGTGCAAGGAAGGCTGAGGAAATAAAATATTGGTTTATCACCAATCTCGTGGGACAAAATCCTGATAGCTTGTTCTACTTGCTGTGACGCACACTTTGAAACTAGAGTCTCACATAATATTTCTCAATCAGTCCATGGTTTTTGGAGTTGAAGAGCATTGTGCTTGCTGGCTTGCATAAGGACTTCGAGCAATTAAACGTGCCCTCTGGGATGAAGTTTAGCTAGTGACATCCCTGGTTTAATTTTCCACGAGCCATCACTGTATGTGCCTGAACTCACAAGCTAATATAGGAAACCAGCGATATACCTCGTGCCAGTACTTTGGATTGTAGCAGAGCTAAAATTGAAAGTAAAGCTAGACGCATTGGAACATGCAGTTGTGGCCTCAGGTTCTCAAAGTAGTGTTAACATGCAGTTGTTTTCAACTTGTGATTGTACTGGGACTGTAGCTCATGACGTTCCAGTAAAGGGTTGTAGAATTATCCTGATTACATAAATAATGACACAGCATCATGAAGCATGTCGCTCACAGCAGGTGTGTAACTCATGGCAAGGACTACATGCCATTTGTCCTGCGGCAGTGGCGTGTCGACAAACTGTCATCTATATTATCGAGACGTACCCTTGAAAGTCAAGAAAAGGGCAAATTTTGTATAAATTTGTTTTTGCAAGGCTGCACCTTTAAAACCTCTAAAGTGCATGTACTCAGTCTGCAAGACCGTGGATTGTTCTCATGTGGTGGCACAGGAGCAGAACCAGGACAAGAATAACACAATGAGCAAGGAGGACAAAACACTTCCCATCATTAAGCAGGACACCAAGTGATTCCTGTTCTCCAATTCCTATATTCCAAAAAATAGCAGCCGGCAAAGATTTAACTCGGCCAATGCAACCGCTTGAATCGCAACCTTCAAGTGAAACTATCACAGGGAGGCGTGCAGCACCACGGTTGGGGGGCAACAAGGGTGAGAGCGGAGGGAGGGAGAGAGGAAGGGGCGCCTGGGCTTTGCGATGAAAAAACTAAACAGCAAACTCTAAGTGCCATATCTATGGTAGTATAAGGGCGCAGGCAGCTTGCTGAGAACCTTTGCCCACGGTTTCTCCACTATCAGAAGCGAATCCCTTGCAACGTGGCCCACAAAGAGCACCGAGTCTGTGAAAGACAGCACTTTAAAATTTCCCTCCTTCCTCCTCCTTTGCGAGCCTGCAGACTTTGCAGCGGTAGCGGCGGCAGCAGCCCCAACATTTGCCCCAGCCCCACTGGTGGACGGCCGAGGCGTGGGCGTGTGGCCATCGCCTCTGGCATTGCCGCCAGCGTTGACAACCTCCTCCTCCTCCTCCTCCGCAGGCTTGTTGAAGTCTATATGGCACATGAATCTGGCGGGGAGAACAACAGCAAGCAGAAGAAGGCGCAAAAGAAAAAAGAGTAAGTGTTGTGGCAAGCAAGGGGACGTGTTTCAATAGACGAAAAAGAGCACAAGGCAGCTCAGAAAGCTCAACAGCGTCCACCTATCCCAGTGAAAGATCTGCCCCCTGCTGACATCACAGCACAAAAAATCAGAGCAGACAGATCCAGAGAAGAAAGAGCAGGTAGCACCGAGTCAACACAGCCAATCTACCGCTCTCCTGGCGTGCTGTAAGAGGGCGAGAGAGACAGCGTGCTGCAAGAAGGCGAGAGTCGGGACACTAACCTAGAGCTGTAGGCCACCACCGACGAGCTGGCAGCGTGGGGAGGCACAGACAGCCCCGTGATGCCACCTGGCATCTCCAGCAACCTCCTCGGTAGCCTGTCGCCGTTAGCCTTCGACCAGGGGGCAAGAGCCTTGGCCTCGATGTTTAAGAGGTGCACCCTGTTGCCGGCTGTCGCTACCACCAGCTCCGTGCTGTTGAGCAGGAAGATGGCGGCCGTGGGAAGAAAGCCGTCGAGGGCAGGCACCGTCCAGTGGTGTCTGCACACATCAGCCATTCATCCCTTCGCGGAATATTACCTCAAGTCGCATGCATGCATCTGCATCTCGCTGTGCCAGGGACCAACCTCAAGCTCGCGAGAAAAAACTTTGAGCATAAAAAGGTTGGAAAAGGCTATACATGTGCGTTACTGCCTGCTGCAGCTGACAACCATTGCACACCTGTCGCAAGCACAGAGCAGCACTAATTTTTTAGGACCACATCGTAACGAGCTTTGAGAAGGGCCTGTGAGTTAGAGTGGGCATGAGGGAGATAGAGAGCGCGCGCGTAAGAGTGGGCATGGAAGCCGTCAGGATCAAAGTTTTTGGTTTTTTTTTTGTGATGGTCCACAGGCCAATGAGGCCGTCACCACAAATGAGATAGAGGGTCATCATCAGCTTCCACAGCCACTGCCACTGCCACTCGCACCCCCTCTGCCTCTGCCTCTACTTTCTCCCTCTTTCCTCACATTGACCAAGACCAACGCCTGCACCCACTCTGCCGCTCGATCTCGGCCTTGCAGAGGAGGCTCCTCGCCACACAGCATTGCTGGGCTCCAGTCACCACCAGCTCTTCCAATCACCTATTCCTTACCAGACTGTCCAGCAAGCTACTAGGGCACATTCTTGTCAAGCACATGAAGACAGATCATCTCACACAGTCACATGCCACATGCAGGCAGACAGAGAGAGGGAGGGGGAGAGATAGGGAGGGAGGGAGAGGGAGCCAGCTCATCACAGATAATGACAGGTGCCAGTACCTGAGCGTTTCAAGGCTGAAGATGCTGAGCTGGCCCGAGCTGTCGCCGGCCGCCATCCACTGGCCGTCACGACTGATGCACAGCAGGGTGATAGGCGGTGGCGAGCTCTGGCTGTGGTCGCGGGGCTTGCTCACGGGCGCAAATCGGTGCACCACCGCCTCCTGCGCCACATCCACGACCTGCATACACACGCCCATCCAGCTCCAGAGGCGTCAACAAGCATGCGCGGTCTGCCCCCGGGGGGTCCTCCCCGCGCCGTCACTTCCCCTTTGCCTGCCGGCGAAGAATAATGAGGAGCAACTCATCGCTCATTCCACGCTCTCTGACGGCCGCCTGCTCCGCGACTTGTATGCGACATTGTTACTCACCCTTTCTCTGGAATTGACACGTGACGCGACCAGAGATCAAGTTACGAGGAGAGGGCCTGTGTCGGGCCACACGACCGACCGCAGCCAGTAGTAGGACATACTGAACCCGCAGGCAGCATTAATGCGCATGCGCGCGTAGGCTTTTATTGCGCAGCCATGTGCCGACCCCACGTAGCTTCTCCAAATGAAGCTTGACCTTTGGGCCCAAACTGCCGACTTGCCCTCCCCAACAACAAATGTGTGTCTTGTGCAAGCACGCCATTGAGAACACAGTATGCTTTCTCAGCTTATTCTGGCAGAACACGAACAGAAATGGTTGCCTGGCGCAGCGGTAGGAGGAGGCGAGGACAGGCGCGGGGGGAGGAGACTAACCGCAATGCCGCCTCGCCGGGCGCCCACGAGCAGCCGTGTGGAGTCTGCCGTGAATGCCAGGCAGTGGGCCGCGCTGACGCCACCCGGCAGCTTCCGCCTCTTTATGCTCATCCCCTCCCCCGGCACCTTCTTGCCCCCCGCCACGGCCGGCGGTGGCGGCTGCTGCCGTATCTCAAAGAGGCGCAGCTTGGACCACGAGGAGTGCGCCAGGTACCTGCCATCTGGCGACACCGCGCTGCACGAGATGTGCTCCCCCTCTGCGGCGCTGCTCTTCAGCTTCGCCACCAGCCTCAGCGGCTGCATGCTGCTTCCTCCTCCTCCTCCTGAGGGCCCCGGCGCGCCCTCTGACGTTGCCAGGTGGCGGTCATCCATCCGCTCGGCCTCCACATAGCCCTCCGGCACCCTCTTGGACCGCTTCTGCTTCCTCAGCCCCACCGCTGCCGCCTCCCCCTTGTGCTCCTCCCCCTTCCTCTTTCCCGCACTCCCCAGCCCGTTTGCCATCCCCGCCCCTCCACTGGGAAGGTGGCCGTTCTGCAAGCCGTGACTGCCCCCCTCCTGCTTGTGCCCTTGCCCCTGCGCTCGATCCATGCCATCAACGCTCCACACCTCGAGCTCTGACGCCTGCTGGACGAGCAGCAGGCGCTGATGGCTGCCGGCGGGGGAGCTGCTGCTGCTGGAGCAGCCAGAGGAGGAGGAGGAGGAGGCTGCCAGCTGCATGGCGGGAGGCTGGGGGGCGGGGCAGATGCTGTACGGGTGGAAGGCCAGGAAAGAGTTGGCGGGGTACGTGAACATCTGCGTGTCGTTTCCGCCTGACACCAGCATAGCCACTCCCGGCACCTGCCACCTGGCGGGGTCGGGGCGTCCGCCCCCCCGCCGCTTCTGCTGCCTCCTGCTGCTCCGGTGGGGGACCGTGTGCTCGTCCTCCCCAGGGGGCGCCTGCGGCAGGATGGCGACTGCCAGAGCGCGAATGTCGTGCGTGTGCGCCCTTCTGCCCCCCACATACACCCAGGAGCCCACAGGCCCCTTGGTGTCGTCAGCTGCTGCAGGTGCGGCTGGGGGGGCATCTGTTGCCGGCGGGGGCGCACCGCCCTCGGTCAACCGCTGGAAGAGCACAATCTGCACACACGCACACGCAGGCAGAGACATGGGGAGGGTAAGCGGACCTGCGGATCACTGTAATGCGCAAATGCAGGACGAGCCGCACAGACAGGCGGGAGCTCATGACCCTGCTGACTGGTATTATGCTATCCCTCTCACTTTCTCTCCTCGCCCGGAGGCACCCACAGAGGATGATACACGCCTGTCACTTGCCAGCAACCGCTGCTCTCAGGGAGCATCTGACATGCATCAAGAGCCCCAACCCCAGCCCCAGCCACATTCCTGCCAGCCACCCGGGCTTGATGCCTCTCCAGAGACCGTTAGCTGGCACAAAACAGCCACCTGGCACAAGCACAGGATCTAAAAAGAACCCGGGTGCGGTGGCAGAGTGAGGGCAATGGGGTAAGGTTTGGAGGGGGGGGAGAGGAGAGATGGGAGACGCACCTGGCCGTCGACACCGCCCGCAAAGACCGCGTCGTGGGAGGGCGAGGCGGCGAGCGCGAGCACATCAGCCCGGTGGCGCGTCTGCGCATGCAGCAACGTGCCGTAGCGCCCGTCCCAGAACTGGGTGGTGCCGCTGCTGTCGCCGCTCACCACCGTGTCATCCCTGCAACACCACGCCAAAGAGGGAGAGGGCAGGGGGAGGGGGGAGGAGGGCGATTGATGAGCTGCAGATGTCACAACGAGGTGCACGCATCCAATCACACATGAGCTGTCCTAAGCTGCATCTATTGGCCCATCTGAGCATCAATCTCCATGGGCTTTTCAAGAGGGGAAGACCCTGCCTGGCGAGACAAGGGGGAGGGGGGGGGAGGGGCAAAGGGGAGGAACTATTGCCACTTGTGCCCACATGTATGTAATTAAGTTCCACACACTCACTGCCTGCCTATATGTGTGCGGGCCTGTGCCAGCAGGCAAGCTGTGACCCACTCCAGCAGGACAGCAGGTCAGGGCAGGGACAGGAGGCTTTACATCAGAAGGGGGGGAATGAGGAAGGCAGGAAGAAAGGGAGGGAGGGAGGGAGGGAATACCGGAGGACGATGAGTGACCAGATGCAGAGCTCGGCGGTCTTGCCAGCGCCCCCAAGGCCGGCGGTGATGCGCAGCAGCTCCCTGCCGCTGCCCGCGTCCCAGCACCTTATGCACCTGCACGCCCATCCAGCCAAGCAGCAAGCAGCAAGCAGCAGCACGAGGATCCCACGCCGCAAGAAACAACGCTCAGACCTTCTGGGACCAACAGGGCTCTGCCACCCCCGAGAGGCGTTGGGCTTGGCACAGGTGGCGCCACCAGGACGCAGGCAGTGCGTGCATGCGTGTGCTTGTCACGTGCCACCGAGCGTGCCACTCAATGCAGTGTATTGCCAAGTGCTTTTTCTTTCCCCGTTCAACCCTCTTCCATCTGCTGGGGAAGCCAAAGGGGTGCCTCCTCACATTTGCCTGCCTCCAGCTCCTGCTGCTGCAAATGCAGAGCCCAATGCCAAGGGTAAAGGTAGCACGCTCACACGAAAAAGCCAGAGAATCTCTAGCTTACCTTGTCTCACGCTCGCATGCATGCATGCAAGCAAGCAAAGCAGGTCACACCCGCAGCAATGATACGTGTGGCTTGGGGCCTGACAGAAGGAAAAAGCGCTGTTTGGGCTGAGCCCAGCTCAGCTCAGCTCAGCTCGGCTGGGCTGCGCTTGGCTGGGCTCCCACCTTCATTTTCGCAGCAGCAGCATCACACCTTTCCGAGCCCGGCTTCTGGAGTCTCCTGAACCACTACGAAGATTGGTATCCTATGCAGAACGCAGTTGAACCAGCAGAGCTAGCGATACGACACCCACCAGTACCCGCATGACTGATGAGCAGACGGCAGCTTTGGCTGATTCGCACGACAGAGGATCCGCAACAAACCGCAGATGCAACCACACGACGCATTTCGCCCACCCAACAGCCGTGCGAAGACTGCGGTGACCAAAAAATCCAATTGTAGCACACACGCGCGCGCGCGCACACACACACACACACGCACACGCACGCACGCAATTGCAACAGCAGGCACAGCTGGGCTCCAGGTCTTTTAAAAAAAATGAACCGGAAGCAGATGAGGGGGGGTGCAGCATGCACCAAGATAAAAAGAGAGCAGGAGGACAGGACACACGCACCCATCGGTGCCACCAGTGAACAGTTTGGTGGCTCTGGAGTTCCACGCGACCGTCAGCACCCGACCTGCCAGACAAACAGGCAGGCAAACCAGAAGCCAGCCCCGCCAACTGTGTCAGCCAACACAGGCAAGCAACAGACACGTATGCCCTGCCGCACACGTGCTGTGCCAGTTGTCTGGATCGCACATGACTTCACACAGCTTACAGGCTTAGGGGGCAATCTGCCTGTCCAAAAGCGGGTCGGCCAAATCCTGTATCCAGCCAACCCTCTCGTCCCAATCCGGCTTCGTGTAACTTTTGGCCTCAACTGAAAGTGGTCAATTCCCCGGCATGCGCAACATGAGAGAAGCCTGGCATGCTCATTCCTGCGCTGCGCTTTCTAGCATTCCCGCTGCCAGCACTGTGAGCGCAACACTGACTCGCACACACCCACACCGCATCCACAAACTGTGCACCCCAGTAACACTGTCAAGGGCGCTGGCACCCTGCTAACCTCACAACCGTTCTCTGCCTCTCCATCCACCTCTTAGCATCAAAACTCTCTTAAAACAGAAAATGTATTAGACTGACTGGTCTCTGCTATTGAGAAGAGGGCAGATGGACAAAAATCTTAATCCCCTCGAACCCACCCTTACCCCCATCCCCTCTCCCTCCCATTCCTCACAAAAGCGCTACCCAATGCAGCTCCAAGGCACTAGTTCTAGCTACTTGCATCTGTGTGCCAGCACACACAGCCTTTAGGCCACTAGGGAGCCCTGGAGCCAGCAGGCTCATAGCCACACGCCAGGTGGCGTGGCGAGAGCGGCAGCTCACCTGCCACTCTGGGAAACGACCTCTTGTACACAAGACCATCCACGTTCTCCTCGGCAGCAAACAGTCTGAGGCAGCCGTCGTCGCATGCCACCGCTACCCTCTGCTCTGTCAGCAGCATGTCCTGCCCTTCTCCCCCCGGCCTTCCCACTTCACTCTCGTCATCGCTGCCGCTGCTGTCATCACTCCTGCCCGAGCTGGCGCTGTCCGAATCGCTAGCATTGCCATCCTCTGCTGCTCTCAAGCTGCCAGGCTGAGCCCCTGCTGGCGCCACTCCTGGCTCCACGGCCAGGCTCCACACGGGGCCCCCATATGAATCTACAACAGCCTGTGCAACCCAATTCAACAATGCCCTGTCAGGATGCTTGCTGTTGCGAGGGTTTGGAACTAGGACCCTCTGCACAGAGGAGGATTCATGTAGTCTGGTAAGCTGCTGACATGTGTGGTGACACTGCTGATAAGATGCGGCAGGAACACACAGCACGCTGGCCAATACAGGTAGGGAGAGCGCCATTATGTCTTCCCTCTGACATCACGAAGCAACCACTATTCTTCCTCATTCCCTGGCCCTGAATCCCCTGATGACCATGCCGACAGTTGGGAAGGAGGGCTCTGAATTCTGCAGCTTCTGAGTTGGCCCCCCAAGTCATTCGGCAGAGAAGTACGCCTGCTTCAGTACACTAAGTCATCAGGTGGACCACCCTAGGATAAAAATGGGAGATCCAAAGGAAGCTGATCCTGAAGATCTTACCTTGGGGCTCAGCGAGCACAAATCCCACTCGGTGATGTGACCATTGAGGCCAGCTGAGAAGAGGCGCCCTCGAGGATTGGCGCGGGTTGCCAGGCACCACACCAGGGAAGAGACAGCAGCATCCTTATGGCCGGGTATTCTCTGGCAACAAAGCGAAAACTGAAAAAATTTAGTCTCTGGACAGCTCCAACCATGAAGCTACTCTGCAGGGCCAGCGCACAGGCATTGCTGTCCATTTTCACAGCCATAGGTGGGCACCCACACATGCTGCAGCAGCAGAATTCTGCAGTTTGATGATTATGCATACAATTCATAATCAGATGCATTTCTGGCCACATGCATTGGTAGATTCAAATGGTCACAAACATGAACCATTTCAAACTCCTGGTGTGATGTCACCCATTTACACGTAGAGAGCTCAGAAATAGGTGTGATTCAGGCTGTGTAAGTTGACAGAGGTTTCAAAGTCGCTGGCAGGAAAACAGCAACAACTTATTAGCTGTAGTTTCACCAAATGACAATAATTGAAGCATGAACTCACCAATTCGCATGCCCATCCCACTGATCCTGCTGCTACTCGCCATATCTCAATATCCCCACTCTCTCTGGCAGCTGCTATCGCGGAGCCATCTATACTAGGGGCTAGAGCAACAACGAAAGAAGGACACCAATCGATAAGGCGACACCTATGGAGCTCTAACATAGATCTCTCAGGCACAGCAGATTTTTGTTGGTATATGGATTTTGGGGCCTCGCTAGCTTCAGTAACGGGTTTCGGCAGGGCACGGACAACCGAAGCAGAGACTGCAGGGGCGAGATTTGGAGGCATAATCCTGCTTCAGCATCACACCATAGAGAAGGGGATAGAACGAGCAATGAGGAATAGCGAAGCTGGTGATGTTAATTCGAAAATATAGAGCGAACGGCGGCTTTCGAGGCAGAGGTGCATGTAGAAAGCTCAGGTACAAGATGCAGAGGGGGAGACTGGCAGCGCAGCACCCCAGCAGGCAGGAATTGTCTTTCTCGCCTGCTGCAGCCTGCTTTGGTCACTGGCTCTGCCTCCGGCCAGCGTTTCGTCTATGCGCCTCGCCTTTTTATTTCTTCTCTGCACGTGTTACGGTGCAAATGTGAAATTTACAAATCTCGATACCGGCCAGTGTGGGTCACCAGCTGGCGCACCCATGGGCGCACCTATTAGCAATGACAACATTCAACATTATTTGACTAGCATGCACTTCAATGCACTAGCATGTCATACGGGGGCTGACTGAAAGGTGGGAAGTCTTTAGGTCCGGGGCTGGCTAGGAAACCAGTGTTTGAGCAGGTCCGAGGTAAGGCCTGCCCGCTCTCGGCTAGGCCGGGCGGCACTGAGCCAGGGTCCCTTGCTTTCGTGCGCTCAAGCCTCAGAGACGAGAGGAAAAACCAATTGCACGCGCGGGCGCCAGCCAAGGTGACTGCAGCACCGAGGCACTCAAAATCTCTGTCAACGGTAGTCATTATCCTTCTTTAAAGACCACTGAAGTGCTTCATATGTGGGTGTTTAGAGAGACATTAACAAACTTGGTGATTAAGTGCGTCCATGCACCAACCATACACGGGAAAGGAAGTCAAGTCCTCTTTACTGCTGCATTTTACGAGTCTTGCTGTGTAGTCATTGTGCCAAATTTTATTATACTCTTGCAACTTTTGTATGTTTGCTTCTCATTTATATTTGCATCGTTGAGCACGAATGCTCATATCAGCACACATTAGGTGACATTCTTCGCAATGTCTACGGGCTGCGATGAATTTGAGTCTCAAAATCACGTTAGGCACTATATCCTGCAACCAATTCCAGTAACATGTATTTAAAGCATGTCTGTATATCAGAGGGTGTTGGGGCCTGAGGACTTTGATTGCGTCAATTTGCAGCTAGTATCAATATGGCAACGGAGTAGCTACGTCCGTCACAAGCTGGACTGAGTAAGCGGTGGCTGGTACTTAATTGATGAATCCTGTGACTTGGCACATGGTTCCTCTTCACTCTTTGACGGAAACTGCTGTGAAGGATCAGTATCGTTTGCTGTTCATATTTGATACTCTTGCTGCATCCAGCTCATCATTGGTACGGGGAGGTATAATGGGTGCTTCACTCATATAATATCTACAGGAGCACAACGTAGGTAGCAGTTGCACAGCACGTTCAGGCCCCTCTATTGTTTATATGGTCCTTCCCTGCACTGTTGTGCACGTATACGTGTGCGATTAAAATAAGCACATTGTAGTACTACTTGTACTCACATATATGTGTCTACTCTTTTATCTGCATGAATATGGGTGTGAACACATAAACGCTCGTCGATGGGCTTTTGTATCATCTACTGTATATGCTCGCCGGAAATCTTCGCCTCCAGAGTTAGTGCTGGTCGCATGTTTAAGTTTTAATATGAACTGGCACGTCGTCAGGTGGATCCACAAGTGGCGTGCATGCGTCAGTCCCGCATACCTTGTGCATTTAAGGTGGCGGGCGTGCTCTATTTTTAAGCATATATGTGCCCGTGAAGGCAACTATGACTGTCTATAAATATATACGAGTACAGCTTCCTCGCAACCTCATTAACCTAAGCCGCCTAGCGCCCTAGCCCTAAATTGACCCGTTTGCACTCAGTCACTGCCCTGCAGTTGAGCTACATGTATAAATTGCTCTTATTATGGGCTATCTATGCAGGGCGTGAGATTTGACGTGCAATGGCAGCAATGCACAACCTAAGGCTGGCAAAGCCTACCCGGAATTTGCGGGTAGCTGGGGAGCACAAAGGCGGCATGCCGAAGCTTGCGCCCTTCCTGGGCATAGTCATAGCCATGGCCGCCCTCTACATGATGGCCGCACACAGGCTCGGGACGTGCACCTCCTCGGACGAGAGAGACTACCAGAAGGAGCTCAGGCGCATGGGGAGCGGTGCCACCTCGTGCCCTAGGCTGCCTGGTGAGCCTCTGCTTCCCTTCCTCCCGGGAAGAGGAAAGGGCCAGGAGAGAGTGAGAAAATCATTGACGAGAGCCTGCTGCTGTGCCGCACCTTCCGTTGCTGAGATGAAGAGAGAGAGAGAGCGACAGAACTACTCCAGGGAGACGGAGCTGCTTCAGGAGAAGAGAGAGAGANGGAGGGAGGGAGGGAGGGAGGGAGGGCGATGCTTCTGCCATGGCAGGCAGGCAGGGCAGGCAGGTGCTGAGGAATGTGCCCCTGTCTTGGCGCGCGTCACGTCGTAAGACAGAGGGTAGCACCGGACGAGGCCTCACTGGAGCGTGACAGTGAGAGGCGCATTCCGATACATCTTGCATCGTGTGTGCCACTCCGCATGTGCAAGCCCAGCCAGGCCACGCCAAGCTCATGCTCTGCATTTCTTCATTGCCCAAGCACCACGCCCAGCGAGAGGGCTTAGGGCTTGGCACGGCCTCTTGGTGTGTGAAAGGCCAGACGAAACGCGTTGTTGCTGCCATGAGCCTCTCAGTCGCGCCTGCTGCTGCCGGGGAGTGGGAGACAACGACGGTGCAACCGCAGCTCTGGACCGGAGCGGAAGGGGGGGAGGGGGGTTTGGGGGCAATAGCAGAGCTCAAGGGTGGGGGTTTTAGGAAGGGCGGAAGCTGGAGTGCAAATGGCAGGATGCGGGTACAAGCTGTGAGCAAAAGAAAATCGGGCCGCTGGGTTTGTGGCCTGCGCTCTATCCGGACTATTGCTCTGCGGGAGCTGGCAGGTAAGGAATCCTTCACCTGCCAGAGATTGTCGAATCTGTGATAAGGTTGCGCAAAATCGCGGCTCGTTCCACCCCCTACGTGATCATTCCTCAGAAGCGAGGGGAAGCTGAACAGCATAGCACAGGCTCGAGGGCCAACCCCACCTCATGCCTCACTGGGTGCTTCTGCTAGAGCGAGCCCTAGAGCAGGCCGCAGCACCAGAGCAATGCGACGACGCGGACATCCATGGACGTGGAGGGCCCCGAGAACTGAAGCACCGGCGGCTTCAGACTGACGTCACAGAATGGACCAGACACGAAACCAGAAGTGCCAGCTGGTCGCCCCTCGACCGCAACGCCAGCTCAGCTGCCCCCCGTCTCTCCTTCCGTCAATCCGTCCGTCCGCCTGCCTGCCCGCCTGACGGTCCAACTGTCTGCTGTTCTTCCTGCCTGAGCGCCCTGCCCGCTGGCTGGCTGGGCCTGGCTGGGCTGGGCCTGCTTCTGCGCAGCCGAGGCGACGGACGACGAGGCGCCCGTCAACTTCACCATCTTTAGCGCGCCCAAGCCTTTCGAGCCGGGAGGCGGCGGGCGGCAGATGCAGGCGCTGCGCTCGTGGATGCGCCTCGACCCGCCACCCCAGGTGGTGCTCTTTGGGGACCCCGCGGAGCTCGGCCCCGTCGCGGCGCGCTTCCCGCCCGGGCGCGTGCGCGTGGAGGGCGGCATCGACCGCAACTTCAAGGGCACGCCCATGTTCCACTCCATGCTGGCGCGCGCGCGCGCCGCCGACACCTCCTTCTCGCTCATCATCAACGGCGACATCGTCCTCGTTGGCGACTTCCTGGCGGCGCTCGGCAAGGTCGGCACCAGGTGCGCAACCTGGGCGGCCGGAGGGGCTCCCCCTTTCTCTGAAGGTTGGGGAGGAAGTCTTAGGGGGGAGCTGTGGCTCATTCACCCACTCACTCACAAGCATGGAGAGCTTCTCGCTTGCTCGCTGTTTAGCTCGCTCGCTCACTCTCGCTCCATTGTGCTGCCTGCAACGCCATGTGATGCTCGTCCCTGGATTGGCCTCCCTCGGCGGCAGCTGCTTGCCACTCTGGTGTCGTGGCAAGTGAGGGGACCGGTGGGGATGAGTTGAGAGCGAGTGCAAGGGCATACCTGACTGCTTTGTGGCCTCATGCGGTGATGGACTGGCTGCACTGCATGGCATGCGCTCACCAACCAGAGACGCCATCCTGGCAGGCGTGCTTGCACGCCACTCACTCCCTCACTCACTCACTTATCACACCACTGGCATCAACACCATGCCACCGCCATCTCCATCTCCACCTCCATCTCCATCTCCATCCCTACTCTCACTCGGACTAGATGCTCAGGCTCCGCTGAGGCTCGCGTCCACCTCATGATCCCTTTCCTCCTTCACATTTGCCTGCGGGGCCCCTCCCGCTGCTGCCACCTAAGCCCCCCCTCCTGCGTCTGTTGGCGGCGGCGGCAACGGCCGGGCTGCCAGGTTCCCCAGCTTCATCATGACGGCCATGCGCTGGGACGTGGGCGCGTTCCCGTTCCACATGGCCAACGACTCCGCCAGCTTCCTGGACGCGCGCGGCGAGGAGGTGCCGGAGGACGACGTGCGCGCGTTCGTGCGCTCGCAGGGCTCGCTGCACACCTACGGCGGCGTCGACTTCTGGGCCTTCAACAACGGGCCCGTGCCCTTCCAGGACGCGCTCATGCCCCCCTTTGTGTTTGGCCGCGGCAGGTGCGCACGCCTCTCGCGGTCTGACTGCCTGCTCTCCCTCACTTGTAATGCCTGGATGGTGACAACTGCGCTTCACCTGTTTGCCTATGAGGTCCTGCCATCGCCTTCTACATGCTGCTCCAGAAGGTGCAAGCTCCCTCTGGATCCGCACACACTCATGCAAACTGGAGGTCTGGGATGTGATGGGGCGCGACGCAGGTACGACAACTGGCTGCTGCACGAGGCCATCGAAACCAACTACAGGGCCGTCATTGACGCCAGCGAGGCCATCACCAGCATCCACGTGGCGCACTCCTACGAGCACCTCCAGCCCCAGGTAAGAGCGCGGCCTGGCCAGCCAGCCAGCCAGCCAGCCAACCAGCCTGCCTGGCAGGCAGGCAGCAATCGATTGAGCCCCCCTGTTCCCCTTTGTTCTCATCTCTCCCCCCCTCCCTCCCTCACTCACTCACTCTTTCCCTCCCACACTCGCTCGCTCGCTAATGCTGGTGCTGGTGCTGAAGGGTACAGGCGGAGGCCCGGGGCTACTGCTGGACGGCACGGGCGGCAACTTCTGGAGCATCAACAAGAAGCGCAACTGGGAGGCGTTTGCCAACATCTACGCGTCGCGCACCGCCGGCAGCTTCACCAGCCAGATGGGCACGGCGCTGCACGCCCCCTGGAAGCTGGCCACGTGCGACGAGCCCGCCGCCGGCAACCTCTGCCTCTCGCGCCGCGTCAAGCCGGCGTCGTGCCGCTGCGAATACTCGCCCTCTGTCAACACCACCCAGGTCCGTCCGCTCCCCCCCCCCCCCCCCCCCCCCCCCCCCCCCCCCCCCCNCCCCCCCCCCCCCCCCCCTCCCCCTTGTGCCCGCATGCTCTCTTTCTACTCTCCAGCATGTCCAGGCGGGCTCCGGCTCGAGCGCTGATGGCCCTCGCCAACTGTCCGCAAGCCCTTGCTTCATCTTGCTCCCTGCTCATGCTCACAGTCACGCTCATGTTCATGCTTCTCCGTGGGAGGCTCATTGAAGGTCAGGGCCTGGAGAGGCTTGTTGGATCAAGGGAGCTCCGATGCTGTTGCTGCTGCTGCTGCTGCTGCTCCCGGGGTGCACTCAACTCCAGCTGTATGCGGGCTTGTCCATTCAGAAATACTTTGCCACGTGACTGTGTTTTCCTCGTGCCCCTCCCCTTGAATGTGCCCCTCCCCTGAATGTGCCCCTTGCTGATTTTTTCGTTCCCTGAGGTGAGGTGGCCCCCCACAGACAGACACAAGCAGGCCTTGCCAAGCTCTACGTCCAGATTGCCACACAACGCCCCTTTGCGGGTGGGGAGTTGGCCGCCCCTGCTGACGTGGCGCCCTGTGGTGCAGAGCGAGCCCAAGATGGTGGGCAAGCAGATCATGTGCGGCACCGTTGTTGTCGACAACGACTTCTACCTGGAGACGCTGCCGTCTGGAACCCCCGTGCCCGGGCTCCCCCACCTCCTCGACCAACTCCTGCCTCAGGTGTGTGTGCGCTTGCTCACTTGCTACTCTCGGCTCGAGCAGGTGCTTTATTTTTTGGGCCCACGAGGATCAAGGCCGGCTAAGTCAGTGGCTGCTCTTACTCTTGCTGCTGCTTCTGCCTTCAACGTTCCTTTCGCTGGCCTCAAACCCCAGCCCTGCACTGCACCCATGGATGGTGTCTTCCTCTCCTCGACTGTGACCTAATCCATTGTGAGGCATCTGGTTGACGGTAGTGCCTGACAGGCAGTGCGCGTGTATGGCACCAGCCTGCATGAGAAACTGAAGCGGATTGCGATCGAGTCGTGGGCGAAGGGAGGGCTAAAGGAGGGAAGGGAGGGGGGCTAGGGGGGCTGGGGCAGTGCTTGTAGTGGGACATTGTCCTACGTTCCCGCAACCTGCCATTTGCGGCTGTCCACCTGCTCAGATTTGCTCATCATTCTCTGGCAAGCGCAGACTCCTGGAATAGGACCCCTGTGACTTGCTCCTACCTTCCCGATGCTCATACCCCTCCCCCTCCCCCCCCC